>CM033473.1:107003513-107023874 GCA_019447015.1 Hymenochirus boettgeri
AATTCTTGTTAACATACATACTTCCCCTCCTTCTTATTAACTCTGTCACATGTAAATAGGAGTATCCTTCAATCATTTATGTCAGTCGTGCAATCATTTAGACCAGTTTCTGATATACTGATCACACATACCTTTCTTTTAAGCTATTAGATCTAGGCTCTTCAGTTTTTCCAGACAGACTCGCTTGCATTTGTAAAACATGTATATTCAGATTATCATTCAATTTACTTCCAAACTGGATGTACATGCCTCCTTATCCCTTTTATGCTCCCCCTCCCCCACTTATTCCACCCTCCACATTTATAGACCCTCATGATGCCCCTATTCCCCTCCATATCTGTCTACCATCGTGTAGTCAAATGTGTAACCCTCCCTCCCATAACGTAGTTAAAATCTCCTCCAAACCTCTAGCCATCTTCTACCCCAAAACAACACTGCGCCATCATCATTAAGAGGTGCAGTCCATCTCTACCAAAGAGCATGTAGCCAACAGAGAAGTCAGCCAAGTTCTCCAAAACCCCAAACCCCATCTCCTACATCACCCTCTAAGCCACGCATTTATAATCCTAAGCTCCAGTTGTCTCCCTAGCATAGCAGTGGCTGCAGAGTAGTTTCTGAAAACAGTACCCTTGAGGTCCTTACTTTTAACTTGGCCCTAATCTCGGAAATCATTTTTAAAGGACCTCACCTCCCTCTAAATTTGTATTGGCACCAACGGAACCAAGATCACAGGGTCACTCCCAGCCCCACCCAATATTCTTGTCTACCAGAATCCACATGTGGAACCCGCACCAGGCAGGCAACACACTGTTCGCCATGTAGGGTTTGGTGGCAGATTACCCTATCTACACCTTCTAATAATGGAGTCCCCAACCACTACCACCTGCCTACCTCCTAGCCCCCATTCTCCTTCCTCCGTTGATTAGAGATACGTCCCCGGGTGCTCAAGGGAGCGGCCCGCTCCATACATGCTACTTTTAACCATCATCCTCCATATCTTTACTAACATGGCAACTCTGTTGGGATCGACCAACTGGGAGAAGTGACCCTAACCCTTCCATCCCCACTTCCCTGGTGACCCTACAAATCTATCTTCCTTTTCCAGCTTATCTGCCCCATTTCCACCCTCCAGTTTTCTGGCCCCTGCCAGTACTGCATTCCCACCGGTTTGAGAAGCCCTGCAATGCTGCAAGTGTCCCTTTAGATTTCTGACCTCAGATTCCAATGGGCAACCCACTCACATTTGACACTACATAGGTCCCTTTGGCGGCTGCTCCAGATCCCATACATGCGGCGGATGCACATGGCAATCTTGTTCTTAAACCTTTTTGTTCTAAACGCTTTTGTTCGTACACATCCCTTAAAAGCAGACAATCCCTTTAAAAAAGAAAATCCCTTTACAAGTTTTTTGCACAGAGCTGGATTGCTCTGGAAGGAGAACTTTTATATGAGGTTCAAAACCAGATACCCTATAATGCTCTGGCACATGAAAACTGCAGGTACTGGGCTCCTCAATGAAACAATACTGTGTGGTAGGAATAATCATTCCACTCCATGCCCACCAGGTTACTTTCCATTTTAAAAAATTTAGAGTATAGATATCTTTAAATAACAGCAAGACCTAAAGCTTCTCCCCCAACTATGACCAATTACACAATATGGATAAAGGGGAGACCTTAATATCACATCGCACACATGATGAAGGTACTCTTGGTAAGGACTATTCAAAATATTTCCCTTAACTAACTTTAGCTCCCCCAGCTAACTTAGATGAAACTGTTGAATTGATATGCTTAAAAGACTATGTCACCCTACACACAATACGAGGAACAAGTTCATATAACTTTAAGGGCTTAAAGACGTAAGATCCTACTATGAACGATACCATAAATTAACACAGTATACAATACTATGTTATGATATATTTAGGGTAGAGAGAAACATAACACCGAACTTTAAAAATCATTATTCCTTAATACCGTATATACTCAAGTATAAACCGACGTTTTTCAGGCTGTAAAATCAGCTGAAAAACTTGGACTCGGTTTATACTCGAGTCACTACTTACTTTTAGCACCCCGGCAGCCGCACGATCATTCCCTGTACTGGCGCGCGGCCGACGTCACTGCCGGCGCAATTAGTGATGTCCAGCCGGCGCGCCAGTACTGGGAATGGAGCGCACAGATGCCGGAATGGAGAGACGCCCGGAATGGCTTCCTGATCGCGGATGCCGGAATGCTGATCTTCAATGCTGGCCCCAAGTTACTGGTGGAGGAGAGCCCACAGGTACAAATGAACTGGGTGGGAGGGTGAGGTTGGCATTTAAGATGTTTTGCAAACTACAACTCCCAGCATGCTTTATTATGCTGGGAATTGTATTTCCAAACATCTTGAATGCCAAGTTTCTACCCTCGGTTTATACTCGAGTCAACAACTTTTATTAGATTTTTAGGTGAAAGTGGGGACCTCGGTTTAACTTCGGGTCGGTTTATACTCGAGTAGTATATACGGTAATCGAATATCTCCCAAAACATGAAGATAAAAATAGGGGACTCCTAGAGTGTCATGACAGCAGAAAAAAAGCCGCGATGGTCTAAACACTATTTTTTACTACAAGTGGAAAAAAGCAGACCACCCATTAGCTCACATTTTAAATCCCAGATCCAATCAATGAAATAGAAAATTAGAAATTCAGAGTTCTTTTAAGACCCGGATGTATATATACAAAAAATCTCAAACTGTATGTAGTGTAGGGTGACATAGTCTTATTAAGCATATCAATTCAACAGTTTCATCTAAGTTAGCTGGGGGGAGTAAAGTTAGTTAAGGGAAATATTTTGAATAGCCTTACCAAGATGTACCTTCATCATGTTGTGCGATTGGATATTAAGGTCTCCCCTTTATTCCATAATTTGTAATTGGTCATAGTTGGGGGAGAATCATTTAGGTCTTGCTGTTATTTTAAAAGATATCTATACTCTAAAATTTTTTAAAATGGAAAGTACCTGGGGCAGGGAGGTAGGAATGATTATTCCTACCTCACAGTATTGTTTCATTGAGGAGCTACAGTACCTGCAGTTTTCATTTGCCAGAGCATTATAGGGTATTTGGTTTTGAACCTCATATAAAAGTTCTCCTTCCAGAGCAATCCAGCTCTGTGCAAAAAACTTGTAAAGGGATTTTCTTTTTTAAAGGGATTTGTCTGCTTTTAAGGGATGTGTTACGAAACAAAAGCGTTTAGAACAAAAAGGGTTTAAGAACAAGATTGCCATGTGCATCCTGCCGCATGTATGGGATCTTGGAGCAGCCGCCCAAAGGGACCTATGTATGTGTCAAATGTGAGTGGGTTGCCCATTTGGAATCTGAGGTGCAGAATCTAAAGGGGACACTTGCAGCATTGCAGGGCTTGTCAAACCTGGGAGAAATGCAGGTACTGGCAGGGGCCAGAAAACTGGAGGGTGGAAATGGGGCAGATAAGCTGGAAAAGGAAGATAGATTTGTAAGGGTCACCAGGGGAAGTAGGGGATGGAAGGGTTAGGGTCACTTCTTCCCAGTTGGTCGATTCCCAACAGAGTTGCCATGTTAGTTAAAGATATGGAGGATGATGGTTAAAAAGTAGCATGTATGGAGCGGGCCGTTCCCTTGAGCACCCAGGGGACGGTCATCTCTAATACAAAGGAGGGAGAATTGGGGGCTAGGAAGGATAGGCAGGTGGTAGTGGTTGGGGACTCCATTATTAGAATGGTAGATAGGGTAATCTGCCACCAAAACCCTACATGGCGAACAGTGTGTTGCCTGCCTGGTGCTAGGGTTCCACATGTGGATTCTGTAGACAGAATATTGGGTGGGGCTGGGAGTGACCCTGTGATCTTGGTTCACGTTGGTGCCAATGACAAATTTAGAGGTGGAGGTGAGGTCCTTTAAAGGGCAATTATAGTGAGAAAATTGTTTTTTTTTAATTTCTTCTCATGTATCCTATAAGTCATCCCATCCACCAGGGTACTGGAGTTTATTTAAATTCTACCTAGTCCCCGAAGATATAAGCCTTTGATATGCTGTGATTTGTAGGAGCGGCTACCACCTGAATCTGTCACTCAAAGGCACCCACCCAACCAAATACCGACGCTCCCTGCAGTCTGTGACACACTCTCTCACCCACACTATAGGTACCATTTTTTGTGAACATTATAGTCAAATGCTTTGTAGTGCTAAACACAATCAATAAACCTAACCCAGCAATATGAGATAACACACTTATGAAAAACCGCCCCTCCCCCAAAAAAACATATCTTAATACATACAAAACCAGTGACTAAAGGGAAACACTAATACAGTAATATCTAATACAGTATACAGACTATATCCAAACAAGACACACGTGCCAATTATGCAATAATAGATAAAGAATGAAAGTTATCAGGACAACTAAGCAGTGTCACGGTGTTTGTGAAGGTCTCACTACAGCTTGCCTGTACCTGATCTCTTCAGTTGATTAGGATCTAAGTAAAGCAGGGGGAGAGATATGAACTTTAGGTAAAAAAAGTAAATACCAATTAGCAAAGTTAGAGACCGGCAGCGTGGCAGTAATACTTGTAAAGAATATCAGCAGCCAATTGTACTACCTCTCCCCCCCTGCCCCTCCCTTGCATATTGTACGGTATCCATTTTTTTTATCTTGATGGCTTGCAGTCTTAGCTCTGGAAGGGAGGGGTCAACAGGCTGTCAGCATCATTTAGAATCCTTTCAATGACAATGCTCCGCGCCTCTGTTATACAGCCGTCACTGCTTGAGGGGGAGAGAAGGAGGGGAGGGTTGGACTACACAGCTGGGACAAACTTCGGCAGTGTGAAGAAGAAGAACCCACCGCCACACGCGAACATGATGTAGGCACAGCTATAATAGGTGATATAGGACATGTATACAGACAAAGTTTTTTTTTCACTATAGTTGCCCTTTAAAAATGATTTCCGAGAGTTAGGGGCCAAGTTAAAAGTAAGGACCTCAAGGGTACTGTTTTCAGAAATACTACTGCAGCCACATGCTATGCTAGAGAGACAACTGGAGCTTAGGAGTATAAATGCGCGGCTTAGAGGGTGATGTAAGGAGATGGGGTTTGGGGTTTTGGAGAACTTGGCTGACTTCTCTGTTGGCTACATGCTCTTTGGTAGAGATGGACTGCACCTTAATGATGATGGCGCAGTTGTTTTGGGGTAGAAGATGGCTAGAGGTTTGGAGGAGATTTTAAACTACGTATGGGGAGGGAGGGTACATTTGACTACACAGGGGTAGACAGAGAGAATAGGGATCAGAGGGCTAATAAGATAGTGGAGGGTGGAAATGATACCAACTTTTAGTACCAGTAATACAACCACCCCCCCATGGAGGAAACACTGTTAAGACTATTTCAAAGTATTTCCCCACAATCTATTTACATTTCCCGTGAGACCGATAAGACACTTTTATTTGATATTATGTAGTTGCTTCGGGACGATAAGGAATAAAAGTGAGATTTTTGTATATATAACATCGCGGTCTGAAAGAAGAACTCGTGAATTTCTCCTTAATTTTTAGTATTCCATGATTGGATCTGGGATTTAAAATGTGAGCTTTTTTTTAATGGGTGGTTCGCTGTGTTCCACTTGTAGTAAAATAGTTGTTAAGACAATCGCGGCTTTTTTTCTGCTAGGTCATGAAATCTAGGAGTCCTCTATTTTTATCTCATGTTTTGGGAGATATTCGAATTACCGTATTATACTCAGTCTAAACCGACCGGTAGTATTAACCCGATCTCGGACCCACTTTCACCTAAAATCTAAGAAAAGTTGTTGACTCGAGTATAAACCGAGCGGTAGAAACTTGCATTTCAAGATGTTTGGAAACTACAATTCCCAGCTAAATAATGCAGCTGGGAGTTGTAGTTTGCAAAACATCTTAAATGCCAACTCACCCTCACCCAGTTCCGTTTTGTATGTGCGGGCTCTCATCCAGCCAGCTAAATTGGGGGCCAGCATTGAAGATCAGCATTTCCGCATCGCGATAGGATAAGCCTTACCCGGCGTCTCTCCATTCCGGCCTCTGGCGCTTCCAGTCAGTACTGGCGAGCCGGCTGGACATCACCTAATTGCGACGGGAGTGACGTCCGGACGGCGCGCCACCAGTACAGGGACTGATCGTGCGGCTGCCGGGGTGCTAAAGTAAGAGTGGACTGAGTAAACCGGTCCAAGTTCCCGGCTGATTTTACAGCCTGCAAACGCGGTTTATACGTGAGTATATACGGGTATATAAGGAATAAATGATTTATAAAGTTTCGCGTGTTAATGCTTCTCTCTACCCTAAAGTAGTATCATAACCATAGTATTGGCATACTGTGTTAATTTCATATGGTATCGTTCATAGTTAGGATTTACGTCTTTAAGCCCTTAAAGTTATATGAACTGTTCCTGTATTGTAGTGTTAGGGTGACATAGTCTTATTAAGCTATCAATAAACAGTTTATCTCAAGTTAGCTGGGGGAGTAAAGTGAGTTAAGGGAAATATTTGAATAGTTTACCAAGATGTACCTTCAGCAGTGTGCGATTGGTATCTAAGGTCTCCATTAGTCACTCCTCCTTTGTTAATTGAGTCATTAGTTGGGGGAGAATATTAGGTACTTGCTTGTATTTTAAAAGATATCTATACTCTAAATTTTTTAAAATGGAAAGTACCTGGGGTAGGGTAGGTAGGGAATGATTATTCTACCACACAGTAGTTTCATTGAGGAGCTACAGTACCTGCAGTTTTCTTGGCCAGATGCATTATAGGTATCTGGTTTTGAAACTCATATAAACAGTTTCCTCCTTCCAGAGACAAGACCCAGATCTGTGCAAAAAAAATTGTAAAGTGGATTTCTTTTTTTTAAAGGGAGTGTCGCTTTTTAAGGGCATGTGTACGACACAAAAGCGTTGCGAAAAACAGGGTTTAAGAACAAGATTGCCATGTGCATCCGCCGAATGTATGGGATCTTGGAGCAGCGCCAAAGGGAACGAGTATGTGTCAAATGTGAGTGGGTGCCCATTGGAATCTGAGGTGAAGAATCCTAAAGGACTTGCAGCATTGCAGGGCCTTCTCAAACCGGGGGGAATGCAGGTACTGGAAGGGGCCAGAAAACTGTGAGGGTGTAAAATGGGGCAGATTAAGCTGGAAAACGGAAGATAGATTTTTTTGTTAAGGGTCACCAGGGGAAGTTGGGCGATGGAAGGGTTATGGGTCACTTCTTCCCAGGTGGTCGATCCCAACAGAGTTGCCATGTTAGTTTTAAAGATTATGGGGAGTGATGGTTAAAACGTAGCATTTGTATGGAGCGGGTCCGCTCCCGTGAGCACCCCAGGGGACGGTCATCTCGTAAACAACGAGGGAGAGAAGGAGAATGGGGGCTCGGAAGGTAGGCAGCGTGGTCTAGTGGTTGGGGACTCATTATTAGAATGGTAGATTAGGGGTAATCTGCCACCAAAACCTACATGGCGGAAAAGTGTGTTGCCCTGCCTGGTGTAGGGTTAGTCCACATGTGGATTCGGTAGACAGAGGACTCTTGGGGTGGGGCTGGGAGTGACCCTGTGATTCTTGGTCCGTTGGTTGCCAATGACAACTTTAGAGGCGGGAGCGCCTGGGTCCTTTAAAAATGATTTCGAGAGTTAGGGGCCAAGTTAAAAGTAAGGACCTCAAGGGTACTGTTTCGAAATAATCCTGCAGCCACATGCTATTGTCGGGAGACCACCTGGAGCTTAGAGTATAAATGCGTGGCCTTAGGAGGGTGATGAAGGAGGATGGGGTTGGGTTTTTTTTGGGAACTTGGCTGCCTTCTCGTTGGCTACATGCTCTTTGGTATCGAGCCTGGACGTGCACCTCTTAATGATGATGGGCAGTGTTTTGGGTTGGGTTAGAAGATTTGGTAGAAGATGGCTTAGAGGTTTGAGGAGATTTAAACTACGTATGGGAGGGAGGGTGGGGTAATTCGACATACAGGGTTGACAGAGCGAATAGGGCTCAGAGGGCTAATAAGATATGGAGGGGTGGCAATGTGGGGCGGGCTCGTGGGGAGGGGCAAGCCTAAAGATACATAGCATGTGGTGAGGGGGGGTCGACTCATGGCGACCTGAATGGAAATGGGGCGGGCGAGGGGGAGCATAAGCATTGGCGGGGGAGCATAACGGGGATGCGGTGGTATACGGCTGCGAGCACATGGGAGGGGGTGAGGACCAATCACTAAAGGCTCAAGGATGGCATGTTACATCAAGTTTGAAGTAGTAAAGATGATAATCTGAATATACATGTTTTCAAATGCACGCAAGTAGGTCTGTAACTGGAAAAAACTGAAGAACTAGATCTAATAGCTTAATAAGAAAGGTATGATGTGATCAGTTTTATATCAGAAAAATGGTCTAAGGATTTGCACGACCGGACAGTAACTATTGGAAGGATACTCCTTATTTACATGTGACAGAGTTAATCAAGAAAGGACGGGGAAGTATGTTATGTTTAAAACAGGAATTTAAAAGATGAGATAGATGGGTATTAGATACTAATGGCAGGAACAAACATGATGGAGCTATGACACAGGAAAGCAAGAAAGTGGGGTTAAAATTTAGTGTTGGGGTATGTTTATAAGCCGCCAAATTGCCTGTGGGACTGGGGAATGACTTCCATATTTTGCAGTTGGCGAAGGCTTGCTGGTATGGGGGCATGTTCTGGTTATGGGGGATATTTCAAGTCCTGACAAGATTGGAAGTAAGGGAATGCCAGCAATGAACATCCGGTACAAGTCTTGAATAACCTTTATGAGCGTTTCTTCTACAGAGGGTAGCAAGTTCCTATAGACGGACCTGCGTGTTGATCTGGTGTAATCTAATACCTGGGAGATATTTTAGAGATGAAGGTACTGGGAAGCTGTGACATATAGAATAGAAGGATATGCCTTGTGTAGGCAGGGAAGAAAAAAAAAAAAGGAAAAAGGTCGGGCGGAGTATGTGTATATGTAAAAAAAGAATTGAAGCCAACTTTAAAAGAAGAGATAGTGGTTAGATGGATGATAAATTGGAGCGCAATAGGGGGTGGAATTAGGCAACAGGAAAAGGGGTAATGGCATTGTTGGTGTCTGCTATAAGCCGCCAAATGCTAGCAGAGAGGAGGTGAGTAAACTTCTAGACAGCTGGCAAGGGCTGCAAGTTTGGGGAGTTGCTCATTATGGGGGACTTAAATTACCTACATTGATTGGGGTGGTGGACCCTGCATCACAGAAAAAGGCCCAGATGAGTTCATGAATTTGATGAAGGATAATTTTATCTACAGGTGGTTGTTGAGGTTCCTACTAGAAAAGGAGCTACCTGTGGATCTGCGTAATATCTTAACATTGTGGATGCGCATTATAGTAAAGGTAAACTGAGGCTTAGGGAATAGGACATGAAATTAGTGGCATTTGGTTTGTCCTTATCGAAAGGAAACAGGTGCGCTGGTTAACAAAGCACATTTAATTTCAGGAAAGCATAATTTTCCCAGGTTAAAGCAGCTCTTCAGAATGTCAACGGGCTAATGATTATCAGGGTAAAAGGTTACTGAACCGAAGTGGGACTGGGTTCAAGGGTGATTTAAGCCATGTTCAAACATCTAAAAGTTATTAACCTTGGGAAATAAATGTCAAAAAAAATAAAGCCGCGCCCATGTGGCCTGATATTCTGTATGTTGTAAAGAGGCAACTGGTGTCTAATAAGGAAGACAAGGCATTAACCACATTTAGGCCGAGGGACCGGAACAGGGCCCTTAGGGAGTTTATAAAAACTGTACCAAGGAGTTTGTAAAGAAAGCAATCAAAATAGCTTTAAAATTAATAATGAAGTTAGGATACGAAGGAAAGAACTCACTAAGCCCTAAACATTTTTTTAAGTAATTAATCCGTAGAAGATGAGGACGGAGACATGTGGCACCATTAATTAAGGGGGAGTTTCTTAAGTTAGTTACGGAGGAGAGGATGGCGATAAAGCAAATTGTCTTGAATCTTTTTTTTTCCTCTGTATACACTTATAGAAGATCCAAGTACAGTATATCCATAGATGTTATAGTAGCAATAAAGGTATATAAAGATTCAAGGTCACTTTGGTGTTAACCCGAGGATATTGGTACAGAAGAACTAAATAAGGTAATATTAGTAATATCTCTGGACCGGATAAATCCACATCCTCTGGGTATTAAGGAGCGCACGCTAAGTTCAGTTTTTATCTAGGCAATTGTGTCTTAGTTCTGTGAATTCACGTCATGTCCGGCTGGTGTGCTATGATTGGGAAAATAGGCTGATGTTATTCCAATATTCAAAAGGGTAGTCGTTCACAGAAGGGTAATTAAGCCTGTAAGTTTAACGTCAGTGGTGGGGAAGATCCTGGAAAGTTTAACTAAGCGGGAAAATGTTGCAGGCGTAGGTTTCAAGGATGACATTTGAAGTAGTAACCAGCATGGATTTAGGAAGGAATAGATCTTGTCAAACACTTGCTTGGCTTTCTATGAGGGAAGTAAGGAGAAATTTAGATTTCTGGTTTTTCTTTTGTATAGCAGTAGATGTAGTTTACTGGATTTGCAAAGGCGTTGATACCAGTCCCACATGGCCCGCTAATGAAGAAGCTAGGTCTGTTGGTTGGGAGTAACATTCCCTGTAACATGGATAGAAAATGGTTAAAGATATAGGTGCCAGAGAGGAGGCGTTAATGGCGGGCTTATCATTATGGACTAATTTAAGTGGCAGTGGGGTGACCAGGGGTCTGTGTTGGGCGCGCTTCTATTTAATCATTTATTTATGATTGGAAGTGGGTATTATCAGCAAGGTTATGTGTTGGATGACGAAACAAAACTTTGTCGACATTAAAAACTTCAGAGGATGTGCCTCGTGCAAGGCGCATCAGATAGATATCACATTCGGGCTGCTAAGCTGGCGATGAAATTCAATGTTGAGTAGATGTAAGGTGATGCATTTTGGACCTTAAAAATACTTGTTGCCTAACGCTTACTCATAAAATGGCTCTGTTTAGGAAAACCCTGTTGGATAAGGCATCTTGGTTTTTGGTTGGGATTAACACATCATTAACCGGTAGCACAGCAGTGCCAGCGGCAAAAGCCAGGAGCCAGACAATGTATTGTCTTGCTAAAGCGAGTTATGGATTCAAGGGAGGAAAAAGGTATTCTCCATTTACAACAAGCATTGGTAAGGCCTAATTTGGAATATCGCAGTGCAATTTTGGAATCTCGTGGACAAAAAAGGGACATCTGTTGAAAATGGAAAGGGTTTTTTCAGAGAAGGCCAACTAAATTAATAAGTGGTTTGGGGTAGCTTGAATATGAAGAAGGATGGAAAAGGTAAATTACTTCGCTGGAAGGAAAAGGCGTTGCGTGGGGACTATGATTTACTGTGTATAAACCTACATTAAAGGGCAATACAAATAAACTATCTGGGCGCATTGTTTACCCCAATAGACCATGTCAAAGGACACGAGGACAACCTTAAGAATGAAGAAAAAAGTGGTAGGATTCAAGCTCGGAAAGGGTTTTTCACTGTGAGAAACTGGTTAAGGCTATGGAAACACTGTTTCCAGTGGACGTTTTGTATATGGCAGCAGCTTCCTGGTCAGTTTAAAAAAAAAGCAGGGATGAGTTCTGCAAAAAGGAATGATGTATGCAAGTTACTGGTATTGATACATAAGTAAGTTGATCAGGGAAATTTACGATTGCCACTTGGAGTCAGGAAGGAATTGTTTTGTCCCTTCAATAAATTTGGTGGGGTTTTTTGCCCTCTCTGGTCAACAGTTAGGCAGGAAATGAGGATTTGTTAGGATGGGTGGACTGGCGGCGTTATTGTCCCTTTATTCAACCTCAAATACTATATAGGCATAGGGTCTTTCCACCTCGCCATTCTTCAATCAATGCTTAAAGGGTATTTCCCACCCTTTTCCAAAATTTTTTGAAATATAGCAGGGCTTTTCCCTCCCCAGCCCCAACCGCTATAAATAAAATCATTAGAAAACACCCTGATCTCTACTTACATTACCATTTCCTCTGCTGCCGCATTCTCCCTGCCCTCTGACTTGGCACGGAACTGCAAGCCAGGGGCGGGGACCAGCAGCCGCGTCTGTGATTGGTGAAAGGCAGCCAATCCAGTTTTTATTCATTAAAAATTCATTCACCCATATGTAATCTTTTCTTTTTTTTTACTCTTGCTTTAATGTACAAGTTATGTCAAAATCTTGTTTAATTTCAACTTTATTGGTTTATTTATGTTAAATACCAAAGCAATATTTGTGATGTAACCAAATATGCATATAATTTAGATAAAAAATTCAGTAAATCATAAAAATATATGTGTAACACTAAAAATTCATTCCAAGTTTCAAGGAATAGTAGGCATTGATAAAAAAAAAATAGAAGCCATACACTAGTTGTGTACCAGAAAAGAATAAATGCTGCTTTCTTTGTCTTCTTAGCTCACAGACCGAGTTAGAACAGATGTTGGCAATTATAATCTGTGAGGTCAGGTGACCCTCCCTCTCTTGCTGAAATGTGGTAGAAGGCCTCTGGTTGTCTTGATTGGTGGGCCAGTAAGTATTATACTGCTTATACTAAACCAAGTTACACAGACTTATTTGTGGGCTGTAGTTGATGAATTTAAGTCTACAGCAAGCTCAAAAAGCAAATATAAATTGTTAATGTCTCACATGGGCTGCTATCTTGTCTTTTGGCTCGCACTGAACCTCGTGCACTGCACACCGCTTTAATAATTAGCCAAAACCTTGGTTGTACACGTCACTTAAAGCCAGAGTGCTGCTTTGATTTTCAAGTGTGGCAGTGCAGAGGGGTAGTCCCGGGGACCAGATTGCAGAGCACCGTGAGACATATTTCCGTGCTGAATAGTCCCGATACCCCTTTCTAGACCATTAATACAACACACATGGAGAAACTGTTAAGAATATTTTCAAAGTATCCCACAATACTATTTACATCCCGTGGAGACGCTAAGACCTATTTGATATATGATAGCTGCTATCGGGGACGATAATGAATAAAGTTGAGATTTTGTTTATATAACATCCGGGTCTTAAAGAAGAACTCCTGAATTTTCTAATTTTACTATTTCATTGATTGGATCTGGGATTTAAAATGTGAGCTAATGGGTGGTCTCTTGTTCCACTTGTAGTAAAAAATAGTGTTTAGACCATCGCGGCTTTTTTTCTGCTGTCATGACCTCAGGAGTCCCCTATTTTTATCTCCATGGTTTGGGAGATATTCGATTACCGATATACTAGTATATAAACCGACCCGTAGTATTAAACCGAGTAGGTGACCCACTTTCACCTAAAAATCTAATAAAGTTGTTGACTCGAGTATAAACCGAGGGGTAGAAACTTGGCATTCAAGATGTTTGGAAACTACAATTCCCAGCTAATAAAGCATGCTGGGAGTTGTAGTTTGCAAAACATCTTAAATGCCAACCTCACCCTCCCACCCAGTTCAGTTGTACCTGTGGGCTCTCCTCACCAGTAACTTGGGGCCAGCATTGAAGATCAGCTTCCGGCATCCGGATCAGGTAAGCATTCCGGCGTCTCTCCATTCCGGCATCTGGCGCTCATTCCCAGTACTGGCGCGCCGGCTGGACTCACACTAATTGCGCCGGGCAGTGAAGTCGGCCGGCGCGACCAGTACAGGGAATGATCGTGCGGCTGCCGGGGTGTAAAGTAAGTAGTGACTCGAGTATAACCGAGTCCAATTGTTTTCAGCTGATTTTACAGCATGCAAAAACTCGGTTTTATACTTGAGTATTACGTATATAAGGAAAATGATTTTTAAAGTTCGGTGTTACTGTTCTCTCTACCCTAAAATAGTATCATAACATATATGGGTATACTGTGTTAATTATGGTATCGTTCATAGTAGGATCTTACGTCTTTAAGCCCTTAGTGATATGAAAACTTGTTTCCTTCATTATCGTCCCCGATAGCAGCTATCATAATATCAAAATAGGTCTTAGCGTCTCCACGGGAATGTAAAATAGTATTGTGGATACTTTGAAAATATTCCAACAGCTTCTCCATGTGGTTGTATTAATGGTACTAGAAAGGGGTATCTGGCTATTCAGATATATGTCTCACAGTGTCTCTGAATCTGTCCCCCGGGACTTAACCCTCTGCACTGCACTGGCTTGAAAATAAAGCAGCACTCCGGCTTTAGTGACTTGTTACCAACCCAAGGTTTGGCTAATTATTCTGGTCCGTGAGTATCACTCTGCTTTATATTCAAGCCGGTGCAGTGCAGAGGGTTAAGTGCGATACCAAAAGAGCAAAGATAGCAGCCCATGTGAGACATTAAAACAATGTATATTTGCTTTTTAGCTGCTGTAACTTAAAATTCATCAACTACAGCCCAACAGAATAAGCTTGTGTAACTTGGTTTAGTATAGCAGTATAATACTTACTGGTCCAACACAATCAAGGACAACAGAGGCCTTCTTACACATTTCAGCAAGAGAGGGAGGGTCACTGACATCACAGATTATAATGCCAACATCTGTTCTCAACTGCGGTTTAGCTAAGAAAGACAAAGAAAGCAGCATTTATCAGTGTCTGGTACACAACTATGTAGGCTTCCTTTTTTTTAATCAATGCTACTTCCTTGCATACTTGGAATGAATTTTTAGTGTTCAATAAATTTTTATTGATTTCTGAATTTTTTATCTCAAATTATATGCATATTTGTTTACATTCACAAATATTTGCTTTTGTATTTAACAATAATTAACCAAATAAAGTTGAAAACTAAACGAGATTTTACATAACTTGTACATTAAAGAAAGAGTAAAAAAAAAAGAAAGAATACATATGGGTGGAATGAATTTTTAATAAATAAAACTGTGATTGGCTGCCTTTCAGCCAATCACAGACGCGGCTGCTGTCCCCCCCCCTGCTTGCAGTTCCGTGCAAGTCAGAGAGGCAGGGGAATGCGGCAGCAGAGAAGATGGTAGTGAGTAGAGATCATGGGTGTGTTTCTAATGATTTTATTATAAGCGTTTTGGGGGGGCAGGGAAGCCCTGCTATATTTCAAAAAAATTTTGAAAGGGTGGAAATACCCTTTAATGCATTGATTGAAGAATGGGAGGTAAAGGACCTATGCCTTATCTTCCATTCTTCAATCAACTGAACAGGAGCCAGAAATGAAGAGAGCTAATTTACTCTAGCACCGCTGGCTGCACTGACAGGTCCCGACCACTTCTGGTTTCACTTAAACTATAGCGTGCATTAGTATACTATACTAATGCATAACTTTTTCAGTGAACTATTCCTTTAACTAATGTAAAATCATGCTGGCTACCTTGAATGAAATCTGATCTTCTCTTTTAAAGGGCATGTCCACCCTTAAAACAAAAAAAGGGTCAATTACCAACCCCAACTGATATATTTTGCACTGCATTACTAACGAGGTATTTAAGGATAATTTTTTTCCCCATTCTGGTCCCTCCCTCCATGCTGTCAATCAAGGCTGTAACAAATGAAATCACAACCAATGACTAACTGCCGATTCCACGTGTTCAAGCTGATAAAAAGCTCAATGAGCAGAGGGAGAAGGCAGATACCTTTGCCAAAAAATTATTTTAAACATTTGGTTACAAATGCGTACATAAATGTAAAAATAACAGTTGGGAGTCTGCGGGCAGATAACTCTTTCAGAGAGGGATCCTTGTTAGTCATGATAGAGCTATACTATTCTCTAGTTCACTGTAGCCTCCCTATGTGCTTACATATATAAAGGAACTAAAGTCTCCAGACAAAATTGTCCCAAAAGAGAGAGCACATTTACAAACATACAACAAACTGTGTCTCATGCTTTTATAAGCAGACACTATTGTAGCAGTTGCGCCACCTGCACTCGTGATGTGTGAGTTCAATTGACACTTCATAGGTCACTCCAAAACACAGTGCATGGCGGTGTTGACATTAAAGCGGTGAGATGTAGCACTGCATGCAGCATTTTGGTGGGTTAACGCCCAAATGGCATGCGCTGTGCGATAATGCAGTGGAACAACGAACGCAACTGAAAACGCGATGTTCCACTGAGCTCAGTAGTGGATGCAGAGAGACCGCCGGCCCTCTCCTCAAGATACACGTAACTAGGCTGGGTAGCACATTAAGCAATGACCGTATTGTCTGGATGCAGCCAAAAAAATTCTTCGGGTGTATGCCATTGGGCGAATCACGACCAATTGCGCATTCTCCTATGACCACCTATTTGGCAGCGGAAACAGTCCGCATTTTTGGCACAACCAGACGTGATGTAGTCCGCCACTGACCGCAAAAAATTGTGCATTGTGTGTACCCAAGTAAGTTCAGGTTTAGAATGAAGGGTTACCTACGCTTATCACTGCATTATAGATTTCCAGAACAAACATAATTGTGTTTTTTAAATTTATACAATAATGTGATTTATTTAAGATGATTTGTGTGCGCTTGCAGCCGAAATTTGTTACAACATTAAATTTATTGATAACCCAGCCCTGAGCAGAGTTTTGTTAGTATTAATGCGATCATGGTTTAGAAACAAAAGTATATGATTTTGCACTGAACTTCCCCTTTAAAGAAGTGTTCGATAATACACAGTAGTACACATTAACACACAATAAAGAAAGCCAAAAACTATGCGATGTTTCTGGTCAGTGTGTCCTGTTCCCAAGTCCATTACATTTACATTGGTTCTAATGGGGGGCCTACGGAGTAGGACGGTGTTTGATATATTCAGTTTTACTTACAAAGTCTCTCGGACGCCCACTGTAAAACTTCCTCCAGTTTCTTCTTATTCCGGCCAGCTACAGCCCAGCGGAGCCCAGGGCCCCTGAAATCATCGCTATCTTCTACCCGGGCCACCTCCTCCACCACGAATTGCCCAGTGAACCCAGAAGCACCCAGAATTACCAGCTGATATTCTCGCTCCCCCTGCCTGGTGCTGTTTGCCATGGTTACAGTGTAGCCTGCAAGAAACAAAGCGTTCAGCAAGACACCGAGAGCTCTTATAAATGGGATACGCTCGTGATAAGCAAAGCGATTTGTCTTCGTTTTTCTTGTGACACAAAAACTTTATTTAAAAATAACAAAACAGACAACGACATTTTTTTTTTTTTAAAGTTAGTTAAACTTTATGGTCGGTAGGGATGATTTCTCCAGGTATTGATTATATTATTACTTAATACTTAATGGCAGGCATCCCACCTCTCCCTGAAGTTCAGGGAGTCTCCATGTTATTAACAGCAAATAAGGAACAAAGACCTAGAGGCCGTATAGCCTATGAGATTTAAACATGAAACAGTGCAGGCCATATAGTCTGTGGGTCTTAAATTTATGGTAGTAATTCATTACAAAGTAATTGTAATGAAGGTAGGTTATCTTTAAAATTTTAATTCTATTAAATTATTATTCACAAGCAGCACCAGTGTTGATCGCATGTAAGACCTCAAATATAGAGCTGAAGCCTATGAGATTTAAACATGTAGCAGTGAATGCCGTATTGTCTTTAAGATTTAAAGATTTAGTAGTGCTGGCCTTATAGCCTGTAGGTTTTAATTGTATAGCTGTGGAAGCCGTATAGCATATGTAACTTTACTTATATCACTAAAGACCATGTAGTCTGTAGAATTTAAACTTGAAACAGTGCAGGCCATATAGACTGTGGGTCTTAAATTTATGGTAGTAATTCATTACAAAGTAATTGTAATGAAGGTAGGTTATCTTTAAAATTTTAATTCTATTAAATTATTGATAATATTATGGGGCGTCTAGAATGCTACTTCCCATATATTTAAATACCGGAACGCGTGGGACTAGTACCCATAGTCAGGGGTGGGTCTAGGTGCTCAATACTCTTATTCCATATTACACATAGTTACCTCCAAAAACCCTATATACAGCACTCTATCCCCTTGTATTCCAAATGATTAAACCATCGTCGCATAATCCCCAGATACAGGATTAACATGGAAGGAGCGATACCCATATCTACCATAAAAAAAACAGCTTCTTATTATTGTTAAACATTATTAAACACACTCAATATAGGCTATAAACATACCCATAAAACCATATGGCGTCCCCGACACTGACTTGGACTTATGACCAAACTCGCCATGCTGAGTCAACGGAACCACCTGAGCATGTCGTACAATGCACTTTATTTATGAAGAATATGTTCATTAAATTTCTATGATAATTGTAATATAGGATGTGTGATGTAATTAAGTTGTCAATAATTACATATGACTCTTTATATGCCTTTGTTGTATATTGAAAGTAGATCGAGGAAGGAGCGGAATTGGGACCATCTATAGAGTTAAAAAATGCATTATGTACAACAACGAATACTTACGAGTACTGGGACTACATTTGAAAAAGGGATTGGGCTTGGCATAACCGAGCCCTGAGTAAGCCGGGATTACTGGCTGAAACGGTGCGTCGGTTTGAACGTCAAGGGTGAGGAGTCAGGACCGTGATTGATTGGAACAGAGCTGGGGGAGTTAGATTTGGGACCAAGAAAACGTTATAGGCTCGAAAAACTTCGACTCATGAGAAACGAATCGGTTGAAGCAGCAACACATCACATACACACAAACACACAAAGAGTCGAGTCCAACGGCTGAGTGGCAAGTACTTTCAGCTAGTGTGCATTCCTGTATACCAAGAAGGTGGAATTGTGTATCCATTATAAAGTCCCGCCCACAACCCTCTGTGAGCTCAGGTTTTAGTATTTTCAATTGAACCAATTCCATTTGGGGACTTATTTGGAAAAGAAACTGACAAATAGTATTGCTTGATTCAGGAGCAATTGGTTCACTGGTTGACAAAACCTACCAGTATATTGAACTTTGTGGATGAATTGCAACACCTTATTGTGACTGTACTACACATGGATTATAATACACATGTTTGATGTTGGAAAACACCAACAAAAGAAAGCCTTTTGAAAAAAAAAACTATCCCAATATGCGATCTGCTATCTAATAAGCAACATGGTTCCGTGACTCGCACTTGCGAGTTTTGGTCATAATCTCCCGTGATCGGGACGCCTGATTGTTTTTTATGGTGTATTTTTATAGTCTATATGATGGTGTAGTTTTAATAATGTTTAACATATACGAAATTTTTTTTATGGTGAGTATATGGGTATCCGCTCCTTCCCATCCGTTTAACCCTGATATGGGGACTTATGCGACCGATGGTTTAGATAATTTGGAATCCAAGGGAATGGAGTGCTTTTTATATAGGGGTTCTGTTTTATGACTGTACCTATTTGGTTATCTATTAAATTATTATTCACGAGCAGCACCAGTGTTGATCGCATGTAAGACCTCAAATATAGAGCTGATCATATAGGGGGGTGCTGGGGAGTTTTGTGGCGCTGTTTGCTGTTCCATTCCTGGATGGATATCTGCATATTTCCCCTATGATTTATAGTCTAGCTGTGGGCAAGGTAGTTGAAGTTTGCGCAGTAGATCTATACCATCCCCCAGTGTGTAAATAGGTCTCTTTTGGCCATTATGAGTGACTATAAGTTTAAAGGGGAATCCCCAACGGTATCTGATGGCCTGTTCTCACCGCAGACAGATCACTGTGTATATGCACTGTGGCTCCTTGGACCTCTGAGTTGGTTTGGCCGTGTGCTGCCCACAGGATCTGCTCCTTCGCTGTGTAATAGTGGAAGCAAATTATTACTTCTTTGGGCAGCATAGAGTTGGTATGTCTAGGGCCCAGCGCACTGTTTAGTCTGGCCAATTTGCATTCCTCTGGGGTTTAGCTGTGGTTGGAGGGATAAAAAAAGTTGTTGTACCACTTGTGGGAGATCGATATTTGATATGTGTCTTCCTCTGGATTCCTCTGATGTGGAGGTTCTGCCGCCTCTCCCGGTTCTCAAAATATTCCTGCTGCAGTGTAATTTGGTTTAGATCTTACTGTACTCTGTGTTGGGTATCGTCCAGGACTTGCATGAAGGATGCTACCCATTCCTCCAGCTTACCAGTTCGTTCACCAATGTGCGTGATCTCTGCCCTTAGTTCTTGGGTAACTTTGGCAAGTTCAGATGTCAAGGTACAGGCAAGTTTTTCAAGTAAAGCATCTAGGTGCTTTTTCAATAAGGAAGGGTTTAGTAAGTCATCTCCAGTGGCTCCTTCGTCTGGGCCCGGCGATGGTGGGAAGGAAGTTTGTGAGGTTTCTGATGGAGGCCCCATTCCCCAGTTGTGGGGTTGAGGTCTTTTTTCTGATCGTTTCCCATTAGCAAATAAGAAAGGAGGAGGAGTATGTATGTATGTTAAACAGGAATTGA
>CM033473.1:108266563-108718842 GCA_019447015.1 Hymenochirus boettgeri
CATCAACCCCATTCCCTCTCAGCTCATTCCCCATCTCTTCTCTGCCTTCATACCAGCCCTAACCTCTCTTTTTAACTTGTCCCTCTCCACTGGTATTCCACCACCCCCCTTATTTAAACATGCCAAGGTATCCCCTATACTTAAAAAACCCTCCCTGGACCCGTCCGCTCTTTCCATTTACTGGCCTGTCTCCCTTTTGCTCCCAAACTACTGGAAAGACACGTCTATGCTGCCCTGGCTCTTCACCTGTCTGCTAACTCTCTCTTTGACCACCTCCAGTCAGACTTCTGCCCTAGCCTCTCCACAGAAACTGCCCTCAATAAAGTGACCAATGATCTATGGGTCACTACACTTTGCTCATTCTTCTTGGTCTGTCCTTTGCTTTTGATACTGTTGATCACCCTTTACATCCATCTCTGCCTTTGTGTACTCCCGATTCCTCAAACTAAACATGGACAAGACTGAACTTGTCCTTTTCCCACCCTCACGATCTGTTCCCCTCTCTAGTCTTACTATTAATATTAACAACACACCTATATCCCCATCTTCTTATGTCCACTGCCTGGGAAAAATGCTAGATTCCAAACTTTCCTTAGGCCTCCTTAGGTATCCAGGACACTGAACCTTCTTGGCTAACTCTCTGTTAGGACCTTAAGTATTTTCCACTCTGGAATTAACTCCCCCCCTCACCCCCTCCCTGTGGGGTTCCCGCAAGGCTCACTAATCAACCCTTTTCTTTTATCCATCTACACCTATGGCCTTGGACGACTCATTCGTTTATTTGGATTTCAGTTTCACCTGTATTCGGATAACCAAATTTACATCTCTGCCCTAGATCTTACTACACTAACATCCATCTCTGCCTTTGTGTACTCCCGATTCCTCAAACTAAACATGGACAAGACTGAACTTGTCCTTTTCCCACCCTCACAATCTGTTCACCTCTCTAGTCTTACTATTAATATTAACAACACACCTATATCCCCATCTTCTTATGTCCACTGCCTGGGAAAAATGCTAGATTCCAAACTTTCCTTCAAACCCCAACTCAAAAACCATCTCCCACATTCATCCCTTCCTCTCGAAAAAAGCTACAAAAATCCTAGTCCACACCCTAATCATATCCTGGCTAGTCTACTGCAAAACGCTCCTGTGTGGTTTTCCAAACAACCGCCTGGCACCCTGCAATCCATATTCAATTCTGCTGCCTGACTCATTCATTTCTCTTCTCGCTTCTCTAATGCCTCTCCTCTCTCTCCTCTTACTACCCAATATGATCCAACCTGCCTTTCATACTCAGCTGCCATTCTATTTACAGCCTACCGATTCCGGTCACCTTATGTCTCACTCCTACTTCCTCTAGACTGTAAGCTCTGGGCATGGTCCTCTCTCCCATGTTATCATGGTATTGCTGCAAGTAAGTCATCACTGCTTTCTTATATTATGTATTACCTGTGTATGCAATATGTATGACTTTGTATAATATGTATTACCCTGTATATAATGCATGACTATATAATTGTAAAGTGACACACAAGATGTTGGCGCTATATAAAGTAATAATCATAATAATAATAAAAAACTACGCTATGACCCACTGTGGATCACAAATCAATTTGCAAATTATTATCAGGAATTATATAATGGAAAAACAGTAGACTATGATAAAATTACAAAAGATCATTTAAAGACTTTCTTTCAAAAAAATCAAACTACCTTTCCTTATCCAGCTCCAATCCCAAACTCTAGAAACCCCTATTACAACAGAGGAAAAAAAAGAAATTATAAAGTAAACTTAAGATAGAAAGACGCCAGTCAATGATGGCTTCTCAGCCCTATACTACAAAATGTTGAGGCAAAAAAAAACACCCTAGCACCCTATCTAAAACAATAAATAGATAAGGTAATGACAGGAGCTGACACTTTCGCAACCGATATGTTGGAAACCCGTATAGTTGTAATCCCTAAGCCGGAAAGGGACACCACCCAAGTCTCCAAATACAGACTCATCTAACTTATATAGATATTAAATTTTTTGCAAAAATATTAGCTAACAGATTAAAAAACATCCTACCAAAGCTTATCCACTACGATCATACAGGATTTATTTAAGGTCGTCAAACAACAGACAATATAAGAAAAACATTAAATCTCAAGCAAGTGGCGCTGGCGGGGACCCATCCCTCCATAATTCATTCGCTGGATGTGGAGAAAGACTTTGACAGGTTTGGCTGAAAATACCTAAATCAGGTCCTAAAAATATTTGGATTTCCAGCACCCTTTGTGAAAGGCAATTTCAAGCCTATACAATCCTACAGGAAGGGTGGATACATGGGCTACCCACCAGATCGCATAAACATCAAAAATGGAACTAGGCAGGGCTGTTCACTATTTCCCCTACTTTTTGCTCTTTGTATAGAACCATTGGCAGAAAGTATTAGGAGCAACCCATCAATTCATTGAATACAAGTCTCGATGTTTGCCGATGACACTCTCCTATCTTTGACCAACCATTAATCTCAGTTCCACTAGCATACCAAACATTAAAGCACTTTGGATGAGTCTCAGGGTTTAAAGTAAATCACGCCAAATCAGAGGCCTACGGAATACACATCCCCTTAGCCCTCAGAGAAACACTAAGGAAAGATTTTAACTTCAAATGGGCAGGAGAGTGATTTAGATACTTAGGGGTCCAACTGAGTGTCTTTACACCAATATTATATTCAAAACTATACAGTCATGATAGCATTAAAAAGCAGCGATTAAACGGACAATTCTGATTAAAATATTTATTATATTTATTTAGAGCCTTACCTATTCCCATAGTTAAAAAAGCCTTGAAAGCCCTGGAGGCAGAGATACGTAAATACGTATGGAAAAGAGCCAGCATTAAATACCAATACTTAGCACACCATAAAAGTAAAGGAGGATTTGGCCTTCCCAATTTACACTCCTATTATTTAGCGGCACGCCTGACCCAAACAGCCCTTTGGCTCACAGAGAAGGGATCAGTCTGGCTGGGTTAGGGCCTCATCTGACCTAACTGCCTGAACCCACCCCACTGAATTTGAAATACCTATAACAAACTTTAATTTAATAACAGGGGTAATCTCAAAACTATATAAGATCCTATGGTACGGCAGCCACGATATAAAAAACAAATCAGTATTAAAATGGGAAGAACGATTACAACAGCCACTAGAAGCAGTGGCAGTAACTACCACCCCCCCGACCGCAGGGGAGCCTGGACTATAGTAGGGCCCACCAAAAGCCCATAATCCACTCTCTTTATGCAGCTGATCGCGTGTGAGAAGAAAACTTATGCGCAATCAGCTGTTTAAAAGACCGGACCTGTACTTCCAGTTCAGTTCCGGAAGTTCGGGTCGGGTTTAAAACAGCTGATCACACGTAAGTTTTCTTCTTAAGCGCAATCTGTTTAAAGAGGCTGCAGGGAGGGAGTCAGGGGCCCGGCCCCCAAACTCGCGGGGGGCCCCGGGCCCCTTCAGGTATGCCCCTGACTAGAAGAATCCCAATGGAGCTCTATATTTTTGAATTCTGCAAAATGCTCCTCCAATATAGTGACTACAGAAAAATCGTAGGACTTGTAGGACTGATTGCTGGTGGCAATGCTAAGAAGTATTTCTCTTCTGGAAGATTTGTGAGCAACTGATACAAATGCTAGGACTTCCATTTCAATTGACTCCTTACACAGCACTGCTAAATTTGATGACCCCCTATATTAAAAATAGAAGCCCAGGCCTTGATAGGCCATATATGTGCAGCAGTGAGGATCATGATAGCCTGTACCTGGAAGGGGGGTCCCCTAACCAAACCTTAATTAATAAGGAGAGTGTGGTTGATACATGACTGCGAACATCTGGCACAGACTTTAAATAATATCTGAAAAAATGGGAGAGGACGTGGGATTGCTGGATTCTAAGGATGCCACCAAGTAGCACATAATGGTAGCCCATCGATCAGAAATAGGGGGTGCCCCTGTGGACCTGGAGCTCGTTCCTACAGGTCCACAGAAGGGACCCGGCCAAAACCTAGAGAGGCTTTAAGGTATTCCTAAAAATTCTATCAGACCCATTGCATCTTATCTAAGACTGGAAGAAGCTGAACTTTATAATAGTTTTATTTAGTTTTCACTATTTTTTTCTTGTCAGCTATAATTTACTGCTGTCTTGGTACCTATTAGCAGGCAGTATAATAGCTACCATTAGGGGACAGAGACATCGAAAACCTTTTTATAATTGTTTTTATTTATGTGATTTGTGCTGAATATTTTTTAACTCTGCATTCAAAATAACAATGTTAATGTTTAAAAAATCAATAAAAACTTTCATGAACAAAAATAAAAACATTCACGTCTGTTCAGTTACTTTACCTGAGAATATATTATACCAGGTTATATGCTGGCATTTTCCTTCCTAAAATTAAAAGTCTCTGTAAACCCAGCACACTTTTCCTTTTGATAACATACATTAAATGTGGCATATGCTTTATATAAATGTACTCAGGAGAATCAGATCCTTTAGAAATAATAAAAATGTTGTCTAATCTCCAGAAAAGTTACAAATCCAGTTAAAATGCATGAATTGCTGAAAGAATTAAATATAACCTAGAAAAAAAACCAAAAAACATTTACAACAACCGCAAGCTATTCAACTGTGATTTTGCGACTGTTAACCCCAGATTATCGAGTTAAAAATTTAAGTAGAGGTTAATCCTTTCCGTTATTACCCAGAGCCTCAAAGTTGCTATGAATTTATCTAGGGAAGCGTCTGAAGCTCTGGGTAATGTTTTCTAGTTCTTGACGGCTTTTCTAATGTAAAACTGTACTAATGCAAAATCCAGCAATTAAGTAATGTTAGTCTTACATTATTTTTTCAACAAAGAAAATCATCATACTTAAAATTGCTATAAAAAAAAATTCTACCTGTTCTTCTACAAGGTTGGCTATCGCTTCATATGTCTTTCCTGCTTCTGTGATTGCACTGTTCAGCTCTGTTTCACCTATAGAAATAAATAAAATAGCTTTTTGCAGATGACAATGTGGAACTAAAGCTAACTATTAACTTTTGGGACAAGTTAAAGCAACAAACCAGTACCCAGGATTTCTGCATTAAACTTTCCAAAAGCTAATATTTTACGAAATACTTAACTTTGTTCTGTATTGACATCAGAAAGTCTTGTGCTCCTCCGACGGCAGTCTTCCATTCTTCCTGGGCATGTGCAGTTCAGCTCCTGCTTCCTTCAGCTGCTGTGGGACCAATGGCAAAGGAGGGGCAGGGCTTCTGGTTAGGTTGATTCCACCCCTCAGCAAGCAAGCGCAGAACAAAGTTAAGTATCTTGTGAAATAGTAACTTTTAGGAAGTTTAAAGGGAATGTCCACCCCTCTACAAACAAAGCCTTACCTGCTTTAAAACACCCGATAAGCAGGACTTCGTTAAATTGAAATCTTCCAATTTGGCTCCAACACTGAGCTATTATACTTCCGGGTTCCTCAGTCAGTCTCCACTGCAGCTGCTGTGTTCTTTTTATGTTCTTGCGCAGCCGCAGTGGAGACTGCTTCAGGAAAGGCAGTCAGTGATTGGCCATGACGTGGAGAGACGCAGCGGTGGAGCGAGGAGGAGCTTGCGAGTATTATAGCTCAGTATGGGAGCCGAATTGGAAGATTTCAAGTTATCGTAGTCCTGCTTATCGGGTGTTTTAAAGCAGATAAGGCTTTGTGTGTGGAGGGGTGGACATTCCCTTTAAGGCAGCAATACTAGTTGTGGTTAGCTACCTTATTTTACCCCAAAGGTTAGTATTTCCTATATTGTTTTCCTTTAATTAGAGGCTTAAAAATGCATTATTATTGTTACAGAATTTTACCCTTCCAAAAAACAATCATCAATAATCCACTAGTTTAAAGGGTCACTATACTCACTGAAACAACTTTGTATAATCTGAAAGTACAATGTTAAGGTAGTAAAATTATGTAACTTACATGTGTGTCTGTGTCTGCTTTGTTAGTGAATTTTCAATGTTTAGTAACTGCTCCAAAGTGCCCCCCCTCCCTTAGTCACTGCCCACTTGTAAATCCAGCCGACACTGGATACATTCATTTATATAATAAACAGCCTTCATAGCCCGGAACTATACAGCTCATTAACATATCTTCCTGACACTGCTCTGATAGCAAGGGGGGGAGCTGCTACTGTGTTAGACACATTCTTCCTATCTTTTAACAAGCAAGTACATGCATGCTGCGGATAATGGGTGGGGGAGGGGGCTGCTGCTGCTGTGTGAGACACTTGTCTCGGCCTTATAGAAACAGCATGGTGCAGAGCTGCAAGTGGTATACCCTCCAACATTCCCCTTCAATATATACAGTTATAGAACATGGTACAGACCTTCAGGATAATATAGTGACCCTGACCTTAGCACAGCTATGGCAATGCATTTCTTGGCATTGTACCTAAAGATGAATGTAGGATGGTAGAAAATGTAGGAAAATGTGATATATTTCAGCCGAATACTTATTAAGGCTAAGGGCCACACTATAGCAAGTTCAAGAAAATATGAAAGAAACATTTCCGGTGCGTGCTGCCGTGTGCTGAGACTGAGCAATGTTGATCCGATTAACCGACCGCAGCACACCTAGTGTGGCCAGTCCAACTGGCCAACACTAGTGTTCACTTTTTAACACGCAATCGGACTGCATGTTAAAAAGCACTTGTGTGGCCTTGTGTGGCCATGTGCGTGCCTTCTGTTCATGCTTATGATAAATAAAAGTGTTTGATTTTACCACGTTATTGTCCTGCTTCCAGTGTGCGCTGCTGCCCGCAAGTGTTTGGTGTTTTTGTATCCGGATTAGGACGCAGATGGAGAGAAGGGTCCGGGGCAATTCGCACCTGGACCCCCCAGATGGACGGGTGAGTTCACTTGCTGTGTAACTACATTTGGAGGTTACTGTATTACTTTCAGTGATTTGACAGTGGCGACAGGTCTGGGGCATGAGAACCCGGACCACTACAGTGTTTAAGTAAGCCTCTAGAAATATACATGAGAAAATATAAGTATATGATTCAAAGTGATTTGAAACATTTTGACAGAGTCTATAATTAACACTGTTTGTGTCTTTTTTAAAAAAGGGATACATTACTTCTGTAACTTTTTGCATATTGTACATATTCTATAAAATTGATGCCGCAGGAGGGCTGTCTGTAATGGCAAAATAAGGCTTAGGATAAAATAAACCGATGAAAGAAACACCTTTATTGCGCATACTATATACCTGCAAGCAGCTCCCTCAGCCCAACAGTAACAGGTGTCACTATTAGGGAGGGAAAGACAGAATAAGAGACCATGAGACCTTTTATAGGTCTTAGGTGCTAAAACAATACATCACACATAATGAGGCAATATACATTACATTATGTAAAGTGAAGGAGGAAACAAATAATACATTCCCTAATACATACGTATAACATAAGAACAAAGAATACATATTCTAATACATAAGTATAACATGATGGATATAGCCATCCCCTTACGCTTGTATATGAATGGTCATTCTGATTCCAGCTAATATTAGCTTTCAAAGAGTAGCTAACATCCGGTTTGGGGAAAATGAGCACCATTCTTTTTTTAATTCTCAATTTTTTAGAATTTTTTAATATAATAAATGCATTCATGTATATCAATCAAATATTCACTTTTGCATGCTGTTCCGATTGCATCTCAAGATGAAGAAGGAACTCTCAGGTACTTAGCCAGACCCATTCAGTTAACCAATTTCTAAGGGTTGCTCCGAAGGGCACTCACAGTATGTATATTCATCTATCCATTTAAAAATTTCCGACTCCGCTGAGGCTACCTAACAGTAAGTTTACACTGGGGCCGCCCAGTTTTTGTGTCAATGAGATTTTACTATGTTTATATGTGTATTTTCAGTACATGGATATTTTAGATGTATTTAATAGTTAAGGTAGTTTGTTCTAATGGAATCTCTCTAGTCTAGGTTGTTATTCCAATTTCTTCTTCCTTGGAGATTAAATATTTCACCATATGTATGTACTCCGGCTTTGAGTGCCTCACTATTAAGGGAGTCAAGTGGGTATTCTAGGTCTTCTTTGCTTGTTATATATATATATATATAAACAAGTATATATCCATAGCACCCACCTCTACAGATGTGCTTTTCTGGAATAGGTGGGTTTTTTCTATACTTATATTACTTTTGGTCTTGTGTTAACATAGAGATATATTTTTTAAGTCTATTGGCAATCATTTTGGTATACAGTTAAAGGTCAACATTAATTGAAGGACATGTAAACTGCGGCAAATCATTTTTAACTAATCGCACAGTAATTAGGATTAATCACCACCCATATTAAATTGGCTTTTTTTTCTTCTTTGACCTTCCTATCCCTTGTTTTTTTTGTTTTGTTTTTTTTAGCTATGTGAGTTTTTCTTTTTAAAGGGGGGAAGGGCACAGCTAGTCAGTAAAGAACTATCAATCACCCAGCCCTTCCCCCTGGCACACTACATGTAGAAACTATTTATTCTGTAAAAGTAAAGCTTATTTCTCTGTCACTGCATGCTTAATTGATTCAGCATTAAGATCAGGAAAAGGAATACGCATTATCTGTTGCTCTGTGCAAATAAGTAACACAGACAGCAGCTAACTGCAGGATTGGGTGTTAAGTCCCAATGTAGCACTGTACCTAAAGAAATCAATAACAACCCCCCCACACACACACACACACACCATCAACTCCTACAGCTAAAAGAAAATCTTACTGGATTCAAGCAGTTATTACAGCTCCCAGTGCTGCTTACCTTCCCATAGCAAAGCAGTTTTACTTTCACTATAACACAAAACCACTGGGTGAATACTATTGGCTTGTCCACACTCAAGCTGTGCCTCGGTTTTGGGAGGGGGTGGATACATAGAGAGGAGACATGCATACTAACTTGAAGTGAGCTTCACAGGACATGACGAGATCTAGTGACAGGGTGAAATGAGATCAAAAAGGGATCAAGTTCCTGACAGAACTAAAAATATAGAAAAGGATAAAGGCAAGTCATTTTTTTCAGTTTAGTGTCCCTTTAATGAAATTGGTTGGTCGTTGGAGCATTCCATTTAATCTTTACCTGACTTAAGTATGACTAGTATGTGCTTCCAAGTATTGGTTAGGAAAGTTGTGTCTGGTGAGATTGTATTAAAGGTATCAATCATTAGTATTAAGGTAGCTTTAAATTGTTTAAAAATGCATTGATATATCCATCTGTGTCTGGACTTTTGCTAGATGGTGTTTCTTTTATTACATCGGTAAGTTCTATAGGTTCAAATGTTTTATCTAGATTTGATATTTGGTTAATGTAGGTAAAGTGTGGGGCATTGTTCACCAATAGAACATGTCAGAGGACAGGTGGACATCCCTTAAGACTTGAAGAAAAAAGGTTTAGGCTTCAAGTTAGGAAAGGGTTTTTCACTGTGAGAACGGTAAAGCTATGGAACTGTCTTCCAGTGGACAGTGTGATGGCAGGTTCATTGGTCAGTTAAAAAAAAAGCTGGATGACTTTCTGCAAACAGGGAAAGTTGCAAGTTACTGGTAATAATACATAAAGGGAAATTTTCGATTGCCACTCGGAGTCAGGAAGGAATTTTTTCCCCCTTATAAATTTGGTGGCTTTTTTTTTGCCTTCCTCTGGATCAACAGTTAGGCAAGAAAAGGAGGATTTTGCTAGATGGGTTGGACAGGATGGACGTATGTCTTTATTCAACCTCAAATACTATACTAATATACTATTCTATTTTAAATAATAAGTCTTCTCTGGCCATAGAATGATATTTTGCTGGTATGTCATATAGTAATCTCTAAATTGTTTTAGAATATCAGGTGTTTATTTAACATATGATGATTGCATATGTTAAATAAAATAGTTATAATGAATGGACCTACGTAGCTAGAGGGCAGGGGCGTAACTATAAATCAGTCCCCCCAGCAAAATTTTGGATGTGGTCCTCCACGCCACACAAACACAATAAAGATTAGATAGACAGATAATTAATACTTAAACAGACAGACCTATGATAGACAAACAGACAGAATCTCTCTATCCATCAATTATCTATCTATCTATCTATCTATCTATCTATCTATCTATCTATCGGTCTGCCTGTTTATCAGTCTGGCTATCTATTTATTGGTCTGTCTATCTATTATCTATCTATCTATCTATCTATCTATCTATCTATCTATCTATCTATCTATCTATCTATCTATCTATCTATCGGTCTGTCTATCTATTTATCTGTCTCTGTCTATCTATTTATCTGTCTCTGTCTATCTATTTATCTGTCTCTGTCTGTCTATCGGTCTGTCTGTCTAATCTATCGAGGTTCGTCTGCTGTCTATCGTCTGTTTAGTCTATTCTACGGTTCGTCTGTGCTATCTATCGGTCGGTCTGTCGTCATCTATCGGTCTGTCTGTCTGTCTATATCGGTCTGTCTGTCTGTCTATCTATCGTCTGTCTGTCTGTCTATCTATGGTCTGTCTGTCTGTCTATCTATCGGTCTGTCTGTCTGTCATCTATCGGTCTGTCTGTCTGTCTATCTATCGGTCTGTCTGTTATCTTCGTCTGTCTGTCTATCTATCGGTTTGTCTGTCTTCTATCTATCGGTCTGTGTTATCTATCGGTGTCTGTCTGTCTATCTATCGGTCTGTCTGTTCTCTGTCTGTCTGTCTATCTATCGGTCTGTGTCTGTCTATCTATCGGTCTGTCTGTCTGTCTATCTATCGGTCTGTCTGTCTGCCTATCTATCGGTCTGTCTGTCTGCCTATCTATCGGTCTGTCTGTCTGCCTATCTATCGGTCTGTCTGTCTGCCATCTATCGGTCTGCTGTCTATCTATCGCTGTCTGTCTGTCTATCTATCGGTCTGTCTGTCTGTCTATCTATCGGTCTGTCTGTCTGTCTATCTATCGGTCTGTCTGTTGTCTATCTATCGGTCTGTCTGTCTGTCTATCTATCTATCGGTCTCTGTCTGTCTGTCTATCTATCGGTCTGTCTGTCTGTCTATCATCGGTTGTCTGTCTGTCTATATCGGTCTGTCTGTCTGTCTATCTATCGTCTGTCGTCTGTCTATCTATCGGTCTGTCTGTCGTCTATCTATCGGTCTGTCTGTCTGTCTTCTATCGGTCTGTCTGTCTATCTACGGTCTGTCTGTCTATCTATCGGTCTGTTCTGTCTTCTATCTATCGGTCTGTCTATCTACGTCTGTCTGTCTATCATCGGTCTGTCTATCTACTTATCCATCCATCTATTGGTCTGTCTATCCATCAGTCTTGTCTCTCTATCTACGGTCTGTCTGTCTATCTATCTATTGGTCTCTCTATCTATTATTCAATAGATATCTATATATCAATAGATATCTATATATCAATCGGTCTGTCTGTCTGTCTATCTATCGGTCTGTCTGTCTATCGGTCTGTCTGTCTGTCTATCTATCGGTCTGTCTGTCTATCTATCGGTCTGTCTGTCTGTCTATCTATCGTCTGTCTGTCTGTCTATCTATCGGTCTGTTCTATCTATCGGTCTGTCTGTCTGTCTATCTATCGGTGTTTCTACTATCGGTCTGTCTGTCTGTATCTATCGGTCTGTCTGTCTGTCTATCTATCGGTCTGTCTGTCTGTCTATCTATCGGTCTGTCTGTCTGTCTATCTATCGTCGTCTGTCTCTGTCTCTGTCTATCTATCGGTCTGTCTGTCTATCTATCTATCGGTCTGCTGTCTATCTATCGGTTGTCTGTCTATCTATCGGTCTGTCTATCTATCTATCCATCCATCTATTGGTCTGTCTACCATCAGTCTTGTCTCTCTATCTATCGGTCTGTCTGTCTATCTATCTATTGGTCTCTCTATCATATATCAATAGATATCTATATATCAATAGATATTATATATCAATCGGTTTGTCTGTCTGTCTATCTATCGTCTGGTCTGTCTGTCTCTATCTATCGGTCTGTCTGTCTGTCTATCTATCGGTCTGTCTGTCTGTCTATCTATCGTCTGTCTGTCTGTCTATCTATCGGTTCTGTCTGTCTGTCTATCTATCGGTCTGTCTGTCTGTCTATCTATCGGTCTGTCTGTCTGTCTATCTATCGGTCTGTCTGTCTGTCTATCTATCGGTCTGTCTGTCTGTCTATCTATCGGTCTGTCTGTCTGCCTATCTATCGGGTTCTGTCTGTCTGCCTATCTATCGGTCTGTCTGTCTGCCTATCTATCGGTCTGTCTGTCTGCCTATCTATCGGTCTGTCTGTCTGTCTATCTATCGGTCTGTCTGTCTGTCTCTATCTTACGGTCTGTTCTGTCTGTCTATCTATCGGTCTGTCTGTCTGTCTATCTATCGGTCTGTCTGTCTGTCTACTATCGGTCTGTCTGTCTGTCTATCTATCGGTCTGTCTGTCTGTCTGTCTGTCTATCTATCGGTCTGTCTGTCTATCTATCGGTCTGTCTGTCTGCCTATCTATCGGTCTGTCTGTCTGCCTATCTATCGGTCTGTCTGTCTATCTATCGGTCTGTCTATCTATCTATCCATCCATCTATTGGTCTGTCTATCCATCAGTCTTGTCTCTCTATCTATCGGTCTGTCTGTCTATCTATCTATTGGTCTCTCTATCTATATATCAATAGATAGACAGATACCTGACCATTCTTACCCACTAACGAGAGGGAGATAGAACACAGAGTTGCAGTTCAGCTAGGGGCAGAGCATTGGTGCATAAAGCTTGTTTTTAGCCTTAAGGTACTATATTTAGTAATATTATATAAAAACCAATCACAACCTGGCCAGCCGCACAGCTGAACTGCTTCAGTATCTAGCCAAATTATTTTACCGTATATTTATAATTTTATGACTGCCACCTGGGGTCCTGGGATATATAATTTTTTTTGTGGTCATTCAGGTCAGTATTCACTGTGGCTGGGCTGTGGGCTCTCCCTTTCATGCCTCCTCATCCCCTCAGAGTCATCTGCTTAAAAATGTAATAATATAGGGCAAGGGCTATAGGGCATACAAAGGGGGTAAATGGTGATAGTTTTGTTAGTTACCTGGTGGACACTGGACTGGATGTGCACAGTAAACACTAAGCAGCAGTTGACAGGCAGCTGACAGGAGCAGTGAGGACAAAGGTGGTGTCAGTAAGTCCCAGGAATCTACTCATCAGGACACATCTGCACTACTGTATGTTGCATTCTATACTGTACTGATTAAGGGTGAGGCCAAACTACAGTGGATGGCACCACATGCAATAGATTGAAGCGCACCTAGTGTGGCCAACATTAATCTAAGGCCTCACACACACAAGATGATATGGTGCATTACTAACAATGCTAAATCAAATGGCTTTATTTAGCGATAATCGTTTTAAATGGCCATTTACCACTAGTGCGATGGATCATATGAGTGTACGAGGCTTAACTTAGCCATACTTCAAGTGTTTTTAATAGGTGCCCCTACATGTTCCACTGATCATTACCCTCCCCATGCAGCTCTGCACCATGATGTTTTTATACATACAGCATAAACAAAAACACACTCTTTCTACTCTCCAACATTCCCTTTAAGAATCTATACTTTCCACTAATATTGCTGCAGCTGACAGGGAGATTACAATACTGCTACAAGTAGAAAAGGCAGCTAGAAAGCTTAGGGAGAGAGGGGCCAAAAGAAGCAAAAAGCCCTTCACTGAGCATAAAAGCAGAGAAACACCTTCCTTTAACAGAAGGCATCTTGCAGCCTCATGCTATATGAATAGCATTGCCCACAAAGCCTAAGAAACAAGAAGTAATTTCTTACTCCCAGGTTTCACAGAGTAAGGGGCGGAGATATGCAAAACACTCCTTTATGTCCCTTAGATAATGCATGTGTCCAGAACTGCTGGCTAATAACATGCAATAAAGCTTAATATATAGAGCCAATCATATGACCTGCAGAATATTGCTACAAGGAAAGTGCAGTAATAATCTCTCGGCACCACCCTGGCACTTCTGCAATTTGAATATTGATGATTTAGTTTATTCTTACATCACAGAGGTTAAGAGGTAGGAGTGGAAATCACACATGTGCAGACAATTTAATGAAGGCAAAATGACTGGGAGGCAAAGTAAAATGTCAGCTTCAGCTTTGGGGAACAAACAGAACCTAAATAAGCTCATAGAGTAAAAGGAAAGGCTCCTGAATGTAATCTTTCTTGCTGAGAAGGTTGTTTTTAGTACTTTTCAACTCAAACTTTTTTTGGGTGGGTTTCACTCCCCTTTTAATTTATTTTGCTCAGAACTTGATTGCACTGCTGACAGCTTTCCCCCCTTCACTCTATGCAATATGCATGTACGTATGTATAGTAAGAATTCTGGAGGGGAGAATATCCAGGACCACAAAGTTCTGAGTTGTTGCAAAAAAAATAACTTTTTTAAAGTATTGAAATGGATTACCCGACTCATTTTATTTGAATCCCGTTACATTTTAAGAAGCTTGTTTTGCACATTCAGGGAGATTCAATATAAGTTCTTAATGTTAAAAAAGGTGCTAATTTTTCCTCAACCAATCAGATGTTAGTTTTAAAATGATTAGTTGGGGCCAAATTATTTGGAGTTAAAGTCACGATAAGCGGTTCGCTAGCTAACTCCATGTTAGTGCAGGATGCGCAGGTTATGTATAAGACACCCACGCATCCATCACTAGTGATTCATTTGCTCCAGTTGTAGAGCATGATTTTAACGCCGGCTGGTAGCCAGTGTTAAAACAACACTGTGGGTAAATCCCCATGTGCGCAAACATAATAATGAAGATGATTTCACCCTAAAGAACTTTTATTAAATCTCCCTGTTTATATTCAAATGAGCAATTTGACTTTTTGGTTACCTAACACTTTTGACTTCCTGATATACAGCATTATAATATTTGCTTTCTATCTTAAACCAAGGGAAGTTTTTGCAATAAGGCAACCTGGGCAAGCAGAATCACACACACATGAACTAGAAAAGGACATGTTCATTAGGGGCGGCGTGGCCCCTAGAAATCCTGCTGTTTATTTGTTGTAAAATTAAGTCACTAGTGACATTTTCTCTAATACAATAAATTCAATTTTAAATTAAGTACATGCTTTGCCTGGTAATAAGTTTTATGTGCCGAGGATGGGCACATATGATATGACAAGTAACATACCTTGGTAACCGCTTGAGGTAAATACTTGTGACAAATTCTGTAAGGCTTTTCCAATCTTCTGATATTCTTTAGGTAGTGCTAATACAAAGAAAAAAATATATCAAGCTTTATTTTAGAAGCATCAACACTGTACTCAATGTATGACTTTTTTTTTTAATAAAGCAGAATGGTTAGATACATACTGTATTAGGAAAATTAAGGAACTGATTCAAGCTTTTAGTTTACAGTGTTGCATTCTCCATATAGAAGTGGGTATAGAGAGCAAGTGTGTTTTCTGATGATATAAAACATTTTAAAGCTTTGGAAACTTTAAATGATTTGCAATTGCTGCAGGTGGTCCTATATAAAATGTTTGAATTTTCTGCAAAGAGGCAGATGAAATTCATTGTTGGCAAATATAAGGCAATGCATATGTGGTTTAATCTTTTGGGAGCCACAGATCGTAAATACTTCCCCTTTGAGAAAGCTAGGGGCAATCAGCATTAAAGTGCCTCTAGCACCCTCGATCCCCCATCTATTTAGTCCGAAACCGTTGTGTGAGGATCAAGAGATATTAAACCTTTTCTGGTCGGATCGTATAATGGAGTTTTTTGCAGAGCCACACAGCAAGACCCCGGTGACATAGAAAGAACTTACTTTCTATACCAGGGTCTTATCTTTTTTTAAATCCGTTTTTATTTTGTTCTCAAATGTTGCATACATTAACATAACATATATTCAGTCCTATATTGTATTTGGTTGCAGGTATGTTAAATGTTATTCTGTTTTGTATATTTTCCTTGAGAGTTATATATCATATTATTATGAAATTAACTTTAACAATAAACATTAATTGCCATATCTTGTTTCTTATTGTGTATTATTTATACATCCTATTTCAGTTAATTTGTCGATTAGTTACTTTGGTTACATGTTAATATGGTGAGGGTTTGAGTTAGTCAATTAGGAAGTATTTGTTTAGTACTTAAGAGTTAGTTATAGAGGGTAAGAAACGAGAGAAAGAGAAAGGAAGGGGAGAAAGAGTGGTTATAGAGGGGCCATCCTGGGTGGACAACACTTTCAGTTGAGTAAAGGTTCATTGGAGTTAAGCCATGGAATCCAAATTTTATTGTATTTGGTGGGGCATTTCCTATGTATATATAGGATTTTATGATAAGCTAGATCGGCGTTGATCAAACGTATTCATTGTTTTTGTTTGGGGGGAGTTTGAGACATCCAATTTAGCACTATTGTTTTCTGAGCGTAGAATAATAGTTCTAGTATAAGGGTATATTCCGTCTGGACACAGTGGCCCAGTTGTAGGTATCTGAATCTGTAAGATTGTGGCAGTTCATACTTTTAAGCGAGTATTACAAAGTCTATTAGTTCTTGATCTTTTATTATTGTTGTTATGCTTTTGCTTTCCCAGTCCTTGCTGTTTGCAAAGGTTGCAAGGTGTGGGTATACCTGGTTGCGCCACAACAGAGCGTCGGTTGGAATTGCATATGGTTGTGTTACAGAATTTATTTCTTGCCAGATTCTTGCTGCTTGGATGTGTAATTTGGTGCCTGTTCCAATAATGTGTAGGTCCAGGTTGGTGATTTATGCCAGAAATGGACCTCGAAGCTATAGTTGTAGCATATTATCTGATGAGCTTGGTTTGGGATTGGTTGGGAATAATCTAGCATCTAAGTAGCTTGGCTTGACTTGCAAGGTAATAGTAGTAAGTTTGGTAGAGCCAGTCCTGCTTGGTCATTAGGTGCTTGCAGTTATGATAGTCTAACTTTTGTTCTTTTGCTGGTTAATAATATGTTGAGGAGAGATGTAAAGAGTGCTGAAATGTATATAAAAGTTTTGGTAGGAGAAATATTTTAATTAGATAGGTTTTTCCAATTAGATTTAGTGGGAGGTGTTTCCATGTTTGTATTTTGGTTTCTGACCATTGTATGAGTGGTTGTATATTAAGCTCTTTAAACAGTTTAGGGTCTTTTGTGATCATTATTCCTAGGTATTTAAAGGACTGTACCACAGGAATTGGAAATGGTATCAAGTCTGTTGCATCCAATCCTTCATCCATAGCGTTGATTTAGCCCAGTTTATGTAGAGGCCTGAAAGTGGGCTATAGTTGGTGATTGTTTTGTATAAAGCTTCTAGCAAATTGTTTGTTGCGTCTAGGAAAAGGATGACATTGTCACATATACAGTAGTCCAATTAGTTCTGTGTGCTATCCAAGTTTTAAACCCTAGATGCGGGGGTGTGATCTAATTTTTGTTGCCAGGACTTCGATTGCAATTGCGAATTGGTAAGGTGATAGGGGCAGCCCTGCCTGATTCCTCTGCCTAGATTAAAAGGTGCTGAGGTTGTCCCATTTAGTGAGATTCTGGCGACTGGTTGCTTGGATAGAAGCTGTGCGATAAAGTGTTCTCCACATCCGAATTTTTTGAGTGTTTCCCATAAGAATGGCCATTCGAGGGAGTTAAATGCTTTTTGTGCATCTAGGGAAATAATTCTACGTCCGCTGTTGTCATGATCAAGTTGAGTTTGTATCAGGGTGCGTTGTATGTTAATGATGGTTAATTTACCATAATACCCTGTTTGGTCTGGAGCGATGAGTGTGGGAATTTCAGATTGTAATCTATTAGTGAGATCTTTTGCTAGCATTCTATAGTCTGTAAGTAGAGAGATGGGTCGGTAGAAGTTGTGGTCTGTGGAATCTTTGCCAGGTTTTAGTAATAGTATGATATTTGTCTTGTTGTAGTGAGTCTTGATACATTTGTAGTAGGGGAGAAGCTAGTAGATTGGAGTATCTTTTAAATACTTCCATGGGGAGACCGTCTAGGCCAGGGTCTTTTCCTGGATTAAGGTCATGCTGGTGTAATTTTTCCCAAAGTAAGTAGTTGGTCTAGGTTGTGTCGTTGTTGATCTGTAAATTTAGGAAAGCACACATCTCTTAAGTACATATTGATTTCTTCTTGGGTACGTGTATTTCGGGTTTAATATAGGTTTTGGTAGTAGGTGTAGAAGCGGTTTAGGATTTGTGGAGTGTCTGTTATTGCTCCCAGTATTTGATCTTGGGAGCTTGGCCAATTTTTTACCTTGTTCAAAGTATGTTTACTTAAGAAAAAAGGATTTTTTGCAAGCTTTTCCTGTAGTTTCTGGCGGCCTGTTGCCATGTTGTCTGTGTATCTGTGTCGGGTTTTGTATATATAGGTGTTTAATGTTTGTGGTGTCTTTTTCAGCGTTATCTTCTGCTGTTCTAGATTGTTTTTTTTATATAATTTATTGTTGAGGAGAGGCATTCTATCAGGTATGCTTTCAACCTATTCCCTGTGCTTGCATGGGTTTTCACAGGGCAGTCCAATTTCCCCCACAATCATAAAGACATACTGATAGGTTGTATGTGTCAAATAAATGTGCTTAGATTGCAAGCTCTTCAGGTCAGGGCCTGATGTGAATGTATGCATGTAATTGTAAAGTGCTACAGAAGATGTAAGTGCTATAAATATCCACAACAATAATAATAATAACAATAACCTATCCCATTTGGTGGCATGCAAAACTTATCCCTGATCCAGTAAAATGCAGTCTTTTAGTTGTTTATGGATTTTATCAGGTGTGGGAAAAAGTGTAATCCAAAATGGGATTAGTTTCCAGAATAGAGTATGTAGGGTGATTGATTCTTGTGCCATTATGGATTTAACTGGGGCGTGGTCCGACGGTCCTCTAGGTAGGTGTATTATCTGATGTGTTCTGAGTGCTAGAGTTGGTGACATAAATATATAGTCCGGTCTGGAGAAAGTGCCGTAACGAGTAACATGTGAATTTCTTACTTATCTGGTTTTGTTGCTTCCAAGTTTCTACCCATTTCCAATTTGCGGTGAATTGAGCTAGCTTAGTTTGTGTAGTTTAGTGAGCTAATTTTTCCTGGGTAGCGATCCCATGCTTCGTTTTGGACCAGGTTAAAAAAACCCATGCAGATCACGTGAGTTGTCGGGTAGTCAGCCAGAAGGGTTCTATTTGTTGTAGAAGGGTAGTCAAGGAGCAGGTGGGTTGTATATTCCCATGATTACATAACGAGTCTGGTCAATTTCTAAATCTACCATGACGCAGAGTCTCGCTGGGTCTGTGCGTACTTGAGTATCTTGTATCTAATTGAGCGTCGGAGAATTAACTCCTCTAGAGTAGGTGGCAACTGTGTGCAATCCAGGCTACCCAGGGTTTGTGTAGCCATTGACTTTTCGATATAAGGAGGTGCGTTTCTTGCAGGCAGATTCAGTATATCTTGGATTTGTAGCCTTTTTATCAATTCTCTAGCTCCTCTGACATTCCAGGAAAAGATGGTAAGGGGTTCAGCCCTTTGGGCATATGGGTTTCTGATCAGTAGCATTGTCCATCCTGTGGTGGTAAAAAAAGGGAAAGAGGGGGGAAGGCAGGAATGTAAGTAATAGAGGTTTAGTATTTGTTTCATAGGCATACTCATTGACATATCATTTTCGACATTTTAAATATAGAAGCGAATACACATTATTTATATATTCTGTAGACCAATGATAGTTGCTTGTGAACGTTCTCAATCATCCAGGTCATGGTATATCTGTTGTATTCAGTTAGATCAACTGGACTTCGCTAGTCATCCGACTGGCTTTCTCAATACAGAATGACTTGTACAATAATCTGCAATGACTTGCAGGTGTTCCAGTATCCAGTTGGGTTGCGGGTACACCAGTCACCTCTGTCGTGGGGGAGCATCAGGCTTGGTAGGCCGATGGGTAGAGTGCAGGTTCTGCGTCTGTCTTGTCGTGCAAACTGGCTCAATCTGTCTGACATTGGTTGTCCCTGTTTCTCTTTAGGTTTAGGCAAATTTTTATATACTTGAAGTAAGTTATTAAATAGCCCCAGTATCAAAGTTCAGGATGTTTTGGGCAAGGAGCTCTAATTATAGCGTCTGCTCATGGCGCCATCTTGGACATGCCCCGGGGTATTTTCTTAGTCTTCCCCCGGCTTTATTGGTGGACAGCTTGCTATAGTATTTCTGAAAGCATCTCAAAGATTCATTCACAAATAAGTGAGGGGCACATTCTGATCACCTCTAATTATTGATCTGTGCCTATTTAAAAAATGTAAATGAAACACATACCTAAAAAAAAGTGATGCAATCATCATTACCCCCCAATAAACCCATTTTAAGCGAAAACCATTCGATTTCCACTGAATAGCACTAAAAAGGGGGGCTTGTACAAGGCTTTTCATTACTAGATTTCATCCACCAAAAATACAGTGAAAAAATATTGCTCATGACATTCTCTTAAACCAATACTAAAATGATTAGCGATGCATTGTTTTGGAGTATTTTGGGTTTGGAGTATTTTCTGTCAAAAACTATATGAGACTGATATTTCATACCCAAAGGGTGCCCTTAGAGAGCAGCTCAAAAATTACACGTTGGCTCCTTTTGAGTTTGTTTGCTGACCGTGTCTCGGTGAGCATTGGTGCAAGTAGGGCACAATTTTGAGGACAGGTGGGACAGCAATATTAAGAGAACCTTCATATTCATACTGGGGTAGGTTTGGTCAACATTTTTAAGTTTCAAACTTTTTCAAACCCCCCCAATTTTTTAAAAAGAACTGTGTGCAGAATTCCACATGTATGTATTAAAGAATAATACAGTCACATAGCTGAAGGTGTGTAGATTTTAAAATATATATGGTTTTTGGTGGCAACATATACAAACAATAGAAGCCTAGTGCACATCCAACTAATTTGCTTACATTTAACGTTATCAGTGAATTGCGACCTAAAAAGCCTGCCAGTGAATTTAAAGCAATAAGTTCAATAACTTGGCCAAATTATCTTAAGCCCAGCAACCACGTAACGGTTTGCTTTATTCTGCTGGGTCCTAACCTTTAATCTTAGTAAATTTTTAAGTAAGAGACGTAATTCTCAAACAAGTTATTGAACTAATTGCTTTAAATTCACTGGCAGCCTTTTTAGGTCGCAATTCACTGATAACGTTAAATGTAAGCAAATTAGTTGGATGTGCACTAGGCTTCTATTGTTTGCATATATTTGAAAGTTTTGGTCTCTAGTTGCACTCTGTGTGGATGCATACTATCCCATCTTTTGTATGTATTTTGTTAAGCATTGGAGGTTTGACCAAGCCTCTGGGAAATGTGTGCTCCCCCCACAGTGGCCCATGTGTTCATGTACTTAAAGCTGGAGAGTCAGCCCCTAGACAGTAAGCGAACAAGCGACAGGGATTTTCATCTCATTAAAGGCAGGTACTGTTACTAAGATAAAGTTTGAGAATTACGTCTCTTACTTAGGTAAAATTTACTAAGATTAAAGGTTAGGACCCAGCAGAATAAAGCAAACCGTGACGTGGTTGCTGGGCTTAAGATAATTTGACCAAATTATTGAACTTTTAGTGGCAACATTCATATTTGAGTGGTGTTTTGGTGGAAAAACTGGAAGCTATGATTCCGAATACTTTGAGCAAAGGAATGTTTAAAAAAATCAACACCAACAATAACTGGAAACAATATACCAATACTATGTATCTCTATAGTTACTGTGATTCTTCTAATAAAAATATATTGAAAAAGAAAATCTGGATGCTGTTCAAAACAAAAAGCTTGTTAATATTTTTTTCTCTGTAAGTGGATGGCTGTGTCTTTGTGCACACCTACATATGTGGCAAACCGTTTGATTCAGGACATGTGGGAGATTGATATTTCAGGGGATGATTTTACTTATGTGGGTTTAGGAAGATTTCTTTCTCTGAATCATCTTTTTTTCTCTTCCTTTTTCTTTTTTTTAAAAAACCTCCTAAAAGCGTAAAGGTCAAGAAGAATTGCAGATGGAATTCTACACAAATGTAAGAATGAAACTGTTATGCAGCTAAAGGTGTTAAGATTCCAATAATTTCTAGATTTGGGGATTGTTTCCCAGGTAAGGAGTGTTTGGGTCTGTGCTGTATTTTTCTAAAAAGAATTTTTTAAAAATATCTAGTTTGTGGGGGTGTTTAGTTTGAGAAAGGGAAAGCTGTTGAAAATCCAGAGATGGTTGATTTTATTCTTCGTATTTGCACTTGGTTTCCTTTGGGGTTACTTGGTGGATGAACCTCTGCACAGACCACATATATGGCATACCATTTGAATCAGAGCAGGTGGTTTTTTTTTTTACTTGCCAATTTAGTTAAAGGATAACTGTATTGCCTCAATGCATTTTTTAAAAAAAAATACTTTAAAAAGAGTAAAGGTATGCAGCCCTCCCTATACATTTTTTTCTTGATTTCGAGCCTCTCTCTGCCTTCAATTAGCCATGCTGTGAAGGGGGCGTAACAATTCTGTCTGCCTTTAAAGGGCATCTTTGTGGAAAAAAACACATTGCCCCTTTGCAAAGTTAAATTCATGTACTCTGTGTTGCCTTAATCCTATCTATGTCAGTGTCTTTGTTTATCCATGGTGTCAGATCTGTGTGCAGCACTCCCCCCTTCCCCTTCATGTCTCAAATCCGGCTAACCGACAAGCTTATCATGTGCAGTAGGAGTTAAAAGTTCAACATCCTGAAAAACACACCCACGCACAGTGGCCAATAGAAAGCAAGCTGTCCTGGAGACAAGGAAGAAGAAGGAGAACAGTACAGTTTACGATCTCTCTCTTTGTGACCCATCATCAATCAGTGAAAGCTATTAAGAAGGGGGGTCAAGTGCAGCCTTATATCTACCCATCAAAGCTACCTCTCTCCCCCTGCTAATGCTCTTATATCTAGGTTTATTACAGAGCTGGGAGGGGGGATCACGTCACAGGGATTTTATTGACAGTCCAAGTAGGAGTAGAGGAATGCAATCACTATTCTTCTAACTGGTGTATCTCAGGACAGAGAGGGAATCTGAAAAAAGTGAAGACACTCTGGGGGTTGTGGGAAATTATAGAACTCATGGAGAGAAAGAAAAAAAAGTTCATTTTCCCCCCTTTAACTGTCACTCAGAGCTAGCATGCAAGAAAACACTCCTGTACCCACCCTTGATTAGCTTGATTATGTAGGCTGTATTCTAGCAACAGGACAGTTTAAGTTTGTTTGACTGGCAGAGGAGAATTGTAACAGACATTCCCACCAGCCAATTACAAGTTATATGTTAACGATGGCCCTGGGCCGTCTAGGAGGCAGGCTTTTAGCACTCATCTTTTCTGTGTGATATCTAAGGGAAAGCAGCACGGTTGTAAATGACAGTAAGTGATTTTAGCTGCTGGAAGTGTGGGCATGTAATGGGGGAGATGTTTTTTGGTTATTGTTGTCCTTTAAGGTAAGATTTTTAACTTTGAAACATTTCTTACATACATTTTTTCACAAAATCTTCAAAAGGCATGATGTTCTATAAAGAGTTACATCTGAAAATGTACATGTATGTATGAAATAATGGTACCATTATGAAGCTAAAGGTGTGTAGACGCACTTTGATTTTTTTGCTTGGAATTACACTCACGTCACATTATAAGTAAGTTGATGGGCACGTCTTCGTGTTTACCCACGCATGTGGCATATGGTTTTATTCAGGAGAGGTTAGGTCTTAACATTTGTGTTGGTTTCAAACTTTTTGCTACAGTGTTTGTGTAAAATTCCCCTTTTGGAAAGAATAGGAAATATAAACAAAAACCCTTCCAATTTGATGAACAAGTTTGCCCGGGTATTTGCATTTTATTTATGATGCCAGTACAAATTGTTTAACACATACATATACAATCAGTATCAAGGTTTATCATATATTGGGTTCTTGAGTGTTACTTGGTACAAAGTTCCTTTCGTACAGTGTATATCTTGCAGATATAGGTAGTTAGTTAACTATATACAGCGTAACATCGAGCAGCGAGAAGTGTACTGATTGGTTTCATATCTATTCATTTTCTGTGAGCTCATCTCGGTTGCCGTCCGCCCACCCGGGCCCGCAACAAGAGCCGTGCAGTTTTGTGGATTGAGAATTTAGGTCTCTCAACATTTAAGGTTATAAGTTGTTGCTGATCTATATTAGACAACCATGTCTGGGGATTCAATCTATGGGTCCCAGTGAAATTTCTCTGGGCAGCGTCTATGTCTGTACATAATTTTTAAGTAGGGTAGGTCGTTGTTTATGAGCCTGAGCCATGTTTTGAGCTTGGGGATCTTGGTCGACATCCAGCGTAGGATTATTGTTTTCATCCTATAGAATAAAGTGGCCTGCAGGAGAGCCAATTCCTCCACCAAACCAAACAAACATATCGAGGGTGATAGTTGAATGGGGTGGGGGGTTATGCATGTTAGTATCTGGATAACTTTTGTCCAGAATAGGGTTACCTTAGGGCAATCCCACAGTAGATGTACAAAGTCAGCATCCGCATACTGACATTTCGGGCACTTTGGGGTGTTCGTGTTGCTGATATGTTTAAGGCGTTTGGGTGTGTAGTAGGCTTGGTGCAATATATTGAATTGGATTAGTTTATTGTTTACTGCTGGTGATGCTGTGGTATGTGAGTTGTATAAGTCTGGCCATTGGTCCTCTGGGAGATTTCCCAGGAATTGAGCCCATTTAAGTTTAACTGAGTTGGTTGTTGGTATCGATCTGGTTGAGAGTAGATGTGTGTACAGCTTTGAGATTATCCCTCTCACTCCTTGGGTGCGTATTACACCTATGATTGGGTGTTTGGAGATTGTGTTATAGGTGGTTGGGAATGAAACTCTTAACGCGTGGTGTATCTGCATGTAGCGCAAGTGGGCTGTGTTTGGGAGATTGTGTGTGATCTGTAGGTCAGAAAAGGGGATCTTTTGGTTATTTCGTATTAGGTCGCCTAATGTTAGGATGCCCCAGTCTCTCCACTGCGTTTGCCCAGAGAGGGAAAGTAGCCCAGGGAGCAATTTTTTGTTCCAGAGGGGGGTATGGTCAAAATGATCCCTCTTGCGAAGGAGGGCATAGGTGAGGTGCCATATCTTCTTTAATTGGTTATGCAGTGGAGTGGCTGGTCCCATCACATGCATTTTGGGTGCTTCTAGGTAAGCCATGAAGGGTCCCGTAAGGTAGGAGGCCATCATTAGGTCTGACATGTTGGGGGGTGTAGAGGGGTTAACCCAGCACTGTAGGTGTTTAAGTTGTGCCGCCCAGTAGTATAACTGTAGAGTTAGCCCGCCCATATGCTTGGGGGCCTGCAGTGTGGTTGTTTTGATTTTAGCTTTCTTGTTGTTCAAGATGAATGATAATATATGGCTGTTGATTTTCGTAAAGAATGATTTGGGGATATAGGTCAAGCTATGTTGGATCGTGTATGGAATTTTTGGTAATAAAAAGATTTTGATCATCTGGATTCTGCCCCATAGATTAAGGGGGACATTTTTCCATGTCTGTGTTTTTTGTTGGGTTTAGGTTAGAAGATGGGAAATATTAAGTGAATAGAACTGTTGAGGAGACTTGGTAATTTCGATACCGAGATATTTAAAGTGGGTTACTAGGGGTATAGGGATAGAGCTGGGAAGTGTGTGGGCAGGGGAAAATGTCCAGTGGATATAGGGCTGACTTGTCCCAGTTGATTTGGAGTCCTGAGTAGTTGCCGAATTTGTTAATAAGCTCAAACGTCTCGACCAGGGAGTAACTGGGGTTGCCCAAGTATATAATTAGGTCGTCTGCATAGAGTCCTATGCGTTCTTCCTGTTGTCCTATTCGGAAACATTGTATCTCTTTGTTGGCTCAGAGCACTATAGCGAGGGGTACAATTGCCATTGAAAAGAGATTGGGGGAGAGTGGGCAACCCTGTCTCGTGCCCCTCTGGAGTGGAAAAGAGTTTGAGAGTGAACTGTTGACCAAGATTTGTGCTACTGGACTGGAATAGAGGAGTTGGATCCACTTGATAAAACTATCCCGAAGCATTTAAGAGTTTCCCACAGGAAGGGCCATTCCCCAATGGCCCTTCCTGTGGGCCCAATCCTAGGGAAAGGATTATTCGTTCTCCTACGACGTTGTCGTGGCTAACTTGTGTCTGGACTAGGGTGTGGCATATGTTAATAGTTGTTGATTTGGTGGGCATGAAGCCCGTCTAGTCAGGATGTATGATATCAGAAATTACCTGTTTGAGTCTTTGTGCAAGGACTTTTGCCAAAATTTTGAAGTCTGCTGTGAGTAGGGAGATTGGTCTGTAGGAGCCGCAGTCTTGGGGGTCCTTGTTGGGTTTGGGTATCATGACTATTGTTGCTTTGTATAGCAATTCTGGTGTTTTATTCTAGAGTTAGTTCTATATAGAGTTAGTTCTATATGAGTTGGAGTACATTTCAAGCAGATCGGGAAGTAGCTGTTCAGCATATCTTTTGTATAGTTCTATCGGAAGACCGTCCGGGCCTGGGGTTTTCCCATTGGGCATCTCTGCTATAGCCGAGACCAACTCCTCGTGTGTGAGAGGTGCGTCTTGCGATTCTTTTTGGGCTAGCGATAGGGTAGGAAATCGGAGATGGTTTAGGAGTAAACCAGCATTTCCACTGTGGGGTGTCAGGTGTATATGTCACTATAGTAGTTGGTGAAGGCTGCGAGTATTTGCGGAGTAGTGTGGACTAGTGTTTGTTGTGGGGTGAGAATGTTGATGACTGTGTTTGATTGTGTGTGGTCATTAAGAAGGAAAGTCAGCAGCTTGGCAGACTGGCCACCATTCTCAAAAATGTGTTGTTTGATAAAAAATTTTTGCTTTTAGCTTTTTCAATCTGGAGATTATTATATAGCCGCTGGTGTTGTAGCCAAGCTATTTGAGTGTCGTGTGATGGTTGAGATCTGTAGTTACTTTCAGCCTGCATGAGTTAAGGAGTCTTCGTGCTGTCGTAAGGTACGTTTAATATGGGAGATGGTTGAGTGTAGGCGGCCTCTGAGATAGGCTTTGAGAGCCTCCCATATTAGTTTCGGGTTATTAGTGGGAGTGTTGAACATAAGAAAGTCTTCCAGCTGGTTTGGGATTAGGTCTGGGGTTGGGAACTGAGAGAACCAGAACAGGTTGAATTTCCATGGTCTGGTGGATGGTGTCGTGTTGGGTAGCTTGATCTGGGCTAGTATTGGGGTGTGGTACGATACTCCGCACGGTAGGTGTGATATGTCAGTCAATAGGGGAGCTGTCTTGTTGGAGATGAAAATATAGTCTATTCTAGATAGCGAATTGTGGGTTGGGGAGTGACGTGTGTTCGTTTATGTTGGGGTGTCTTGTTCTCCATGCTTCTATCCATGCCCAGGTGTCAGCGAGGGATGTTAAAGGGGAGTGGTTGATGGGGTTTGAGATGGGTTGTGTACAGAGGGTTTGTAGTCGGGGGTATTTGCATTTTGATAAAAAATTGCCCCACTTATAACAACTTGGGGGTGTGCAGTTATTAAACCTTTCTCACATGGATAATATTGTTAATTTGGCAGTTATTCTATGTTAACTGTCAAAAGTGCTTATAAATTTTAAATCAGATCTAAGAACCTACATATGTCTGGTATCTTAGTACGAAGAATAACCAGAGCTTTTAGAAACAATAAAATTTTTGTGCGTAAATTTAAGTTTTCTGCAAATAAAAATGCAATCCTTGTGCTGCCTCTGTGCAAAGTGAATCTCTGTTCAGACTAAGCTGTAGCAAACAGTGCCTTGAAACAATGGTTAGAGCTAGCAAGACATTGTCCTGTATAAAAAGGGGTATATATTCAAGGGAGAAAAGGTGGCCATACACTATTACGATCGTACTTACAATCTTAAACCGAACGATACTTTGATAGACAGATAAACAATGTTAATTGTACTAAGATGTACCATAAATATTGTTCGACATCCAATTTGTTTTGTGATTAATGTTAATTGTCATCTATTGGGAGGTTACATTACATTAACATTTAATCTGAACTTCCGAAAACACTATAATCATTTTACCAATCGACTTAAAAAACCGACTTTCCCGATTGTAATTACGATCAATTTTACGATCTAATGTCACATAATAAGATCGGAAAAATTTTAATTTTTCAGCCAATCGGTGGAAATTTCGGATTGTACGTTACATGCAATGTACAGAAAATCGGCCTAATGTATGGCCTTAAGTCCTCATTTGGAATATGAGAGCCTTGTATATAAAAGAGAAATCTTAGAAATGGAAAGAGTTCCGAAAAGGGTAACTAAATTAATAAGAGGAATGTAGGGGCTTGACTATAGAGATGGATTAAGCAAGTTAGGGCCTTTTACACCGGAGAAACAGCACTATATACAATACAAATTCATTAATGGGACACAAGATAAACAGTCTGGTGCATTTTTTACCAATAGCAAATGAGTTTATTAGTATAGTATAGTATTTGAGGTTGAATAAAGACATACATCCATCCATACGGTGTCCATTTTAGGACATCATCAGGTGTCAGGTATTGGGTATCAGGTGTCAGGTATCAGGTATCAAGTGTCAGGTATCAGGTGTCGGGTATCAGGCATCGGGTATCAGGCGTCAGGTATCGGGTGTCAGGTATCGGGTGTCAGGTATCGGGTGTCAGGTATTGGGTATCAGGTGTCAGGTATCGAGTGTCAGGTATCGGGTGTCAGGTATCAGGTATCAGGTGTCCGGTATCGGGTATCAGGTGTTAGGTGTCAGGTATCAGGTGTCATGTATCAGGTATCATATTTTGTGTATTAAGCTGGCCATACACTAAGCAAACATTAAATAGGTTAGACATTAGACAGATTAGCAAAATGTGACCTAGCTTTTGGGGAATAACATTAAAAGTATTTTTATAGAGGTGGGCATACCCTTAACAACCAGTAAGTGAAGATAAATATGTGAAAGAGTATGTACCTGTATCTGTGTGGGGGTTGGAGGTATTAGTGTTTACATTTACGACCATGAAACTAATTGTTTTGATGATATGACCCTTAGGCTAAGGCCACACTGCAACGCACAGGAATCGTGCACAAAATCGCGAGCGTTATCGCACGCGATTGTGTGCACGATTCTTGTGTGTTTTGTGTTTGCGTTCTGCGCATGCGTTTTAGCCATTTTGCGTTATGGAAATGCATGCGTTAACGCAGCAAAAATGGTGAACACATGCGTTACCAAAACGCGAACGGACGCGCAATCGCATTGGAAATCGCGGGAATTTTCGCGTTCCCGCGATTTCCGTTTTAGTGAAAACCACGAGCGCGAAAAACGTGCGCAAACGCGTGAAAAACGTGCTTGTGTGGCCTAGCCCTTAAACCTCGAAATATCCATATTAGAAGATTGTACCCTTTATGGGAAAGAAATATCCTGATATTTGCCGATAATGCAGTAACCCTTCCACCGATTCCTTAGCTAGCTAAAATAGGAAGAACAGTAATTTAGCTTTTCAAGCCAAAATAAAAAAAAAAAAAATAAAAAAAAAAAAAAAAAAAAAAAAAAAAAAAAAAAATAATATATAATATATATATATATATATATAAATATATAAAAAATAAAAGCTGAAAATAAGCACCATCTATGCAAAAGTCTGCACACATCCCTAAATGTACAGAAAAACACATCTTTGTGTCATTCCTCATGTTTGAGGTTTCATGTATCAGAGTAAGGTATCATTCATCATGTATCAGAGTCAGGTATCATTCATCATGAATCAGAGTCAGGTATCATTCATCAGGTATCAGAGTCAGCTATCGGTCATCAGGTTTCAAAGCCAGACATCATTCATCAGGCATCATTCATCAGGCATCAGAGTCAGGTATCATTCATCAGGTATCAGAGTCAGGCATCATTCATCAGGCATCATTCATCAGGTATCAGAGTCAGGCATCATTTATCGGGTATCAGAGTCAGGTATCATTCATCAGGTGTCAGAATCAGGTATAGCACAAGCATAAAAAGTTTGATGGAAGCGCACTCTGTTTATCAGAAAATATTCTGTACACCTGATGAAGGAGACATAGCGTTCTCCGAAACGTTGTGTATTTTTGTGTGATGCAATAAACAGAATATTTTCTGATAAACAGAGTGCGCTTCCATCAAACTTTTTATGCTTGTGCTATAGCTTGGAGTCCTGAAGGTAGAGGACTGAGGGAAGCAGCACCTGGTATTTACTGGCACGTTGCCTGAAGGAGTGCCTAGGCCCACATTTGTGTCAGAATCAGGTATCATTCATCAATTCCTGACTCTGATACATGAATGATACCTGAATTTGATAACTGACTTTGATGCCTGATGAATGATACCTGACTCTGATACCTAATGAATGATGTGTGACTCTGATACCTGATGAATGATACCCGATGAATGATACCCGATGAATGATACCTAATGAATAATGAATAACAGATAGCTGACTTTGATACCTGATGAATGATACATGAAACCTGAAACATGAGGAATGACACAAAGATGTTTTTTTCTGTACATTTTAGGCATGTGCAGACTTTTACATGCAATAGATTTCCAGCTTTATTTCTTACTTTATTTTTTTTTTTTAATTTCTTTTACTTGAAAATCTAAATTACTGTCCTTTCTATTTCTTTATCTTTGTCTTCTTTTATTTAAAAAAACACACTTTTTTGATTATTGATCAAAATTTGTTTTTTGACTATAGTTAGCCTTTAGGTATTGCTTCCATAGGAATGGAAAGGTAGGTCAGTAGCTGGGTAGACATTGTCCTGTATAAAAAGGGGTATATATTCAAGGGAGAAAAGGTGGCCATACACTATTACGATCGTACTTACAATCTTAAACCGAACGATACTTTGATAGACAGATAAACAATGTTAATTGTACTAAGATGTACCATAAATATTGTTCGACATCCAATTTGTTTTGTGATTAATGTTAATTGTCATCTATTGGGAGGTTACATTACATTAACATTTAATCTGAACTTCCGAAAACACTATAATCATTTTACCAATCGACTTAAAAAACCGACTTTCCCCGATTGTAATTACGATCAATTTTACGATCTAATGTCACATAATAAGATCGGAAAAATTTTAATTTTTCAGCCAATCGGTGGAAATTTCGGATTGTACGTTACATGCAATGTACAGAAAATCGGCCTAATGTATGGCCTTAAGTCCTCATTTGGAATATGAGAGCCTTGTATATAAAGAGAAATCTTAGAAAGGAAAGAGTTTCCGAAAAGGGTAACTAAATTAATAAGAGGAATGTAGGGGCTTGACTATAGAGATGGATTAAGCAAGTTAGGGCCTTTTACACCGGAGAAACAGCACTATATACAATACAAATTCCATTATGGGACACAAGATAAACAGTCTGGTGCATTTTTTACCAATAGCAAATGAGTTTATTAGTATAGTATAGTATTTGAGGTTGAATAAAACATACATCCATCCATACGGTGTCCATTTTAGGACATCATCAGGTGTCAGGTATTGGGTATCAGGTGTCAGGTATCAGGTATCAAGTGTCAGGTATCGGTGTCGGGTATCAGGCATCGGGTATCAGGCGTCAGGTATCGGTGTCAGTATCGGGTGTCAGGTATCGGGTGTCAGGTATTGGGTATCAGGTGTCAGGTATCGAGTGTCAGGTATCGGGTGTCAGGTATCAGGTATCAGGTGTCCGGTATCGGGTATCAGGTGTTAGGTGTCAGTACAGGTGTCATGTATCAGGTATCAATTTTGTGTATTAAGCTGGCCATACACTAAGCAAACATAAATAGGTTAGACATTAGACAGATTAGCAAAATGTGACCTAGCTTTTGGGGAATAACATTAAAAGTATTTTTATAGAGGTGGGCATACCCTTAAAACCAGTAAGTGAAGATAAATATGTGAAAGAGTATGTACCTGTATCTGTGTGGGGGTTGGAGGTATTAGTGTTTACATTTACGACCATGATGAACTAATTGTTTTGATGATATGACCCTTAGGCTAAGGCACACTGCAACGCACAGGATCGTGCACAAAATCGCGAGCGTTATCGCAGCGATGTGTGCACGATTCTTGTGTGTTTTGTGTTTGCGTTCTGCGCATGCGTTTTTAGCCATTTTGCGTTATGGAAATGCATGCGTTAACGCAGCAAAAATGGTGAACACATGCGTTACAAAACGCGAACGGAGCGCAATCGCATTGGAAATCGGGGAATTTTCGCGTTCCCGCGATTTCCGTTTTAGTGAAAAACGAGCGCGAAAAAACGTGCGCAAACGCGTGAAAAACGTGCTTGTGTGGCCTAGCCCTTAAACCTCGAAATATCCATATTAGAAGATTGTACCCTTTATGGGAAAGAAATATCCTGATATTTGCCGATAATGCAGTAACCCTTCCACCGATTCCTTAGCTAGCTAAAATAGGAAGAACAGAATTTTAGCTTTTCAAGCCAAATAAAAAAAAAAAAAAAAAAAAATATATATATATATATATATAATATATATATATATAATAATATATATAAAATAAAGCTGAAAATAAGCACCATCTATGCAAAAGTCTGCACACATCCCTAAATGTACAGAAAACACATCTTTGTGTCATTCCTCATGTTTGAGGTTTCATGTATCAGAGTAAGGTATCATTATCATGTATCAGAGTCAGGTATCATTCATCAGAATCAAGTCAGGTATCATTCATCAGGTATCAGAGTCAGCTATCGGTCATCAGGTTTCAAAGCCAGACATCATTCATCAGGCATCATTCATCAGGCATCAGAGTCAGGTATCATTCATCAGGTATCAGAGTCAGGCATCATTCATAGCATCATTCATCAGGTATCAGAGTCAGGCATCATTTATCGGGTATCAGAGTCAGGTATCATTCATCAGTGTCAGAATCAGGATAGCACAAGCATAAAAGTTGATGGAAGCGCACTCTGTTTATCAGAAAATATTCTGTACACCTGATGAAGGAGACATAGCGTTCTCCGAAACGTTGTGTATTTTTTGTGTGATGCAATAACAGAATATTTTCTGATAAAACAGAGTGCGCTTCCATCAAACTTTTTATGCTTGTGCTATAGCTTGAGTCCTGAAGGTAGAGGACTGAGGGAAGCAGCACCTGGTATTTACTGGCACGTTGCCTGAAGGAGTGCCTAGGCCCACATTTGTGTCAGAATCAGGTATCATTCATCAATTCCTGACTCTGATACATGAATGATACCTGAATTTGATAACTGACTTTGATGCCTGATGAATGATACCTGACTCTGATACCAATGAATGATGTGTGACTCTGATACCTGATGAATGATACCCGATGAATGATACCCGATGATGATGAACCTAATGAATAATGAATAACAGATAGCTGACTTTGATACCTGATGAATGATACATGAAACCTGAAACATGAGGAATGACACAAAGATGTTTTTTTCTGTACATTTTAGGCATGTGCAGACTTTTACATGCAATAGATTTCCAGCTTTATTTCTTACTTTATTTTTTTTTTTTAATTCTTTTACTTGAAAATCTAAATTACTGTCCTTTCTATTTCTTTATCTTTGTCTTCTTTTTATTAAAAAAACACACTTTTTGATTATTGATCAAAATTTGTTTTTTGACTATAGTTAGCCTTTAGGTATTGCTTCCATAGGAATGGAAAGGTAGGTCAGTAGCTGGGTGTACCTGTGTCTGTTTTATTTAAGCCTTTTTACTGACCAATTAATTGACATTCTGTAAATATATATATATATATATATATATATATATATATATATTATATATATATATATATATATAAGCTAGAAATACACCCTCTATTGGATGTAACGGTCAGCACATGTCTAAAATGTACAGAAAAAAACATCTTTGTGTCATTCCTCATGTTTCAGGTTTCATGTATCATTCATCAGGTATCAAAGTCAGCTATCAGTGTTATTCATTATTCACTAGGTATCATTCATCGGTTCATTCATCAGGTATCATTCATCAGGTATCGAGTCACACATCATTCATTAGGTATCAGAGTCAGGTACATCAGGCATCAAAGTCAGTTATCAAATTCAGGTATTATTCATCATGTATCAGAGTCAGGAATCAGTTATTAGCCATCAGATATCATTGATAAATGATACCTGACTCTGATACCTGATGAATGATGCCTGACTCTGATGCCTGACTCTGAGTGTCTGACTTTGAAAACTGATGACCGATAGCTGATTCTGATACCTGATGAGATGCCTAACTCTGATGCCTGACTTTGGTACCTGATGAACGATACATGACTCTGATACATGATGAATGAAACTGGTTCTGATAACTGATGAATGATAACTGGCTCTGATAACTGATGAATGATACCTGACTCTGATACATGATGAATGATACCTGACTCTGATACATGATGAATGATACCTGACTCTGATAACTGATGAATGATACCTGACTCTGATACATGATGAATGATACCTGACTGATACATGATGAATGATACCTGACTCTGATACATGATGAATGATACCTGACTCTGATACATGATGAATGATACCTGACTCTGATACATGATGAATGATACCTGACCTCATACATGAAACTTGAAACATGAGGAATGACACAAAGATGTGTTTTTCTGTACATTTAGGGACATGTGCAACTTTTACATGCAATAGATGGTGCTTATTTTCAGCTTTATTATTATATTATTATGTATATATATATTTTTTTTTAATTTGGCTTGAAAAGCTAAATTACTGTTCTTTCTATTTTAGCTAGCTAAGGAATCGGTGGAAGCGTTACTACTGCATTATCTGTAAATATCAGGATATTTTTTTCCCATAAAGGGTTCAATCTTATAATATGGATATTTCGAGGTTTAAGGGCAGTGTCAAACTAGCACGTTTTTCGCGCATTTGCGCATGCGTTGATTGTGTCTGCGATTTTTGCTAAAATGGAAATCACGGGAAGTTGAAAATTCCAGCGATTTCCGATGCGCATGCGATTACGCGTCCATTAGCGTTTTGGTAACGCAAAATAGCGAAAAGCAAACGCACAAGAATCGTGCACCCAATCGCGTGCGATAACGCTCGCGATTGTGTGCGCAATTCCTGTGCGTTGCTGTGTGGCCTCAGCCTAGGGTCATGTCATCAAAACAATTAGTTTCATGGTCGTAAATGCAAACGCTAATACCTCCCACCCCCCACAGATACAGGTACATACTTACACACATTTATTCTTCACTTACTGGTTGTTTAAGGGTATGCCCACCTCTATTAAAACATTTTTTTAATGTTATTCCCCAAAAGCTAGGTCACATTTTGCTAATGTGTCTAATGTCTAAACTATTTAATGTTTGCTTAGTATATGGCCAGCTTAATACACAAAATATGATACCTGACAACCGATAGCCGATACCTGATACCTGACACCTGAAACCCGATACTTGACACTTGATACTCGATACCTGACACCCGATACCTGACACATGATGCCTGATAATCGATACCTGATACCTGACACCAAATACCGACACCTGATACCCGAACCTGATGATGTCCTAAAATGGACACCGTACATCCAGTCCAACCCATCCAGCAATATCCTTCCTGACTCCAAGTGGCAATCGAATTTTCCCTGGATCAACTCTACTTTATGCATCAATACCAGTGACTTGCAACATTCCTTGTTTGCAGAAACTGACCAATCACAACGTCCACTGGAAGACAGTTCCATAGCTTTACACGTTCTTACTGTGAAAAACCCTTTCCGAACTTGAAGCCTTAACCTTTTTCTTCAAGTCTTAAAGGAGAACTAAACTCAACTTTTTATACTTCAGAATCGGAAAACAACCCCCATAAAAACACCAATAAGCTATAAAATACCACTCCTGTAAATTGTATTAATAAATGTAAGCCTGTTAAGAAACTGGATGAAGTATCTGTGTGTAATCTGCAGTGTCAGACCACACCTCCTGACCTCAATCACATGCTTCCTTGCTTATTTATCCTGTAAAAGGATTGGCTAGTGATTATTAATGAGTGTGACAACTGTAACAAGTTTCTGCCATAGCTGCCATCTGCCAAGATACTGTGTTTTTTTTTTTTGCCTTCAACTGGATCAGCTGTTTAATGGTAGGCTAAAAATGTTGGACTAGATGGACATATGTTTTGATTCAACCTCCAATACTATGTAATATATAGTCTGGCAAGTACAACCCAGATAAAATCAAATATGCAGCTTAAAAGACATTTACAATTTTCATGTTAGCTAGTTGCTGCATGCAGTTTTTTCACATAGGTTCATTTTTGCTTTGAAAACATTAAATAATGGTTTATGGGTTATAAATCAGGATAAATCTACTTTAGACCATAGTTCTCCTTTAAAAATGCTAAAAAACTACAGTTGTACATATATAAAAATAAATTATCAAAAAATGACTGCCACCCTCGGCACTGAATCTTCACTACACTACATCTCTGCACTGAAATCTTCACTACACTACATATACATACAGCTAGCTACACTTTATAGAAAACAACAATTCATCACTATTTATTTCTCTCTCATACTTTTTTAGGCTGTTTTAATTTTCTCCTTATGGAGTATATATTTGGGTAGCTGAAATTCACTCTGCAATGGATTAAGTATGGTAACCTCCATTAGAGTCCTGCATCGGGTCGGGTACCCACGGGTTACCCGATTTGCGGGTTGGGTTCAGGTGACCCTAATTGAGTTTGAATTGCTTGCGGGTTGGGTTCGGGTACAGAGAACTGCGGGTCAGGCTCGAGTAGAAGAATTCCAGTCTTTAAAAAAAAAAAAAAAAAAGAGCTCTGCCTGTAATAAGTGAAACTGAGAATACATTGTGTTACAAGACAATGTGCAGTGTGTATAGCACCTTACACTAAATCATGCTATGGCAGATAAAGGGCAAATGTATCTAGTTGCAAAAGCTCCCAACCTCTGACTGTGTTTTTGGTGGGTAAATATTGAGTTGTCAACAGATCTAATGTGCTTACAGGGAGATTCAATAAAGTTCTTATCGTTTAAAATGGTGCTAATTTTGCCCCAACCAATCAGAACTCATGTAACATTTGAAAGCTAACATCAGATTGGTTGGGGCAAAATTTGCACAATTTTAAACTGACGTCTCTCTCAGCGGCTGTCTTACTTACTGCCGCGCACAAGTAGTGACATCACTACTCGGCGCCGGGCAGTAAGTTAGACAGCCGCCAAGTACGGATGTCAGTGCAGAGCGTGCAGACAGCAGAGCGCCAGCAGGATCCAGAGATTTAACTTACCGGTACCTGGTTACATAGAGAGCAAGTAAGCAGCAGCAGATTTTGGAAAAATTTACAGTGACCCGAGTATAAGCCGAGGTTTTAAGGCTATTTTTAAAGCCTGAAAACCTCGGCTTATACTCGAGTATATACAGTAACTGTCTATCCATCTTACTCTGTCTATCATCTATCAGTCACTCTAACTCAGCTATCCATCTAACTCAGTCTATCCATCTAACTCAGTCTATCCATCTAATCATCTATCCATCTAACTCAGTCTATCCATCTAACTCAGTCTATCCATCTAACTCAGTCTATCCATCTAACTCAGTCTATCCATCTAACTCAGTCTATCCATCTAACTCAGTCTATCCATCTAACTCAGTCTATCCATCTAACTCAGTCTATCCATCTATCGATCTATCCATCTATCTAAAGGGGCCCATACACTATGCAATTTAGTTGTACAATCGTCGTACGAACTCCACGATTGTACATCAATTGTATCGTTAATGGTATAGATAAAGTCTGGTGCAATTAAATTGAGAAGATCTGATTGAATCTGAAGGTGATCAGTCCGAATGGAAAAATTTTTATCTGTTACAACAAAATTGTTTCTGTGTATGGATGATTGTCCAACAAATGTCTTCCACCTCAATCCTGGAGTGTCAAATAAACAACTTCCTGGAAAAAGCAGAGCTCACAGTCTTGAAGGTGTGAGACCATAGTGTATATTTGGTTCATGATGGCAATGTGTGCTGCGGTACACATGACAACAATTAATGTACGAAAACACATCGACATTCGTTAGCAAATAATATATGAAAGAAAAACCAGCAAACACAATCGCAAATTACTTCATTCTTCATTACTATTTGAGACCTTAACCCCAAAATGTGCTTTGTACGTTCATCATTTCCGCCTTATTACACTATCAGCAACAATTAAATCTGCCCATATATGGTGAATTGGTTGCTTTCTAGTGGCACATTCTATTCTGCAACAATTTACATCTTACACAATCATATCTGCCTATTAATGCCAGATTGTGCACAGAAATGTGCAGGTGTGGTGTAAAAAACTACCAGGGAAATTCAGTAAAAGTTCTTATTGTTAAAAATGGTGCTAATTTTGCCACAACCAAATCAGAACTTATTGAACATTTGAAAGCTAACATCTGATTGATTGGGGCAAAATTTGCACCATTTTTAAGGATAAGAACTTAAATGAATTTCCCTGTACATGTTTTAGCATTGCACTGCCTTTTTCAAGTGTGAGCTCGTTATCTCGGGTGGAAAATATATATATAAGTCTCTGGTGTTGGATTAACTAATAGCATATGTCTATAAAATCTCTCATAACAGTGTAGAGTCTTACCAACTACCTCAACCCCCACCAGGCACAAAAAAAAAAAAGATACCAATTTAATATATATACCAAACTAAATACGTCCTTGGAAAAACATTTCCAACATTTATACATGCAACTTACGTCCGTGGCAACGTTTCCAGTGCTCCTGTCCAACAGTAAGCAAATCCTTAACACCATCATCCATAGATTTTGTGAACCTGTTAATTGCCTCACACTTTTGTTCCCTGAAAATAAAAATATTACATTACAGTAAGTCAGAATGAAAACTTTTACATATTTTGAGGTGTCCAATGTTATATGCATATTATGCAGATAAATTACCAAGCTACTGTAAACCAATAAAATCAGCAACTAAATTCTGTTTTATGTTTTGTGGGTTGCTATGTTAAGGTATCTTCTCACATCAATCATGTCATCATAATTGTATGTTGCTCTACACACCTTTATATTCCTAGAGTTCATATAGTCCGGCTGTAAACCAAGCCTGTCAACCAAGCCACTTATGCGCATTATTCCTCCTACACTTTACTCTTTTGTAAACAAAAGAAAAAACCCTAGGTATGTAAGCCTTCAGAGAGCAAATGTCGTTGTTCTGGAGACACTTGCTATAAAAGGAGTGGAAGGAGGGTGAGTAAGGTGAGACCCGAGTCCTGCCTTATCACTTATACATTGATGAAAGTTTAAAAGCTTCCCTTTACTTTTGTTTTTAACCCGGTAATTTGCCAAGCTTTATGAGTGAGTCAGGAGGAGTCATTGGGAGACTTACTGTAAAACTTCACAGTCACTGGCATGCTGTTAGGAAATTTGATTGACAGCTCAAGCAGGAGTGGTGTATTGAAATCTTGCCTTTATTTTATCTTCTATAGCTCGGGACAGAGGAGGAAAGTGGTTAGCACTGATGCTTTGCACTGCTGAGGTCTGAGTTCCATTCCACTTTGGACACACCTGCAAGGAGTTTGTATGTTCTCCCCGTGCTTGCGTGGGTTTCCTCCGGGCACATGTCAAAGAAATACTGATAGGTTGTATGTGTACATAAAGTGATTAGATTGTAAGCTCTTCGGGGCAGGGCCTGATGTGAATTGAGTAAATAAATGTAAAGCACTGCGTAATATGTAGCGCTATACAAGAAATAAAATACATACATACAAACTGAAGAAAATTAAGGAACTCTGGGGGTTGGGGGGAATTACACAACACATATAAAGAAAAAAAATTTACATTTTCCCACTATAGATGCCCTTTAATTTGTTCACTATTCCTGGACTGCAAATGCATATAAGCGAAAAGAGAAGGCAATATTTGTGTATATTTTGTGTATACAATGAGCTTATTTTAGAGATGAAGGTAATGGGTAGCTTAGGAATAGTGATCATGATAGTGTCATTTAATATAGTTTGAAAAAACAAAAGTGCACTGTGTTAACAAAAAATTTTTAATTTTAAAAGGCTTATTTATGCTGTTAAAGGAATACTCCTGCTCATAGACTGGGGGTATTTGTTCTTAGGTAAGGATACTGAATAGAAGTGGACTGCGTTTAAAACGGTATTAAACACATTTAATTTCTAATGTAAATGTATAACATTAGTGAACAAAAAAAATAGGGCCACTCCTGTCTGACGTAATGCTATATTAATAAAGCCCGAGGACTGGATAAAATACATCCTATGAACTTAAGGCTGGGTACACACGGTAAGATATTTTCAGTTGACCGAAGATCAGTGCCCTGTATCGGTCGGTCGGCTGAAAATATCTTACTGTCTGTGCAGGGCGGCTGCAACTGAGATCGGTCACCCGTTCGTCGGAATCAGATGAACGGTCCAGTTGGTAAATCAGGGCTGACCGTGTGGTTCCCTATGGGACTGCATGATCAATCATGCAAACTTTCGGCTGCGGCCACTGTTGAAGCGTCCGACAGTCATTTTTCCCGACCGAAAGACAAATAATTTCCCCGTGTGTACCCAGCCTTTGAGAGCTTAGTCCAGTTTTATCTAAACAACTGTTTCTTATCTTTCAGATTCACTTTTGTCTGGTATGTGCCGCTGTATTGGAAAAAAGCCAATCTAATACCAATATTCAAAAAAGGAACTGTTCACAGTCTGGAACTTTAGACCTGTAAGCGTTACATCAGTGATAGGGAAGGTGCTGGAAACTTTGTTATGAGTTCATATCCTGGCCTTCGTCTCCAAAACGGATCTTATTAGTATTAGTCAGCGTTGATTTATTAGAATTAGATGAGATTGTTTCAGACAAATTTAGAATTTTAAATAGAGAATTGGTTGTTGGATTGCAAACAGAGAGTAGTGGTCAATGGAGCTACATCCATGTGGGCTAAAGTTCTAAGTGGTAAAACGGACAAGGACGGGCTGCAGCAATCCTGTGAACCAATCTCGCACGGAGGTAGTGGAAAAAGAACTTCTTTATTTTTAACACACATAACTATACAAGCGAGTACATGTCTAACGCGTTTCGTGCCTAAACCTGGCACTTCGTCAGAGACGTCCTTGTCCGTTTTACCGTTGTTGTTAGGACCTTGCGAGGGGTCTGGGGCAGACAGCACCCGGACCACTGACTGTGACTGGTGAGACCCTCCGGGGGAGTGTCCACCCGGCCCACCCCGTTATTGTGTTAAGTTTTAACAACCTCTAAAGATTAGCCATCAAGTCCCTAATTTTGCTATGTCGTAATGGTGTATATAAAAACAATTTAATAGCTGGGACTCTTTGTGCGATTCTATTCATATACTAACTATTATTGGGACCCACTTCCCTTTGTGTTCGGCATGCTCCAACCACCTGTTTATTTTATTTAAAGTTCTAAGTGGAGTGTCTCAGGGTTCGGTACTGGGGCCACTTTTTTAATCTGTTTATAAATGACTTAGAAGAGCTTCAGAAACTTGAAATTCTGTGAATTGCTGCAAGCAGACCTAGATAGATTATCAAAATGGGCAGCAGTGGCAGATGAGATTCAATATTGATAAATGTAAGGTGAATAATTTGGGGTATAACAATCCTAGTGCCACCTACACCATAAATAACTTTTGCTTGGTGAATCTCTAATGGAAAATATTGGGGTTCTAGTATATAACAGACTTAGTTTTTGCCAGGCTAAACGGTTAGGTATGGCTAAAGAGAAGGGTGTAAAGGTTGGACTAGATGGACATATGCCTTTATTCAACCTCAATCACTATGTATATATTTGCATATACACAGAGAATGGGGCATTGAAAGAAAGGTCTCCACCAATGACACTAAACAATGCAGGGAACTGAAAACTAGAAGATGGTTTGTAAATGCTGCAGATTTCTAAATCTAAAAAAAATATTGAGAATTTCTGGTATTAATACTACACTGTATATATAGTAGTTTTTTTTGCCTTCCTCTGGATCAATGTTAGGTAGGGTTAAAGAGGAGGGTATAAAAGTTAGACGTATGTATGTATGTCTTTATTCAACCTCAATTTCTATGTAATGATTTCTGTGGTCCTATGGGATTTAAAGCAGAAAAGGAAGAAAGGAAGCTTGCAACCTACAAAAGTTTTTGTATTTTATGTGTGGCTTGCAAAGAAATATGCTTGTGAAGGTTCTCATTCATCCAGGTCATGGTATATCTGTTGTATTCAATTAGATCAACTGGACTTGAAATGTAGTTCTTGAAGACGTTTCGCTAGTCATCCGACTGGCTTTCTCAATTCAGAATGACTTGTACAAGAATCTGTGGCAATTATGTACCCTGGAAAATCCCAATTAGCATATCACAGCCAGGTGTTAAGGGTGTGATTAGATAGTGGCTAAGAGGTGTTATAGGAACGCCAGAGTAAGGTGTTAAACAGCATTGTACATGGCAGACAGTTGGTGTCGAACCCCCCCACCTCTATTTAGGCTTGGTTTCTTATTTTCACATAAATGGCCTCCTAACACTCTCTTGAACCAGTCACGTTCCTTCGCCAGTATGTTAACATTACAATCTTCAAAGGTATGTCCTTTATCCTTAAGATGCAGATACACGCGGAGTCCTGAACCCGAGGAATTGGCTCTTCTGTGCTGGGCCATACGTTGATGCAGTTGCTGTTTGGTCTCCCCCACATACAAATCAGAGCATTCTTCACTGCACTGCACTGCGTATAAAAAAGCGACATCATATACGCAGTGCAGTGCAGTGAAGAATGCTCTGATTTGTATGTGGGGGAGACCAAACAGCAACTGCATCAAGTATGGCCAGCACAGAAGAGCCAATTCCTCGGTCAGGACTCAGCCGTGTATCTGCATCTTAAGGATAAAGGACATACCTTTGAGATTGTAATGTTAACATACTGGCGAAGGAACGTGACTGGTTCAAGAGAGGTGTTTAAGGAGGCCATTTATGTGAAAATAAAGAAACCAAGCCTAAATGAGGTGGGGGGGTTCGACACCACTGTCTGCCATGTACAATGCGAAACCTACTCTGGGCGTTCCTATAACACCTCTTAGCCACTATCTAATCACACCCTAACACCTGGCTCTGATATGCTAATTGGGATTTTCCAGGGTACATAATTGCCACAGATTCTTGTACAAGTCATTCTGAATTGAGAAAGCCAGTCGGATGACTAGCGAAACGTCTTCAAGAACTACATTTCAAGTCCAGTTGATCTAATTGAATACAACAGATATAGCTTGCAAAGAAAGTTCCCATTGTAAGTCCCAGGTAAAGGTTTAGTATCAATTCCTTAAAGGATAAGTGCACTGTAAAATCAAGTTTAGTTTAATAGTAAGATGCCGCTTTAAAAAACTTTCCACCTTTTAATTTTCCCCTAGGTCCCTCCTGAGCCTACCTGTGTGGCTGTAAAGTTGGTGACATCTTGGATGTGAAGGATAAGGCTGGTGAGCTCCTCCCTCTGTGAGTTGTTTGCTTCCCCTTTTCCTTTAGCCTTCAAATACGAGCGCACGTACGGACCCCACAAGCACGGATTTGGAGGCTAAGGGAAGATTTTGCATATATGATGTTGCTCTTCTTGTGTTTCGGTATTGGGTCTTTTATATTGCTGTTTTTTTTAGCAGACAGAGATATGGTGTCTCTTGAAAACTACTCTGAAACCTATGCTACAATTACAGACTTGTAAGTTTAACATCAGTGGTGGGGAAGATACTGGAAGTTTAATAACGGAACATATTCTAAAGTATGTTTCAAGGACTGACATTATAAGTAGTAACCAGCATGGATTTAGGAGGATTAGATCTTGTCAAACTAACTTGCTTGGCTTTTATGAGGAAATAAGTAGAAATTTAGACTGCCATAGCAGTACTGTAGATGTAGTATACTTGGATTTTGCAAATGCTTTTGATACAGTCCCCCATAGGCGACTAATGTATAAGCTAAGGTCTGTTGGTCTGGGGAGGGACATTTGTACATGGATAGAAAATTGGTTAATAAATAGTATACAGAGAGTGGTTGTTAATGGGGCTTCATCATTATGGACTAAAGTGCTAAGTGGGGTGCCACATGGTTCTGTGTTGGGGCCACTTATACTTAATCTATTTATTAATGATTTGGAAGTGGGTATTGTCAGCAAGGTTTCTGAGTTTGCTGATGACACAATTTTGTCGACCATTAAAAACATCAGAGGATGTGCAATCGTTGCAGGGGGATCTAAGATAGATTGTCACATTGGGCCGCTAAGTGGCAGTTGAAATTCAATGTTGATAAATGTAAGGTGATGCATCCTTTTTGTTAAGTGAATCCCTGTTGGAAAGGGATCTTGGAGTTTCGGTGGATAAACTTAAAGGAAGCAAGAAGTGCCAGGCGGCAACAGCAAGAGCCAGCATGGTATTGTCTTGTACAAAGAGAGGTATGGATTCAAGTGAGGAAAATGTTATTCTCCCTCTTTGCACTGCATATTCCAAATGAGGCCTTGCCAATGTAATTTTGGAATCCTGTACAAAAAGGACATCTTTGAAATAGAAAGGGTTCAGAGAAGGGCAACTAAATTAATAAGGGGATTGGGGGAGATTGAATATGAACAGAGACTGGAAAAGCTACAATTATGTACGCAGGAGAAAAGGTGCTCGCCTGGGGATATGATTACTGTGTATAAATACATTAACGAGCCATACAAAAAACGATCTGGGGCATTGTTCACCAATAGAGCATGTCAGAGGACATGTGGGCATCCCTTAAGACTTAAGCAAAAAAAGGCTTCAAGTTCGGAAAGGGTTTTTCACTGTGAGAACGGTGAAACTATGGAACGGTCTTCCAGTGGACGTTGTTATGGCAGAAAAAAAAGCTTGATGAGTTTCTGCAAACAAGGAATGTTGCAAGTTACTGTATTGATACATAAAGTAGAGTTGATCCAGGGAATTTGCCGATTTTTTCCCCTTCATAAATTTGGTGGTTTTTTTGCCTTCCTCTGGATCAACAGTTAGGCAAAAAATGATAATATTGCTAGATGGGTTGGACTTGATGGACGTATGTCTTTAATCAACCTCAAATACTATACTATACATATCTTTTAAGATAACTGCTTCTACCAGGCTTCCTCCTGGTTTAAGTATTACGTAATAAAGGAAAGTCCAGGACTAACCTGGCAGATGAAAACTGTATGTCCTGGTGCTTCTCAAGAAACGATATTTGGAGGTAGGTATAATCACTCCTACCTCCCTGCCCCAGGTACATTTCCTTTTTTAAAAAATTATATTATAGTCAGGCTGTCCTTTAAGATAAAATAATTCTACTGTGCTACATTAAATTTTGTGTCTCATATCCATTTGTAACTTTCATACATACAGTTGTCCTGTACTTTCTTTCTAAACATTCTTGATATGCAGCATTGTTTTCTTTTATTGCAATAGACACGAATTGCCAAGTTAAAATGAAAGAATCAAAAGATTACACTTCTATTATATCCAGGTCAGATGCTTCTGGCTCCATTGTGGAAAAAATCATACAACCAACCACTTCATCTTTTTCTGCTTTCCTCTTGCCTGTTTTCCAATCCTTTAAAAACAAACATATACAATATAAATTACAAAAAAAAGCAGCAATTTGAAATGTATTAAATTTCTGGCTATGTCTAAAAGTTAAAATTTCCAGGTAGATGGCTGTGAGCTGATACTATATACAACCAAGCAAGAATAGCAAATATAGGTTACAAAACGGCAATGCCTAAAAATATTTTTCAATAATGAACTGACCTAAAGGACTTTTAACTATTTGGTGCTTTTTATGTGCTATATGTATTGCAGCAGGTTATTAAATATGAATTTAAAATGTGCCATAAAAAAAATTACCATAGGGCAATATACAAATAATACCTTTATAACTACTACTTTAGTTTATAGCCTTATGTGTGATATTAGCAATGTAATAACACCAGCTTAATTTTTTCAAGATGAAAAAAGAACATGGCAAACATTTTCAATTTCAATATTTTATCTGTTCAAAGTTTTTATACCTTCTCATCCCGAAAATTTAGGAACTGCTGAAAAACATCACTTTCTGAGATTACAGGGTGACGGCACATCCTAGACATCCATGCTTGTAGTCTTTCCATTCTCATTTTTATGAACTCTTCTTCAAACCGTCCTGAAATCAATTAAAATCTACTTTTGATTTTCTAATTTACATATATGCTAGAAAACAAAATCATATGGACATCATCCTTATAAAACATATTGTCAATATACACTGAATAATCTCACTTACATACAGATGTCTCTTTCTAACACCTGGGACAATTATTTTGAGATCAATTTTTGATGACAAAATAAATAGTCCAGAGTGGGAAAAAAATTGGGTCATTTCTGAAGGTGTGCTGAGATTAACTAAGGGTTTAATCAGATTGTAAACTGTATCTTGCGGAAAAGATATTCGTCCAGCTGCCGCAAGCCTATTTACTAGAGGCTGCGGATTTAATGCCAGCTGTTAGGTGCAGTTAAATACTTGCGTGCAGGTGAGATTAAGCTAGAACATCTGTGCCCAGAGCAAGTGCGGCTCTAGGACAATCTCCCTGAATGTAAGGTAAAACAATTTACATGGAGATTAACACAGAGCCACACTTTTAATCTCACCCACATGGAAGCAATAAAATACATACTTAAATAAATACCTCTGGTAAATAGGCCTGCAGCAGCTGCATGTGTCTCCTCAAATACTCAAGCATCTGCTACAAACTATGGGGTTAAAGGGTAACTGTGGTCCAAGTAAATTGACAGGAATTGCTTTCCTGAGTTTTTTTGCAATTACTCATCATCATCTAAATCATTATTTTATTTACATAGTTTTGAAGATATTTACATTTTTATGTGTGATATGGTAGGTAGCAGCGTCACCAGATCCCCTGCACTTCCTGCTCTGAAACCATTTGACAGTCTCTCTTCTCTGTGTCTTCTCCTCCTCGAGAGCCCCCATGGCCCCTCCCACACGTAGGCCCCATGGCCTCTCCCCTCATGGGCCCCCCGTGAACCCTGCCCTTGAAGGCCCCCCTTGGTATCTTCCCTTGCAGCGCCCTTTGGCCCCTTCCAATCATGGGCACCCATGGTCCCTCCCCCACTCGCACCACCCACCCATACTCCCATTACAGGCAGAATCAGAAATTTTAAACATTGTCTGATTCTGCCTGAAAAGGCAAAGTACATGCAAGGGGCCAGGGGGCCCATGAATGGGAGGGGCCATGGTGGCCCACAAGGAGGGGAGGCGAGAAACTTCCGGTTCACACACACTGTAATCTGCGTCTGTGCTTGCCAGCAGTGAGGGGTAAGAGCAGCCCCTGGAATGGCATCTGGCAGCCTGCCACCACCTAACTTTCTGATCATGTATATCTTCTTATATTAGGCTGTGCAACATGTCGAGGCAGTGCACCTGCGTAAATGACCCTGTTAAGTGTATGGCAGATTCTTGTGAAATCCAAGCACCATCTTTTGGAAATGAGAAATGTTAGAGAGAACAAGGATCTAAGCCTAGGACACTGACAAACTTCAGCCCGATATCTTGAATGACAGTTCTACCAAATAATACACGAAAGATATTTAGGTTTGGCATATCACCAATAAATCTAAAATTAGGAAATGTTTAAAAAAAATAATGAATATCACACATCTTAAAATTCATGTAGAAGAGTTCTAGATATTCCTTTAAAGGGTATGTCCATCAATTGTACAAGTTTCTTTTTTACGGTCTTACTGAAGAACAGGAGGTAAATGTTCTGCTGGTAAGTTCTCCTGCTCTCATGCAAGATTTACTGAAGAACGGGAGGTAAGAAGAAGTGCATTTACCTCCTGTTCTTCAGTAAGACAGTAAAAAAGAAACTTGTAAAATGGATGGACATACCCTTTAAGTTATTCCAATAGTTTTGTGGGTCGGTCGGTTGGCCAGTCGGTCCGTCCGTCCATCCATCCACAGTAGTATAGTATTCAGAAAGGTAAGACACTCACAACTCTACATTTACAAAAAACACGTATTTAAATAGATGATTTTTGCAAACCTTGAGTTGCAAATGTCTCCCTGCTTTTGGATAATTGTGAAAGTGTGGGTACGGCCACGCTGCAAGACTGGGCACGTTTAGAGGTGAGAGCCGCCAGAGCCTGTTGTTGTGTTTGTAGATACAGTAGTATATTATTTGTGGTTGATAAAAAACATACGTCCATCTAGCCCAACCTACTCTGCAATACCCATATTTCCAGCCTAACAGTAAATCCAGAAAAAGGCAAAAAAAAAAAGTGGTAAAGTGGTAAAATAATAATATATATATGGAAATATTCCTGGATCAACTCCCAACTTTATGTATCAATACCAGTAACATGCAATATTCTTTAGAAACTCATCCAACTTTTTATCCAATGAACCTGCCATTACCATGTCCAATAGAAGACAGTTCCATAGTTTTACCGTTCTCACAGTGAAATAAACCTTTTTGAACTTGAAGATTAAATGTAGGTGTCCACATGTCCTCTGACATGTTCTTTTGGTAAACAATGCCCAAGATAGTGTATGTATTTATACACAGTGTATAAATATTTTGCAAGCACCTTTTCTCTAGTGTGCATAATTATCTTCATATTCAAGCTCCCCGTCTCCTTATTCTTCTTCTCTGAACCCTTTTAATTTCCAAGATTTCCATTTTGTACACAGGATTCCAAAGCTGCACTGCATATTACAAGCAAGGCCTTACGAGTGCTTTGTAAACAGTGTAAAGATGGTGAATAATATTTTTCTCCCTTGAACCCATGGTGATTTAGAAGCCTAATGTGATCTGCCTGCAATAATTGCACATCCTCTGTAGCTTTTAATGGTTGAAAAAGTTTTGTGTTGTCCACAAACACAGAGACCTTGCTGACCATACCTACATTAATAAACAAATTAAAAAGAAATGGCCCCAACAAAGAATCACCATTTAGAACTTTAATCCATATTAACAAAGCACCATTAACTACCGTATATACTAGAGTATAAGTCGATCCGAGTATAAGTCGAGGTACCTATTTTTACCTGAAAAATTTGTAAAAACTGATTGACTCGAGTATAAGTCGAGGGTAGAAATTATCACCACTACTGCCTTCTGATTCTGTGTTGTTTTTAGGCTTTAGTTGTCCTTTAAATGGACAGCAGAATTCCCATACATGAATCCCATACAGTAATAGCCAAATCCAGTACCCGTAACCTCCAATTCCTTGGCACTCCAGATGTTTGGAAACTACAACTCCCAGAATGCTTTGTTGCTGGGAGTTTCAGTTTCTAAACATCTGGAGTGGCAAGGTTCAGTAAACTTTTAATTAAACATACCATCATTTACAATTCTCCTGTACCCCATATAGTAAAGGGCTCTCTGACCCCATATAGTAAAGGGCCCTCTGACCCCCATATAGTAAAGGGAACTCTGACCCCCATATAGTAAAGGGCCCTCTGACCCCATATAGTAAAGGACTCTCTGGCCCCCATAGTTAAAAATGTCACCTGAGAGTTGTAGTTTCAAGCTGTCCTGTACTGTACTAGCAGCTGTTTTTTGCCCCAAACTGAAGAGACCCATCAGATTTACAGCATCCAGATGAGCAGTGAAAGTGCTGAGTGAGTCCAGCAGCCAGACTACAGGAAGCAGGAAGTGTAAAGGCAGATCAGCTCCTGTTACTTTCTATGCAGGTTAACACAGCGCCACCTACTGGTTACTATCTGCAATTGCAGAATTTGGAACTAAATTTCGACTTGACCCGAATATAAGTCGAGGTTAGGTTTTCAGGCTAATTTTAAAGCCTGAAAAATTTGACTTATACTCGAGTATATACGGTACTCTTTGCATCCAATGCATCAACCAAATTTCTATCCATGTGCAAATATGCCAAGCCCAACAGACCTTAGCTAATACATAAGTCATCTATAGGGGACTGTATCAAAAGACTTTGCAAAATCCAAATATACTACATCTACTGCTATGCCAGTGTCCATATTCCTACTCACTTCATAAAAAGCCAAGCAAGTTTGTTTGACAGAATCTGTTCCTTATAAATTCCTGCTGATTACCACTTTTTTTTTTTTTTAAACTGAAGTTTATTTGTAAACCCAATAGTTGTATAGTTATTTCAGGCAACTGTACAATAAAATTGTGATAATACAATCAATGCATTTGTTGTTTCGTTTGTACATATAACATTGGGTTCATATTATAGCAATTGGGGAGAGGGTAGGGAGTGGTAACTTGGAACAAAACAATTGTAGTCACAACAGCAGTTATTATTAAGACATATATATCAGTGTTCATATTTTGGTCAACAGCTTCCTTACACAAAACCATTACATACGAGACATATTCGGAATATTTGTTTTCACATCATCTATTTACTGAGATAGAAACTTCTGTTCTCTATAGATGTAGGTTGAAATGGTTTTACCAGGGGACCAAATGTTATACAATTTGTTTAGGCATCCTCTGTGCAAATAAATCAGTCTTAAATGTGGTAAAACACTTGTTATAATCCCTTTCCGGGCACCAAACCGGGGAAGGGTGGGGGCCATCCATCAAAATATTATTGCTCTTTTAGCAATAGAGTTTTTTGGAGGAGGGCTAGCTGGAATTTACTCCATAAATACATTTGCATTGGGGAGAGGATTGGTGCAAAATATATAATAGTATAGAGGTTGAATAAAGACATATGTCCATACAGTCCAACCCATCTAGCAATATCCTAATTTCCTGCCGAACTGTTGATCTAGAGGAAAGCAAAAAAAACCCACCAAATTTATGAAGGGGAAAAAAATTCTTTCCTGTCTCAGAGTGGCAATCAGAAATTTCCCTGGATCAACTCTACTTTATATATCAATACCAGTAACTTGCAACATTCCTTGTTTGCAGAAACTCATCCAGCTTTTTTTTTTTAAACTGACCAATGAACCTGCCATAACAACGTCCACTGGAAGACAGTTCCATAGCTTTACCGTTCTCACAGTGAAAAACCCTTTCCCAACTTAAAGCCTAAACCTTTTTTCTTCAAGTCTTAAGGGATGTCCTCCTGTCCTCTGACATGTTCTATTGGTGAACAATGCCCCAGATAATTTATTGCATGGACCGTTAATGTATTTATACACAGTAATCATATTCTCAGGCAATCAAGCTCCCTCAAGCTCCCCTAATCCCCTTATAAATTTAGTTGCCCTTCTCTGAACCCTTTCTATTTCAAAGATGTCCTTTTTGTACACAAGATTCCAAAATTGCACTGCATATTCCAAATCAGGCCTTACCAATGCTTTGTAAAGAGGGAGAATAACATTTTCCTCCCTTAAATCCATACCTCTCTTTATACAAGACAATACCATGTTGGCTCTGGCTGTTGCCGCCTGGCACTGCTTGCTTCCTTTAAGTTTGTTATCCACCAAAACTCCAAGAACTCTTTTCAACAGGGATTCACTTAACACAGCCATTTATAGTATCAGCACAAGGATTTTCAAGTCCAAATTGCATCACCTTACATTTATCAACATTGAATGCCACTGCCACAATCTATCTAGATCCCCCTGCAACGATTGCACATCCTCTGAAGTTTTTAATGGTCGACAAAGTTTTGTGTCGTCAGCAAACACAGAAACCTTGCTGACAATGCCCACTTCCAAATCATTAATAAATAGATTAAATAGAACTGGCACCAACACTGAACCCTGTGGCACCCAATTTAGCACTTTAGTCCATAATGATGAAGCACCATTAACAACTACTCTCTGCATCCTATTCATTAACCAATTTTCTAGCCATGTACAAATGTGCCTCCCCAGACCAACAGACCTTAGCTTATACATTAGTCGCCTATGGGGGACTGTATCAAAAGCCTTTGCAAAATCCAAGTAAATTACATCTACTGCTATGCCAGAGTCTACATTTTTACTCACTTACTCATAAAAGCCAAGCAAGTTAGCTTGACAAGATCTATTCCTCCTAAATCCATGCTGGTTACTACTTATAATGTCAGTCCTTGAAACATACTCTAGAACATGTTCCCTTATTAAACTTTCCAGTATCTTCCCTACCATGGAAGTTAAACTTACAGTACAGGCCTGTAATTACCCAGCTCTGAACGACTAGCCTTTTTGAATATTGGAATAACATCAGCCATTTTCCAATCCAGAGGCACACCTCCGGACATAAGGGAATCAGCAAAAATAAGAAACAATGGCCTAGATAAAACTGAACTTAGCTCCCTAAGTACCCCAGGATGTATTTTATCTGGTCCAGGAGATTTATTAATATTAACCTTATTTAGTTCTTTCTGTACCATATCCACCGTTAACCAAAGTGCACTTAAATCTTTTATACCATTATTGCTACTATACTCTATGATATCTGTACTTGAATCTTCTATAGTGTATACAGAAGGGAAAAAAAATATTCAAGACATTTGCTTTATCGCCATCCTCTGTAACTAACTTATCCCCATGAATTAATAGTGCCACATTCTCAGACCTCATCTTCTTACTATTAATATACTTAAAACATTTTTTAGGCTTAGTGATGCTTTGTTCAGCTATCCTAACTTCATTATTAATTTTAGCTAGTTTGATTGCTTTCTTATACTCCTTTTGCAGGTTTTATAATCCCTAAAGGCCCTTTCCGTTCTCTCCGACTTAAAGGTTTTAAATGCCCTTTTCTTCCTTTCCATTTGCCTCTTTACATCAGAATTCAGCCACACAGGCGTGGATTTATTTTTTTTACATTTATTTCCCAAGGGTATAAATTTAGATGTGAACTGGCTTAAAATCCCCTTAAACACAGTCCACTTCTGTTCAGTACCTTTACCTGATAATACATTATTATCCCAGTTGACATTCTGAAGAGCTACTTTTAACCTGGGAAAATTTACCTTTCCGAAATTAAAAGTGTTTGTTAAGCCAGCGCACTTTTCCTTTCGATAACATAGTCCAAATTACACTATTTCATGGTCACTATTCCCTAAGCCTCCATTAACCTTTATATCTATTATGCGCTCCACAATGTTAGATATTACCAGATCCAAGAGAGCTCCTTTTCTAATAGGAACTCCAACCACCTGTGAGAGACAATAATCCTGCAGCAAATTCAGGAACTCATCGCCTTTTTCTGTGATGGCAGTTCTACTACACCAATTAATGTCAAGGTAATTAAAGTCCCCCATAATGAGCACACTCCCCAAACTTGCAGCCCTTGCCAACTGCATAGGAAGCCGACTTACTTTCCCTCTGCCAGCATTTGGTGGCTTACAACAGACACCATCAATGACATTACCCCCTTTCCTGTTGCCTAATTCCACCCATATTGCCTCCACTTTATCATCCATATCACCAGTTATCTCTTCTTTTAAATTTGGCTTCAATTCTTCATATTCCTCCCCCTTTCCTTTTTTCTCTGTCCTTCCTAAACAAGGCGTATACTTCTAAATTTACAGCCCAGTCATGAGAACTGTTTAGCCACGTTTCTGCTATACCTATTACATCATACTTTTCATTCAACGCCATAATTTCCAATTCACCCATTTTGTCAGCCAGGCTTCTCGCATTTGCAAACATACATTTTAGATTATGATCCTATAGTTTATTCATACACTTTAATACACATACCTCCCTACCCCTACCTACCCCACCACCCTTTTCACCCACCATTGGTCTATCTACACCCTGCTTTCCTCCTGGGCTATCTATGCCATCTATCTTCTCCCCTAAAACAGCTGCACCGCCATCAGTGAGGTGCAACCCATCCCTACTAAAGAGCCGGTAGCAGACAGCAAAGTCTGCCCAGTTCTCTATAAACCCAAACCCTTCTTCCTTACACCACCCTCTTAGCCACGAGTTAATGCTCCTAAGCTCCTGCTGTCTCCCTGGCATAGCACGTGGCTGTGGTAGTATTTCTGAAAACACTACCCTGGATGTCCTTGCTTTTAACTTGGCTCCTAGCTCTCGGTAACCATGTTTAAGGACCTCACCTCCTCCTCTAACTTTTTCATTGGCACCAATGTGAACCAAGACTGGCCCCACCCAATCTGTCTACACGATCCACCACATGCTGATCCCTAGCACCAGGCAGGCAACACACAGTTCAGCATTTAGGGTCTTGGTGGCAGATTACCCTATCTACTATCCTTATAATGGAGTCCCCTACCACTACCACCTGCCTAGCATTCCAGAACCTAAGTTCCTCCTCCCTTGTATCAGAGATAGCAGTCCCCTGGGTGCTTATTGCACACCCACTGCATCATTGCATTAGCTTGTTTGGTGCTGATGGAGATACACTATGGTGTATCTAGCTATATTTTCCCATTCTGAAGGTGTTAAAAATGGGATTAGTGTTTGCCATTTGTTTAATAATTTGTACATATCTGCTTTTAAACTGTATAATCTGGAGGTTAAGCGTTTGTCTCCTTCCGTTTATAATATCTGAATAAGGTGAAAAAATTGCAGTTATAGGTACCAGAACAGAAAGGTGTGTGGCGCCTGCAGCTGTTGTTGTATTTTAATAATTTGGAATCTTCTATAATTTGTGAGAAGTAGCGGATGCCTCTCTCCTCTCATATCCGTGATGCTGCTGTTCAGCGTTTGCTGTGTGGCAGTGGAGTGAGGTATAGATTTGAGAATAAAATTCAGTTAGTGTGTCGAGGATGTCCTTGGTAGCTGTAAGTATTCATCTGTCTGCATTTTGTAGGGATGTAATCATGTTTTGATCAGGTGGACCATGTGCTAATCTTGCTAATATCTTAGCAGACTGATGGCCATGTTCTATATAGCCCTGTTTAGAGAAAAATTATTTTCTGATAAATTTCTCTGTAAGTATATTGTCATATGTGGATTGCATAGATTGCCTTGTTTATTCTCTTGTGTAGGTTGTTGTATGTAACATAGTAACATAGTAATTAAGGTTGAATAAAGACATACGTCCATCAAGTCCAACCTATTTCCTTTTTTTTTTCTTTTAACCCTACCTAACAGTTGATCCAGAGGAAGGCAAAAAACCCCAGCTAAAAAGGGGGCAAAAATTCCTTCCTGACTCCAAACGGCAATCGGAAAGTATCCCTGGATCAACCAGATCTATATGCATTAATACCAGTAATTCTCAATATTTTTTAGTTTTAGAAACTTATCAAGGCCTTTTTTAAAGTTATTCAATGAACTTGCCATTACCACATCTGCTGGAAGACAGTTCCACAGTTTCACCGTTCTCACTGTAAAGAAACCTCTCCTAACCTGAAGATGAAACGTCTTTTCTTCCAACCTTAAAGGATGTCCACGTGTCCTCTGATATGACCTATTAGTGAACAATGCACCAGAGAGCTCATTGTATGGGCCATTAATATATTTGCACAAGGTTATCATGTCCCCACGCAACCGCCGCTTCTCCAATGTAAACAGCCCTAACTTGTCTAATCTGCCGGCATACTCAAGCCCCTCCATTCCCCTTATTAATTTAGTTGCCCTTCTCTGAACTGCCTCAATTTCCAAGATGTCCCTTTTGTATATGGGATTCCAAAACTGCACCGCATATTCCAAATGAGGCCTTACCAGTGCCTTGTAAAGAGGGAGAATAATATTTTTCTCTCTTGAATCTATTCCCCTTTTTATACAAGACAATATCTTGCTAGCTCTAGCTGTTGCACATCATTGGAAGTTTCCAAAGCTCTGCATAATTTAGTGTCATCAGCAAACACAGAGACCTTGCTCTCAATGCCCCCTTCTAAGTCATTTATAAACAGATTAAACAGAAGCGGCCCCAGTACAGAACCCTGAGGACTCCGCTTAGAACTTTAGCCCACATAGATGTAGCTCCATTAACCACCATCTCTGCTTGCGGTCCAATAACCAGTTCTCTATCCATGAACAAATGTTTTCTTCAAGGCCAACAGTCCTCAGTTATACATTAGTCGCCTATGTGGCACAGTATCAAAAGTTTCGCAAAATCCAAAATACCACAACCCTGCTGTGCCTGAGTCCAACTTCTTACTCACTTCTTATAAAAACCAATTAATTTGTCTGGCATGATATATTCTCATAAATCCATGCTGACTACTACTAATAAGATGATCTCTGGAGACAAAGTCAAGGTATGATCCCTTAACAAAGTTTCCATCACCTTCCCTACCACTGATGTTAGGCTTACAGGTCTATAGTTACCAGGCTGTGAATGACTACCTTTTTTGAATATTGGTATTACATTGGCTTTTTTCCAATCCAGCGGCCACTCCCAGACAAAGCGAATCTGAAAATATGAGAAACAGTGGTCTAGCTAGAACTGAACTAAGCTCTTTTAAAATCCTAGGATGCAATCCATCTGGTTGGCTTTATTGATATTAACTTTGTCTAATTGTTTCCGTACCATATTCCGTTATCAATGTGAAAACTCTTCATTTCTTCCCTGCATATTGCTACAAATCCCTACTGTAAGGACAAGGATTCTCAACAGTAAAAACCGATGTAAAACACGGTTTAGCAGATTAGCCTTTTCGGCATCCTCTACAACCACCTCAGCTCCATAATTTAATGGTCCCACATTCTCAGTCCTCATCTTTTTACCATTATATACTTAAAAAACATTTGGGGTTAGACTTGCTTTGTTCGGCAATCCGTATTTCATTTCTATTTAGCTAGTTTAATTGCTTTCTTGCACTCTTTATTACAGCTTTGTACTCCCTGTAAGCCGTTCTGTGCCTTCTGTTTTTAAAATTTTTTTTAAAAGCCTTTCTTTTTTTCCATTTCCCTTTTTACCTGAGCATTAAGCCATGCAGGACTGGACCTAATTTTTTTACACTTGTTACCTAAAGGTACCGATTTGGAAATGTAATAGTTTAAAGGGCAGTCCACCCCCAAAACTATAATCCCCCCAACAACTGGCCCCACCATGTAGGTAATTTAATCCTTACTCACATCCCAGCTCCATAGGGTTCTCCTGTAGTCTCCCCCCAAAGTCCCAAAACTGACCACCAGGAGGCTAGCAGGTCCATATAGGACACTGCTGCTACCTGGCCTCCCGGACATCACTGCCATGCGTACTGCAGCTCTCTCCCCTCCCTCTCCCTCCGTTCTGCTATCCCTCCCCCTAGCGTTTATCCCTTTAACACAGCCTTCCCCCATGTCCCCCAGCCCAACCGCATACTTTTTATTTTTAGAAAGCTCCCCAATGTTTTACTACCTCTCCGCTTTCCTACGGGGAAGTGAGCTGCCGGCAGCCTCGTCCGTGATTGGCTGCCGCTCAGCCAATCACAGACGCGGCTGCCGGTTCCGCCCCTCTGCTTGCATTTCCTCGCAAGCAGAGGGCGGGAGCGCAGTGAAGGAAAGAGGGGAGGTAAGTAGAGTTGGGGGGCTTTCTGAAATAAAAATTATGCGGTTGGGGCTGGGGGACGAGGGGGAACAACATATAAATTTTTACATTTTAGGGTGGACATAGCCTTTAATATCCCTTTAAAAGTGGTCCACATCTGCTCAGTTTCTTTACTAGAAACAGTTCCCCCCAGTCTATGAGCAGGAACGATTCCTTTAAAAGCATAAAATTAGCTTTCCAAGTAATTAAAAGTTTTTGTAAGCCAGTGCACTTTAGTTTTTTGCAACCTATACTAAATGACACTATATCATGGTCACTATTCCCTAAGCTTCCCATTACCTTCATCTCCATAATTGTTATTAGATATCACCAGATCCAACAACGCATTCTGTCTAGTAGGAACTTCTACCATCTGTGAAAGAAAATGTCATATAGAAAATTAAGAACTTTATATCTTTAGAGGTGCTGGCAGTTCCTTACTCCAATCTATGCAGGGTAGTTAAAATCCCCCATGACCAGAACATGCCCCATACCAGCAGCCTTCGCCAACTGCATATGGAGATTCATTTCCACCTCTCCTCGGAATTTGGCGGCTTATAACATACTTCAACAATTAATTTACTACCTTCTTGCTTCCTGTACACAGTTCCACCCATAAGGTTTCTGCCGTATCGTTTGCTCCCCCATCTATTCCATCTTTTAAATTTGGCTTCAACCTGTTTAACATACATACATACTCCTCCTCCTTTCTTATTAACTCTGTCATGTCTAAATAAGGAGTATCCTCAATATTTACTGTCCAGTCGTGTGAATCATTAAGCCATGATTCTGCTATACCAATTACATCATACCTTTCCTTTAATGCTATTATTTCACCTCTTAGCCAGCATTTAACCTCTGAGCTCCCGTTGTCTCCCTAGCGTGAAAGTGGCTGCGGTAGTATTCTGAAATCACTACCCTGGAGGTCCTTGCTTTTAACTTGGCCCCTAATTCTCGGAAATCATTTTTAGGACCTCACCTCCACCTCTAACTTTGTATTGGCACCAATGTGAACCAAGACAGCCGGGTCACTCCGAGCCCCACCCAATAATCTGTCTACACGATCCACCACATGTCGAACCCTAGCACCAGGCAGACAACACACTGTTCGGCATGTAGGGTCTTGGCGACAGATTACCCTATCTACCCTTCTAATAATGGAGTAAGCTACCTCTGCTGTGTTTAGGGATCATTTGGCAATTGTTCTTCCTTACTAGTGGATTTTTGACATTTGTTTATTAGGGTTTATAGGTGGCCCCTGAGTACTGGCTGAAAGCATCCTATTTAGTTCTGTCTGTTCTATCTCGTCTTCCAGTGTAAAATAGGTATATCATGTGATCTGGTATATGGTCTGGTTCAGTTTTTAAGTTGAGTCAAAAGGGGTGGAATCGCCATGGGCTCGGGCTACTATTTGATAAGAATTTTAAATTTAGTCAGGCTGGTGAGTGGTCTGAAGCACTGGGGTTAATATGTTACTTCGTTATACATTGATCAGCGGATTTAGTAGCGAAAACATGGTCAATTCTGGAGAAGGAGCCATGCATTTTGTAATAGCACGAAAATTCTTGAATATTCTCATGGCGAGTTCGCCAGGCATCTATCCAACCCAGTTCCGAGTAGAGTTAGTGGAGAGGATTGTACATGGGCCCAGCTGAAGTTGTTGTATGAACTTATCCAGGAAAGGTTCATAGTAGAATTAAAGTCCCCTATGCATATCATGCGGGCATGTGGGTGACGATTGACAAAGGATATAATCACTTAATTGGTTGAAGAGTGGCTGGGGGGGATCATATAGCCCACAATAACGTATAGTGTTGAATCAATTAGTAGTGCTACAGAGAGGTACTTGCCATATTTGTCTGATTTAACCTCGAATATCATATCTTAATGATTGTAAGTAGGACTGAAACTCCACACGAGTAAGCGCAATAACTACTATGGGCTTATCAACCCAGCCAAGGCCTTAAGGGTGTATTGTGTGTTAGATTGGAGAAATCGGGTTTCCGTAGACAGATAATGTCTGGGCTAATAGATAACTTAAAGGACAAACTAAAGCCACAGAACAACACTGAACCACAAGGCAGAACACCTTCATATAAAACCAGTAATCTGTGTCCCCCCCCCTATTCTCACTCCAAACCTCCAATAGTGTTTCTATATTCTACTTGCTAACATCCCCACCTACCCTAGTTGTTCTATATTATACTTCTCAAATCCCAACTAGCTAGCGTGTTATATTAGTATACACTTCATCACATTACCAACTAACATTAGGAGTTAATATATGTTACTTTACCAAATCCCAACTCACCTCCTAGGCGTTCCTAATATTTATACTTCTCACATCCCCATCTCCCCAGCGTTCTATATTATTACTTCTCACATCCCCACCTCCCATAGCTCGGTTCTATATTAGAATTCTCAAATCCCCACCTCCCCTAGTGTTCTATATTACTTCTCAACATCCACTCGCCTCATAGGTTCTGATATTATAATTCTCACTCCCCCTGCATAGTGTTCTATATTTCTACTTCTCACATCCCCACTCCCCTAGTGTTCTATATTCTTATTCTCAAAACATTCACCCACTCGCCTAGTCTTATATATTATACTCTCACATCCCCACCTCCCTAGTGTTCTATATTATACTTCTCACATTCCCAAACTTCCACATGTGTTCTAGATTATACTTCTCAAGATCCCCACCTCCACTAGTGTTCTATATTATACTTCTTCACATCCCCACCTCCACTAGGAGTTCTTATATTATCTTCTACTCACCACCTCCACTACTGTTCTATTAATTCTCACATCCCCACATCCAAATAGTGTTCTATATTTACTTCTCACATCCCACACCTCCCCTAGTGTTCTAGATTATACTTTCACATCCCCACCTCCCATATGTTCTATATTTATACTTCTCAATGCCTTCCTATCCTATCTTCCTTGTTGAGGTGTCTATATTATACTTCTCACATCCCCACCCGGCTAGGTTCTATTTATACTGATCAAATCCCCACCTCCCACTAGTGTTCTATTATTATTACTTCTCACATCCCCACCTCGCCTAGTTTTCTATATTATAATTCTTCCATCCCACCTCGCCTTAGTGATTCTATATTATAGTCTCACATTAAACACCTCGACTAGTGTCTATATTATACTTCTCACATCCCCCACCCTCCCTAGTGTTCTATATTATACGTCTCACATCCCCCACAATCCGCCTAGGGTTCTATGTTATACTTCTAATCCCCACCTCCACTAGTGTTCTATCTTAGACTTCTCACATCCCACACTCCGACTAGTGTTTAATTATATTCCACATCCCCACCTCCACTAGAGTTCTTATATTAACTTCTCACATACCACCTCTTACTAGAGTTCATATTTAATTCTCAATCCCACCACCTCCCAGGTGTTTATATTTTTATACTTCTCACATCCCCACCTCCCTAGTGTTCTATATCTAGTTACTTCTCACATCCCACCTTCCCCTAGTGTTCTATAATATCCTTCTAACATCCCCCACCTCGCCTAGTGTTCTTATATTATACTTCTCACATCCGCCAATCCACTAGTGTTCTATATTATACTTCTCAACATCCCCAACTCGCCTAGGTTCTCTATTATACTCTCACATCACCACCTGCTAGTGTTCATATTATACTTATCATATCCACAAATCGCAGAGTGTTCTAGATATACTTCTCACATCCCCACCTCCCCTAGTGTCTATTTATACTTCTCAAATCACCACCTCAATAGAGTTCTATATTATACTTCTCACATCCACACCTCCTCTAGTGTTCTATAGTATACTTCTCAAATCCCCACCCCCCTAGGTGTTCTATATTAACTTCTCACATTCCCCCCAGCCTCCAATAGAGTTATATATTCTACTTCTCACATCCCCACCTCCCACTATGTTCTATATTTAATTACATTCCCCACCTGCAATAGGTGTTCTATATTATACTTCTCACATCCCCACTCCGGCCTAGTGGTCTATGTGATACTTCTCACATCCCCACCTCCATAGTGTCAATTATACTTCTAACATCCCCACCTCCACTAGGGGTCTTATTATACCCTCACATCCCCCACCTCACTAGAGTTCTATATTATATTCTACATCCCCACCCTCTACTAGGTTTCTATATATAAGTCTCACATCCCACCTCCCCTAGTGTTCTATGATTTGGTACGGGCACAGCCCACCCCATGAGTGTTCGATAGGAGGACTTCGCACAGCCCCCACCTCCCCGTAGTGTTCTATAATTATACTTCTCACATTCCCCACCTCGCCTAGTGTTCTAGAATTTAGCTGCTCACATGCCCCCACCTGCCACTAGGGGGCTGGATGAGACAAGCGTCACATCCCCCACCGCCACGAGAGGGGATATTAATCGTGTCTCACATCCCCACTGCCACTAGTGTTATTAGTATAATTCTCACATCCCCACCTCGGCCTAGTGTTCTAGATGAGACGTCTCACATTCCCCACCGCCACTGTAAGTGGTCATATTTATACGTGCTTCCACATCCCCACCTCGCCTAAGTGTTTCTATATTATACTCGCACATCCCACTCAACTTGGTTTATATTATAACTTATCACATCCCCTCCTCCACTAGTGTGCCTATATTATACTTCTAACATCCCCACCTCCACTAGTGTTTTATATTATACTTCTCACCATCCCACCCCAAGGTTCTAGATTTATACTTCTCAATCCCCACCTCCCCTAGATTTCTATATTATCTTCTCACATCCACCACCTCCCCTAGAGGGGTTCTATATTATAATTACACATCCCCCCCTCCCCAGTTGTTCTAATATACTGCTCTACAATCCCCACCTCACTAGTGTCTAAGTTATACGGCGTCACAAGACCCACCTCCACTAGGGGCAGAGAGGGCTATACTTCTCAATCCACCCCTCCACTAGAGAAGTCTATATTATACTTCTACATACCCACCTACCACTAGTGTTCTATATTTAAATTCTCACATCCCCACCTCGGCTAGATAGTGGTCTATATTATACTTCTCACATTCCCCACCTCCCCTAGTGTTCTATTTTAGTACTTCTACATCACCACCTCGCCTAGAGTTTATATATACTCTCTCACACCCCACTCCCTAGTGTTCTATAATATACTTTCACATCCCAAACCTAGCCTCCTAGTGGTCTATATTATATTCTCAACATACCCCAACCTCCACTAGTGTTCTATATTACCGTATATTACTCGAGTATAAACGAGTTTTCAGCTGAAAAAATCACACCTGAAAACTAGGACTCGGTTGTATACTCGAGACCACCAGCTTACCGGGGCAGTTCCGGCAGCCGAGCAATCTTTGTTCTTGCACTGGCGCGCCGGCCTGACGTCACTGTCCTGCGCCAGGGCCCGGGCGCGGGCAGTGACGTCAGCCGGCGCGCCCGGTACAGGATATGGGCGAGCGCTGCCGGAAGGCCCGATACCGTACCTGGCCAGGATTGGATGGAGGAGGGAGCCCACAGATAGAAGAAGAAGAGTCGTCCACAGGAGAAGAGTCAACAGGGAGAAGAGTCCACAGGGAGAAGAGGTCCACAGGGAGAAGAAGCATTCCACAGGGAGAAGAGTCCACAGAAGTCCACAGGGAGAAGAGTCCACAGGGAGAAGAGCCCCACAGGTCAACTGAACTGAGGGGGAGGGGGGGCATTCACGATTTTGGGAAACTACATCCCAGCATGCTTTTATTAGTGGGAGTTGTGTTTCCACAAAATCTTGAATGCCAGTGAGGGTGGCATTAAGGATGTTTGAAATACCAACTCCCAGCTAATAGCTACTTAGCTGGGAGTTGTAGTTTCCAAACATCTTGGAATTCCACCCTCACTTGGCTTCAAGATTTTTGGAAATCTAAAACTCGCCAGTAATCAGCTTATAGCTGGGATTGTAGTTTCACAAACATCTTGAATGCCAGTTTCTACCTCGGTTTAGTACTCGGGTCAGGGGTCAACTACTTTATTAGGATTTTTTAGCTGAAATTGGGGTACCGGTTATAATCGGGTCGGTGTTATATCAGTTTATACGGTTTTATCTATATTCTACATCCCCACCTCGCTCGTGTTCTATTTCTACTTCTACATTCCCACCTCCCCTAGTGTTCATATTATACTTCTCACATCACCACCTCGCCTAGGGGTCATATTATACTCTGCCGACCCCCCCCACCTCCCTAGTGTATATAGTAACTTCTCACATTCCCACCTCGCCTAGTGTTCTTATTATACTTCAATCCCCACCTCGCCTAGTGTTCTATATTATACTTCTCACATCCCCACCTGGCCTAGGTTCTATATTATACTTTCAATCCCCACCTTGCCTAGTGTCTATAGTATACTTCACATCCCCCCCCCCCCTCGTGTCTAATTATATTCTCACATCCCCACCTCGCCACCTAGGGTTCATATTATTAATTCTCACATCCCCACCTCCCCTAGTGTTCTTATATATTCGCACATCACCACCTCGCCCTAGTGTCTATAGTATTACTTCTCCACATCCCCACCTCCCTAGTGTTCTATAATTATACACTTCTAACATCCCCACCTCCACTAGCAGTGTTCTATATTATACTTCCACATCCCCACCTCCCCTAGTGTTCTATAATAGACTTCTCAACATCCCCACCTTGCCTAGTGTTCTATATTATTACTTCTCACATCCCCACCTCCCCTAGTGTTCTATAATATACTTCTCACATCCCACATTTGCCTAGTGTTCATCTTATAATTCTAACATCCACCTGCTAGTGTTTATATTTACTTCTCACATCCCACCGTCCTAGTGTTATATATTAGACGTCTCCACATGGCACATCCTCCCTTGGCGGTAGATAGTCTACTTCGCACACCCCACCGCCCCAGCGTTCGAATTATACTTGGCACATCCCCATCTCCCCCCTAGTGTTCTAATATTATCCTTCTCACATTCCCAACCTCCCCCTAGTGTTCTATATTATACTTCTCACATCCCCACTCGCCTAGTGTTCCTATATATACTTCTAACATCCCAACCTCCCCTAGGTCTATATTATACTGTCTCACAATCCCCCACATACCATAGTGTTCTTAATATACTTCTAACGATCCCCAACCTTTGCCTAGTGTTCTATATTATACTGTCTCACCTCCCCACCTCGTAGTGTTCTATATTCTACTTCTCACATCCCAACTCGCCTAGTGCTCTAATTATAATATCACATCCCCATTCTCCCAAGTGTTCTATATTATACTTCTCAATCCCACCTTGCCTAGTGTTCTATATTATGCTTCTCACATCCCCCCCTCCCCGAGTGTCTATATTATTACTTCTCACATCCCAACCACATCACCCTAGTTATCTATTTCTACTGCCACATCCCACACATACCATAGTGTTTCTATATTAAATTCTCACATTCCCCCCCTCCCCTCAGTGGTTCTTATATTATACTCTCACATCCCCACTCACCTAGTGTTATATTATTACTTCTCACATCACCCACCTCCATAGTGTTCTATATATACTTCCCACATCCCAACTCCCTAGGTGTTATATTATTTATAAGATATACCTATCCCCACCTCCCATAGTGTTATTATATTATAATTCTCACATCCCCATCGCTAGTGTTCAGATTATACTTCTCACATTCCCACCTCCCCTAGAGATTATATATTATATTCTCTCATCCCCACCTAAACTAGAGTTCTATATTATTTTCTCACATCCCCATTCTCCCATAGTGTTCTATATTATATCTTCTCAATCCAACACATTCCCCTTGTTGTTCATATTATACTTCCTCCACATCCCCAACCTCCCCTAGTGTTCTATATTCTACTTCTCACATCCCACCCTCGCCTAGTGTTCTATATTATAATTCTCACATACACAACCTCCCCTAGTGTTCGATTATTATACTCTCAACATCCCAACCTTCGCCTAGGTTCTATTATTATACATCTCACATCCACCACATCCCCTAGTGTTTTTATATTAGACTTCTCACACTCCCCACATCGCCTAAGTTTCGATATGATACTTCTCCCATCCCACCTCCCCTCGTGTTCTATATATACTTCTCACATCCCCACCTCCCCAGTGTTCTTATATTATACTTCCAATTCCCCCCACATACCCTAACCCCTAGTGTTCTATATTATACTTATCACACCCCACCTCCCTAGGTTTTATATGATACTTTATCACATCCCCAACCTCCATAGAGTCTCTATATAACTTATCACATCCCCACCTCCACTAGTGTCTATAGATACTTCTTACATACCCCTCCACTTAGAGTTCTATATTACTTCTCACAATCCCCACCTCCACTAGGTTCTATTATTTATTACTTCTTCACATACCACCTCAGACCCTAGTGTTCGCTCTTAATTCTCACCTCCCACCTTGCTAGTGTTATATATTATACTCTCACATTCCCCCCTCCCCTAGTGTTCTATATTAGACGTATCCATCCCCACCTAGGCCCTAGTGTTCTATATTATACTTCTCAATCCCACCGCACCTAGCGTTCTTATATATAAATTATCACATCCCCACCTCCCTAGTGTCTATATTATCCTTCTCACCTCCCCACCTCGACTAGTGTTCTATATTTACTGCTCACATCCCCAATCCCCTAAGAGTGTTCTATTATACTTCTCCACACCCCACCTCCCCTAGTGTTCTAAGTATACTCTCACATCCAAACCTCGCCTAGTGTTATATATTAACTTCTCACATCCCCAAGCCTCCCCTAGTGTTCTATTAGACTTCTCACATCCCCACCTCGCCTAGTGTTTATATTATATTCTCAATCCCACCTCCCCTAGTAGTGTTTCTATATATTACTTTCACATCCCCACCACCCCTGAGGGTTCTTTATTTATACTTCTCACATCCCCACCTCCCCTAGGGTTCTATATTATACTTATCACCCCATCCCCCTCGCCTAGTGTTCTATATTATACTTGCAAATCCCCACCTCGCCTAGTGTTCATATTATACTTCTACATCCCACCTCCCTAGTGTTCTTATTTATACATGTCACATCCCCCACCTCCCCTAGTGTTCTATATTATACTTCTCAATCCCCACCTCGCATGGGTTCTATATTAACTTCGCACAATCCCCTACCTCGCCTAGTGTTCTCTATTATACTTCTCACATTCCCCCCTCCCCCTAGTGTTCTATATTTACTTCTCACATCCACACCTCGCCTATGTTCTATATTATACTTCTAACATTCCCCACCTCCCCTGTGTTCTATGGCTATATATTATACTTCTCACATACCCCAACCTCGCCTAGTGTTCTATATTTACTTCTCACTTCCCACCTCCCCTAGTGTTCTATATTATACTTACTCACATCACCACCTCCCCTAGAAGTTGTTTATATGATACGTCTACATCCCCCACCTCAACTAGTGTTCTATATTATACTTCTCCATCCCAACCTCCACTAGGTTATAATAGTATAATTATCAATCCCCACCTCCCCTAGTGTTCTAGATATACTTCTCACATCCCACCCTCCCCTAGTGTTCTATATTATATTTCTCAACATCCACACCTCCCCTATGTGTTCTATCTTATACTTCTCACATCCCACCTCGCCTAGTGTTCATTATTAAACTTTCTCACATCCCCACCTCGCCTAGTGTTCTATATTTCTACTTCTCACATCCCCACCCCCTAGTGTTCTATATTATATTTCCATCACCCACTCGCCTAGTGATTCTATATATACTTGTCTCACATCCCAACTCGCCTAGGGTTCTATATTATAATTCTCACATCCCCACCCCCCTAGTGTTCTATTTATACTTACTCAAATCCCCACTACAATAGTGTTCTATATTATACTTCTCACATCCCACCTACACTAGTGTTATATAGATATTCTCACATCCCCACCTACACCGTGTTCTATATTAGACTTCTCACATCCCCACCTCCACTAGAGTTCTATATTTATAATGCTCACATCCCCACACTCCCACTAGTGTTCTCTATTATACATCTCACATCCCCACCTCCCCTAGTGTTCTATAATATACTTCTCACATTCCCCACCTCCCCTAGTGTTCTATCATATACATCTCACATCCCCACCTGCCCTAGTGTTCTTATTTTTATACTTCTCACATCACCACCTCGCCTAGGGTTATATATGATAACTTCTCATACATCCCCACCTCGCCTAGGGTTCGTTCTATTATACTTCTCCATCCACACCCTCCCCTAGTTTGTTCTATATTATATTCTCACATCCCCACCCTTCGACTAGTGCTTCTAGATATACTTCTCACATCCCAACATCCCCTAGTGTTCCCGATATTATACGTCTAACAGCCCCACCTCGCCCACCCTTAGTGGTTCTTTATTAGCTACTAAATAGATTGAAATACAGAACTATATTACATGGTGACAGCGTTTGTCAGATATTACAGTACCACTTCAAGTAATAAAATATGACTTACTTAAACATCCGTGTTATATATATGATTGATTGGTATAGTAAGTTCCTTTTGTATAGTATGTTCTGGTCATTATCCCTCCAATTGATGAGGTTGTCTCCTTCCATTAATCTATAATATTCCATGTAATCGTGTAGAATAATAGGATTGGGTTAACAGGCAGGTTTGACATTCTGAAATTCCCATATGAGGGTCCCATAGAAGGATGGTCAAGTAAATAATTAGTTTGAGGGTGGGTTAAGTTCTGGTTCATTTTCTGAGTTAAAATAAACAGAGAACGACACGCGGAACTGAACATCAGTATAAAGTCAGTGAATAGAGGCTAGAGGATCAGATTCATCTGTAGTCAGTGTAAGGACTGGATAATCCAACAATCATTATATGAGACCAGAGACAGGATCTGTACATTCTTACTGATATAGACAAAAACTGGATTCTGTTCTAAAATGATTAAATTGCTTAGTGTTATACTGGCTGTTACGAATACAGTATTAATATGCTATTGCCTTTAAAGGGGAACTGAAGTCTCAAGGACAAACATTGTCCCAATAGACAGAGACAACATCTTCCTTGTCCATAGACAGAGCCACATAACAAACATACAACAAGCTGTGTCTCACTCTTCATTTGATGTTGGCATCTGGGTGATTTATAAATTTAACCTGAGGGTTCCGTTGTGTCATCGTAACATAGTAAAATTAAGGTTGAATAAAGACATACGTCATCAAGTCCAACCTATTCCTTTTTTTTTCTTTTACCCTACCTAACAGTTGATCCAGAGGAAGGCAAAAAAAACCCAGCTAAAAAGGGGGCAAAATTCCTTCCTGACTCAACGGCAATCGGAAAGTCCCTGGATCAACCAGATTCTATATCATTAATACCAGTAATCTCATATTATTATGTATGCCCTGATACCAACCAGAACTACACGATATGCATTAATACCAGTATGTTCAATATTATATCGTATCCCTGTACCAACCAGAACTAACAGTATCTGTATTAATACCAGTAATTATCAATATATATCGTTCCCTGTATCAACTAGAAATAAAGTAGTAGGTATTATAATACAGTAATTCTAATATTATATAGGATCCCCGTACCAACCAGAATACTACAGATATATTATTAATACCAGAATTCTTGCAATATTATATAGTTCCCTGTAACCAAACCAGAACTACACTTATGCATTTATACCAGTTAATTTTCAAATATTATATTAGTATCCCCTTCGTACCAACCAGAACTACAGTATATTGTATAATCCCAGTAATTCTCATATTATATAGTATCCCTGTAACCACCAGAACTACAGTATTGGTATAATACCAGTAATTCTCAGACTAATATAGTATACCCTGGTCTAACCAGACTACTAGTTATGTATTTAATAACAGTAATTCACAAAGCTGATATAGTATCCTGTACCAAACAGAACTACAGTATCTGTATTAATAGCATTAAATCTCCAATATTATATGGTATCCACCGTACCAACAGTTATACAAGTTTATGATGTATTAATACCAGTAATTCTCAATATTAATATATCCCGTACAAATCCCAGGAAACTACAGTACATGTAATTAATACCGGTAATTCTTCAATATTATTAGTATCCCTGTTGTACCAATCAGACCACCTACGTATGTGTATTGGTATTAATACCAGTAGTTATTCAATATTATATAGTATCCCTTGTACCAACCAGAACTACAGTATATGTATTAATACCAGTAATTCTCAATATTTTTTAGTTCTAGAAACTTATCCAGGCCTTTTTAAAGCTATTTAATGAACTTGCCATTACCACTTCTGCTGGAAGACGGTTTCACATTTTCACCGTTCTCACTGTAAAGAAACCTTTCCTAACCTGAAGATGAAACTTCTTTTCTTCCAACCTTAAAGGATGTCCATGTGTCCTTTGATATGACCTATTAGTGAACAATGCACCAGAGAGTTCATTATAAGGCCCATTAATATATTTGTATAAAGTGATCATATCCCCACGCAAACGTTGCTTCTCCAATGTAAACAACCCTAACATATATGACTGCATATTCAAGCCCCATCCATTCCCCTTATTAATTTAGTTTCCCTTCTCTGAACTGCCTCAATTTCCAAGATGTCCCTTTTGTATATGGGTTTCCAAAACTGCACCGCATATTCCAAATGAGGCCTTACCAGTGCCTTGTAAAGAGGGAGAATAATATCTTTCTCTCTTGAATCTATTCCCCTCTTTATACAAGACAATATTTTGCTAGCTCTAGCCGTTGCTACCTGGCATTGTTTGCTATAGCTAAGTCTGTTATCTACCAGAACCCCCAAATCTTTTTCCATTACAGATGCACTTAACACAGTTATTTATGGTATAGGTGGCACAGGGATTATTAAACCCCAAATGCATCACCTTACATTTACCAACATTGAATCCCATCTGCCATTCTGCTGCCCATTTTGATAATCTATCTAGGTCTGCTTGCAACACTTGCACATCATTTGAAGTTTCCAAAGCTCTACATAGTTTAGTGTCATCAGCAAACACAGAGACCTTGCTCTCAATGCCCCTTCTAAGTCATTTATAAACATATTAAACAGAAGTGACCCCAGTACAGAACCCTGAGGGGCCCCACTTAGAACTTTATCCCACATAGATGTAGCTTCATTAACCCCCACTCTCTGTTTGTGATCCAATAACCAGTTCTCTATCCATGAACACATGTTTTCTTCAAGGCCAACAGTCCTCAGTTTATACATTAGTCGCCTATGTGGCACAGTATCAAAAGCTTTCGCAAAATCCAAATATACCACATCCACTGCTGTGCCTGAGTCCAACTTCTTACTCACTTCTTTATAAAAAACAATTAACTTTGTCTGGCATGATCTATTTCCCATAAATCCATGCTGACTACTACTAATAAGATGATCTCTGGAGACAAAGTCACGGATATGATCCCATAACAAAGTTTCCAGCACCTTCCCTACCACTATGTTAGGCTTACAGGTCTATAGTTACCAGGCTGTGAATGACTACCTTTTTTGAATATGTGATACATTGGCTTTTTTCAATCCAGCGGCACATCCCCAGACAAAGCGAATCTGAAAATATGAGAAACAGTGGTCTAGTAGAACTGAACTAAGCTCTTTAAATCTAGGATGCATCTCATCTGGTCTGGCGCTTTATGATATTAACTTTGTTAATTGTTTTCCGTACATCTCCTTATCCAATGTGAAAAAACTCTTCATTTCTTCCTGCATATTGCTACAATCCCTACTGTAAGGACAAGGATTCTCAACAGTAAAAACCGATGTAAAAAAAACGGTTTTGCAGATGCTTTTCGGCATCCTCTACAACCACCTCAGCTCCATTATTTAATGGGTCCCACATTCCAAAGTCCTCATCTTTTTACCATTTATATACTTAAAAAACATTTTGGGGTTAGACTTGCTTTGTTCGGCAATCCGTATTTCATTTTCTATTTTAGCTAGTTTAATTGCTTTCTTGCACTCTTTATTACAGCTTTTGTACTCCCTGTAAGCCTGTTCTGTGCCTTCTGTTTTTAAAATTTTTTTTAAAAGCCCTTTTCTTTTTTTCCATTTCCCTTTTTACCTGAGCATTAAGCCATGCAGGACTGGACCTAATTTTTTTACACTTGTTACCTAAAGGTACCGATTTGGAAATGTAATAGTTTAAAGGGCATGTCCACCCCCAAAACTATAATCCCCCCAACAACTGGCCCCACCATGTAGTGTAATTTAATCCTTACCTCACATCCCAGCTCCATAGGGTTCTCCTGTAGTCTCCCCCCAAAGTCCCAAAAACTGACCACCAGGAGGCTAGCAGGTCCATATAGGACACTGCCTGCTACCTGGCCTCCCGGACATCACTGCCATGCGTACTGCAGCTCTTCTCCCCCCTCCCTCTCCCTCCCGTTCTGCTATCCCTCCCCCTAGCGTTTATCCCCTTTAACACAGCCTTCCCCCATGTCCCCCAGCCCCAACCGCATACTTTTTATTTTTAGAAAGCTCCCCAATGTTTTACTTACCTCTCCGCTTTCCTACGGGGAAGTGAGCTGCCGGCAGCCTCGTCCGTGATTGGCTGCCGCTCAGCCAATCACAGACGCGGCTGCCGGTCCCGCCCCTCTGCTTGCATTTCCTCGCAAGCAGAGGGCCGGGAGCGCAGTGAAGGAAAGAGGGGAGGTAAGTAGAGTTTGGGGGGCTTTCTGAAATTAAAAATTATGCGGTTGGGGCTGGGGGACGAGGGGGAACAACATATAAATTTTTACATTTTAGGGTGGACATAGCCTTTAATATCCCTTTAAAAGTGGTCCACATCTGCTCAGTTTCTTTACCTAGAAACAGTTCCCCCCAGTCTATGAGCAGGAACGATTCCTTTAAAAGCATAAAATTAGCTTTCCTAAAGTTAAAAGTTTTTGTTAAGCCAGTGCACTTTAGTTTTTTGCAACCTATACTAAATGACACTATATCATGGTCACTATTCCCTAAGCTTCCCATTACCTTCATCTCCATAATTGTTATTAGATATCACCAGATCCAACAACGCATTCTGTCTAGTAGGAACTTCTACCATCTGTGAAAGAAAATGCTCATATAGAAAATTTAAGAACTTTATATCTTTAGAGGTGCTGGCAGTTCCCTTACTCCAATCTATGCCAGGGTAGTTAAAATCCCCCATGACCAGAACATGCCCCATACCAGCAGCCTTCGCCAACTGCATATGGAGATTCTCGGAATTTGGCGGCTTATAACATACTCCAACAATTAATTTACCTACCTTCTGCTTCCTGACACAGTTCCACCCATAAGGTTTCTGCGTATCGTTTGCTCCCCCATCTATTCCATCTTTTAAATTTGGCTTCAATTCCTGTTTAACATACATACATACTCCTCCTCCTTTCTTATTAACTCTGTCATGTCTAAATAAGGAGTATCCTTCAATATTTACTGTCCAGTCGTGTGAATCATTAAGCCATGATTCTGCTATACCAATTACATCATACCTTTCCTTTAATGCTATTATTTCACCTCTTAGCCACGCATTTATACTCCTGAGCTCCCGTTGTCTCCCTAGCGTAGCACGTGGCTGCGGTAGTATTTCTGAAATCACTACCCTGGAGGTCCTTGCTTTTAACTTGGCCCCTAATTCTCGGAAATCATTTTTAAGGACCTCACCTCCACCTCTAACTTTGTCATTGGCACCAATGTGAACCAAGACAGCCGGGTCACTCCGAGCCCCACCCAATAATCTGTCTACACGATCCACCACATGTCGAACCCTAGCACCAGGCAGACAACACACTGTTCGGCATGTAGGGTCTTGGCGACAGATTACCCTATCTACCCTTCTAATAATGGAGTAAGCTACCTCTGCTGTGTTTAGGGATCATTTTGGCAATTGTTCTTCCTTACTAGTGGATTTTTTGACATTTGTTTATTAGGGTTTATAGGTGGCCCCTGAGTACTGGCTGAAAGGCATCCTATTTAGTTCCTGTCTGTTCTATCTCGTCTTCCAGTGTAAAATAGGTATCTATGTGATCTGGTATATGGTCTGGTTCAGTTTTTAAGTTGAGTCAAAAGGGGTGGAATCGCCATGGGCCTCGGGCTACTATTTGATAAGAATTTTTAAATTTAGTCAGGCCTGGTGAGTGGTCTGAAGCACTGGGGTTAATATGTTACTTCGTTATACATTGATCAGCGGATTTAGTAGCGAAAACATGGTCAATTCTGGAGAAGGAGCCATGCATTTTGTAATAGCACGAAAATTCTTGAATATTCTCATGGCGAGTTCGCCAGGCATCTATCCAACCCAGTTCCGAGTAGAGTTAGTGGAGAGGATTGTACATGGGCTCCAGCTGAAGTTGTTTGTATGAACTTATCCAGGAAAGGGTTCATAGTAGAATTAAAGTCCCCTATGCATATCATGCGGGCATGTGGGTGACGATTGACAAAGGATATAATCACTTAATTGGTTGAAGAGTGGCTGGTGGGGGATCATATATGCCCACAATAACGTATAGTGTTGAATCAATTAGTAGTGCTACAGAGAGGTACTTGCCATATTTGTCTGATTTAACCTCGAATATCATATCTTAATGATTTGTTAAGTAGGACTGAAACTCCACACGAGTAAGCGCAATAACTACTATGGGCTATTCAACCCAGCCAAGGCCTTAAGGTGTATTGTGTGTTAGATTGGAGAAATCGGGTTTCCTGTAGACAGATAATGTCTGGGCTAATAGATAACTTAAAGGACAACTAAAGCCACAGAACAACACTGAACCACAAGGCAGAACACCTTCATATAAAACCAGTAATCTGTGTTTTACCGCTCATCCTCAATTAGCAGGTTTAAAGGTAGCCAAAAATGTTCGTACACACCTGGCGATGTTCACCCGAGTGCCGAGCCCCGATCTGAACGACCCCCGACCGAGTGCATACACGCGCGCGAGTATTGACCGTTCATCGCAGGTGTTCGTTAGGCTTGGGTGAACATCGCCAGGTGTGTACGAACCTTTACATCCTACCTATCTAGTAACCAGCACAGTCTATGATTGTTTTATTTGCACTGCATACATCTCACTCCAGCACTTATACCCACTCCATTGTATCTGTATGTTACCCACCTAACTAGATTGTAAGCTCTACAGGGCAGGGACCTCCTTTACTCTTGTGGCAAAGCTCTAGCACTGACACTGCACATACACACAGATACTTCATCCAGTTCTTAAAGGGCTTACATTTACTTTAATACAATTTAATAAAGTGGTATTTTATAGCTTATTAGTGTTTTTAGTTGGGTTGTTTTCAGATCTGGAGTATAAAAAATTGGGTTTAGTTTTCCTTTAAGTGGGCAATTCATTTTGCTTTCAATCATCTTATGACTAGTATAATTCCATTGAATTGAGTGGTAAAGAAGACATCATATAACCATATAGCAAATACATTTGGCTAAATGTGACTGAACAGTAAACCAAAAAACATTGTAAACCATGTTAGGTTTGCATATAGGTTTAGAAGTAACGTGTGAGCGCCAAGCTGAAACCCAGAAATTTGTAGTGACTTGCAAAGTTTGATGGCAAGTGGCTCAATTGTATCGGCGAAAAGACAGAGAGACGGGAGAGCCCTGTCTAGCACCCCTTGCCATTGGGAATAGAGAGGAACTAGCTCTGTTTTCTCGATAAGTAGACTGCCTTCTGTGCATATAGGGACAACATACGTGTATCTGCATTATCTATGTCTTTATCTATTATCTATTTTATATTGTAAAATACTAACTAAAATAAGTATTGAGGTTGAACAAAGACATGCATCCATCAAGTCGAATCTTTTCACCCTCCTTTTTTTACCTAACAGTTGACTCAAAATGGCAATCAGAAAATATCCCTAGATTAAACAGAACTGCAGTATATTTAATAATACCAGTAATTCTCAATATTATATAGTATCCTCGTACCAACCAGAATTACAGTATATGTATTAATACCAGTAATTCTTGATATTATATAGTATCCCTGGATCAATCAGAACTACAGTGTATGTATTAATACCAGTAATTCTTAAAGGGTATGTCCACCCTAGAATACAATTTTTAATATAAGATTCGCCATGGGCTCCCAGCCCCAACTGCTATATTTTTTTTATTAGAAAGCCCCCCAAAATCCACTTACCTCCCCTCTTTCCTCTGCCGCGCTCCCGACCCTCTGCTTGCGAGAAAATGCAAGCAGAGGGGTGGGACCAGCAGCCGCGTCTGTGATTGGCTGAGCGGCAGCCAATCACGGACGCGGCTGCCGGTCATTCAGTGCAGCGGAGGAAAGAGGAGAGGTAAGTAAGAGTTTGGGGAGCTTTCTAAAAATAAAAAATATGCGGTTGGGGCTGGGAGACATGGGGGAATACTGTATTAAAGGGGTTTTATGCTAGGGGGAGGGATAGTAGAACGGGAGGGAGAGGGAGGGAGGGGGAGAAGGGCTGCAGTACGCATGCCAAAATTCTCCCGGAGGCCAGGTAGCAGGCAGAGTCCTACATGGACTCTGCTAGCCTCCTGGTGGGCAGTTTTTGGGACTTTGGGGGGGGACGACAGGAGAACCCTATGGAGCTGGGATGTGAGGTAAGGATTACACTACACTACATGGTGGGGCCAGTAGTTGGGGGGATTATAGTTTTGGGGGTGGACATGCCCTTTAATGGTAGAATAAATATATTTTTAGTTTTAGAATCTTATCTAGCCCTCTTGTAAAGCTATTCAGTGAACTTGCCATTACCACATCTGCTGGACGTTCCACAGTTTCACCGTTCTCACTGGGAAGAAACCTTTCCTAACCTGAAGATGAAACTTCTTCTCTTCCAATCTTAAAAGATGTCCATGTGACCGATTAGTAAACAATGCACCAGAGAGTTTTTTGTATGGCCCATTAATATATTTATATAAAGTGATCATATCCCCATGCAAACGTCGCTCCTCTAATGTTAACAGTCCTAACTTTATTATTGTAGTTGCCCTTCTCTGAACTGCTTCCATTTCCAAGATGTCCCTTTTGTATATGGGATTCCAAAACTGCACCACAAATTCCAAATGGGGCCTTAGCAGTGCCTTGTAAAGAGGGAGAATAATGTTTTTTTTTCTCTTGAATTTATTCCCCTCTTTATACAAGACAATATCTTGCTAGCTCTAGCCATTGCTGCCTAGCATTGTTTGCTACAGCTAAGATGGTTATTTACCAGAACCCCCAAATCTTTTTCCAATCGAGATTCACTTAACAGAGTTATTTATGGTGTAGGTGGCACCAGGATTGCTTAACCCCAGATGCATCACCTTTAGTGTCATCAGCAAACACAGAGACCTTGCTCTCCATGCCCCCTTCTAAGTTATTTATAAACAGATAAAAAAGTGTCCCCAGTATGGAACCCTGAGGTACTCCACTTAGAACTTTAGCCCACATAGATGTAGCTCCACTGACCACCACTCTCTGTTCGCGATCCAATAAGCAATTCTCTATCCATGTACAAAATGTTTTTTTCTAGACCAACAGTCCACAGTTTATACATGAGTCACCTGTGAGGCACAGTATCAAAAGCTTTAGCAAAATCCAAGTATACCACAACTATTGCTACGCCAGAATCTAAATGTTTACTCACTTCTTCATAAAGAACAAGTAAATTTGTCCGGCATGATCTATTTCTCATAAATCCATACTAACTACTACTAATAAGATCAGTTTTGGAAACAAAGTCAAGGATATGATCCCGTAAAAAAGTTTTCCGCACCTTCCCTACCACTGATGTTAGGCTTACAGGTCTATAGTTACCAGGTTGGGAACGACTACCTTTTTTGAATTTTGGTATTACATTGGCTTTTTTTCTAATCCAGCAGCACATCACCAGACAAAAGTAAATTTGAAAAGATAAGAAACAGTGGTCTAGATAAAACTGGACTAAGCTCTCTTAAGATCCGAAGATGTATTCTATCCGGTCCTGGGGCTTTATTAATATTAACTTTGTCTAATTGTTTCTGCGCCATATCCTCATCCAGAGTGAATATTCGTCATTTATACCCTTCATATTATTACAGTCCCTACTATAAGGACTAGGATTCTATATAGTGAATACCGAGGGAAAAAATCGTTTAGCACATTAGCCTTCTCAGCATCCTCTACAACCATCTCAGCCCCTTCTCTTGGTCCTCTTTTTACTATTGTATTTTTAAAAAACATTTTGGGTTAAACTGCTTGTTCTGCTATCCGTTTTTCAATTTCTATTTGAGCGCGTTTAATTGCTTTCTTGGACTTCTTTTACAGATTTTATTCTCCCTGTAAGCCTGTTTGGTTCCTCGATTTCAAAGTTTTAAAAGCCCTTTTTTTTCATTTCCCTTTTACCTGGTCATTAAGCCAGGCAGGAGAGGACCTAATTTTTTACACTTGTTCCCTCAAGGTATAAATTTAGAAATGTAATGGTTTAATATCCCCTTAAAAGCGGTCCACTTCTGCTCAATATTCTTACCTAGGAACAAATCCCCCCAGTCTATGAGCAGGAGTGGTTCCTTTAACAACATAAAATTAGCTTTCCTAAAGTTGAAAGTTTTGTTAACCCAGTGCACTTTTGTTTTTTGCAACCTATATTAAATGGCACTATATCATAATCACTATTCCCTAAGCTTCCCATTACCTTCATCTCCAAAATAAGCTCAGGGTTATTAGATATCACTAGATCCAACAATGCATCCTGTCTAGTAGGAACTTCTACCATCTGTGAGAGAAAATGCTCATAAAGAAGATTTAAGAATTTGATAACTTTTGAGTTGCTGGTAGTTCCAATCTATGTCAGGGTAATTGAAATCCCCCATAACCAGAACATGCCCCATACTAGCAGCTTTTGCCAACTGCATATGGAGATTAATTTCCACATCCTCACTGGCATTTTGCGACTTATAACATACCCCAACAATTAACCCATTAAGTGCCACAGACCGTATATATACGTTCTGTGCTCGTCTTTTAAAAAAAAAAAAAATTGCAGTGTGCTAGGGGCGATCGGGGGGAAGCATTCAAGTGCCCCCCTAGATCCCCCATCGGTTTTGTCTTGAACCAATGGGGGGATCTCAAGATATTAAGCCTCAAATGCTGGATCGTATAGTCGTATAGGGAATCCCTCCCACCTCCCTGCACTTCCTTTATAGCAGAGCTGCAGCGGAAAGGGAAACCCTGTGACATCATTGGACGTCCCTTTAGTGTTCCCCCATATGCTGCCTGGTGGTCTAGTGCAGTAGTAGCCTGTGATCGGTCCTGATCGCAGGTTACTACTGAAGTATAGCAGCAGGCACTGTGTGCCTGTTTGCTATACTGCATACAAAAAAATGTGGACTGCTAGGGGCAATCGGGGGCAGCATTCAAGTGCCCCCCTAGCCCCCTCGATCTTCCCTTGGTTTCACAAAAATCCGATGGGGGGATCGGGAGAATGCAGTGCTTCTATCAGGTGCCCCCTCTCTATTGCCGGTCCCATGCTGGTTTCCAGTATTGTTGGTAAGGGAGACCCCGGTGATGTCTCAGGGCTTTCCCATTCACCGGGGTTTTCCCTTACATGTGCGCTCTGCCCCTGGTGGTCTAGTGGGGGTACTGCACTGCGATCTCCATTCAGATCGCAGTATAGTACTTGGTATAGTAAAGCTGTCAGTGATGACTCAAAGTTCCATTCACAAAAAGGATTTTTTTCTAAGTCTCTGGGGACAGAGATTAAAATTTGGTGATCACTTCTGATCACCAAATTATTGATCTCTGCCAATGAATGAAAAATCACTTCCTGGAAAATGATTTCCGGAAAGTGTTTTTCCGATCAGACTTCGAATTGGAAAACAGGCATTTATGCCCGTATTCCAAGTTCGTTATCATTCCCAAAGATGATCTGATGGTCACCTTTGGGAATGATTTAAAAAAAAATAATAATAATAAAAAGGGAAAATGCACACAAAAAAAATTCTAAAAGTGATACACACCCTTTCCTTTTTACCCTAAAACAAGTTAGCAAAAAACTTTGCCTTCTCCAAGTTTTCCAGTGTCCCTAGTGATATTGATAAAGTAAACGCAGATAATTATTTGTCCGATTTCAAGGGAAACTAAGCCTATTTTAGTAGGAAATTTTGCAGAGGTACCAAAAAAAGACTGGATGGGATTTTTAGGATCATTAAAGTGTCCAAAAACTCTCAGTACCAACGTTTTTTTTTTACTAAAATACCACTAAAAGGGGTGTGTGTGGGGGGGTGGGTTGTGGCAGTTTTTGATTTTTTTTTTGTAACTTGTCAAGTGGGTTTAGGTAGTATTTTAACTTTTGAATCTCCTATGTGACCAAGCGCATGGGTTTATATGCCAGACACGGTTCTTATATGTATATTTTCTTTTATTGTTGGAAAATAAATAAACTGCAGAAAACTTGCAAAAGATGCAGTACACTATTTCCACCAGCAGGGTTGTGCATAATTATAAGCTGAAACAGTAGATCTGCTGTCTACCACATCTTGACACAGACTAGATACTGACCACTTGGTGGCAGTAGGGAGCAGTCTGGGAGCTATAAAAGGCTGCTGTCTAGCATATAAGGACAGTGTCTGGCACATAAACCCATGCGCTTGGTCACATATGGTGTCAGAAGTGGGATAAGAAGGTGTCGCGCAAGGCAGTGCCAGGCTGACAGATGTGGAAAAGGAGCAGCTGGAGAGACTCCCCAAAGATTATCCAAAAGGCTAAGCAAGGTGCTAGAGTGAGCACAAGGTCACAAGCAGGAGTGAAATTATTAAGCGAGTGGAAGAAACCTGTCCCTTCCTGCTCCCTCTAATAGCCAAGTGTTGTTTCTCCATTATATGCTGTCCATTAATGTATTTTGATGCTCCATACTGCTATCTAAGAGCAGGTTTCGGAGATAACACAATTATAAATTCATCTGTATTGCACATTGATGATATGCTCTTTCTGCACATTATGGACTTAATTAGTTATGAAATTTGGTATGTATCTATATATTTGTTTTTAATCTGTTAACTCTTACCAATAGCACTTGTCACTTTTTATGCATCATAGCACTTTGTATTTATTGAGATTTGATCCCCTACAGGGTGAGGTCACCGTCTCACTCCTCCTTCACTTGGATTGGTGATAGAATGGTATTTAACTATGCACGTCACTATGTTTCAGATGTTCTGAAGACGGCCCTACTTCAGGGGCGGAAACATGTTAACTCTGTTGGGTGAATAAACACCATTGTTTGTTTCTAAGAAGACCCGTGAGTGCGTCCGATATTTTGTCACTATACGTTGATGTGATGTGATATCAATAAACTTTGTTTGTTATTTTGTAAAATCCAGTTGAGTGCTCTGAACTTTCCAAATATATATATATATATATGTGGGGTTTTTTTTGCATTGTATATAGTGTGAACTATTGTTGCTGGCCAGTAAACTAAAAAGTAAATGTCTATGTAAATAATATATTTGTAATAAGGTTATGGTATGATAAGTTCATTTTGCCAAAGTGTTTGCTAAACAGAGGCCTACTATTTTTTAAAGCATGGATGCCTTACCTGCAACTTCCAGAGTGACCACTTCCAAAAGGGAGGAGCAGCCTCTCCGCACATCTATTTATAGACTAGATACTGGTGGCAGTAGGGAGCAGTCTGGGAGCTATAAAAGGCTGCTGTCTAGCTTGCAAGAGTAGTCTGTGTCAAGATGTGGTAGACAGCAGATCTATAGTTTCAGCTTATAATTATTATACCCTGCTGGTGGAAATAGTGTACTGCATCTTTTGCAATTTTTCTGCAGTTTGTTATTTATTTTCAAATAATAAAAGAAAATATACATATAAGAACAGTGTCTGGCATATAAACCCACATGTGCTTGGTCACATATGGTGTCAAAAGTTGGATAAGAAGGTGTCGCACAAGGCAGTGACAGGCTGACAGATGTGGAAAAGGAGCAGCTGGAGAGACTCCCCAAGGATTACCCAGAAGGCTAAGCAAGGTGCTAGAGTGAGCACAAGGTCACAAGCAGGAGCGAAATTATTAAGTGAGTGGAAGAAACCTGCAAAGAAAGGCACAATGTCCAAGCAGGAAGATGCTTCCCACGCTTTGCACAAATCCCCTGAAGAGAAGGAGGACAAGACAAGTGAGGATGAATGACTTTCTGTTGCCATGGGCATAACTGCTGAACCTGCAGTTAAACCAAAGGTTTCTTTTAAAGGAAAAGAGCAGCAGCCTCACATGCCAGAAACTAGTGCCTCTCCACCTTCAGAAATGGAGGAGCTTCTGAAATGGATGGTTCTCAAGCAAATTGAATCTGAGGAAAAGCAATCAATTGGAGGAGCAAAAATGGCGGAAGGAGGAAGCTTACAGACGAGAGGAGGAGCAAAAAAGACTGCAGCAAGAGACAAGGGAGCACAGAGAGGAAATTATTAGGCTACAACACATGCAGCATAAGCAGTTTGCTGAAATACTTTTAGCCTGTAAATCACCTAGTGCTCAGCCTCAGGGCTCTGCAGGTCTTCGAGAACTCCCTCTGACTAAACTGACTGCTGAGGATGATATTGAAGCCTATATTACTATGTTTGAGAGAGTTGCCCAGACTTGTCAATGGCCAAAAGAGCAGTGGGTTGTTCGTCTTGCTCAGTATTTAACTGGCAGAGCACAAAAAGCGTTCAGCAGTTTAAACTCCAGAGATGCCCAGGATTATGACTGTGTGAAAGATGCTATATTTCGACGGTATGAACTTAATACTGAAACTTTCAGACAAAGGTTTAGAGCTTATGGTTACAGTAGCTCGGAAGGTCCCCGTGAGGCATATGCCCAGCTGCATGAGCTTCTTTTGAAGTGGATCCAGCCAGAAAGGAAAATTAAAGAAGAGATCCTTGAAATGATTGCACTGGAGCAATTTATTGAGATTTTACCTGAAAAAGTAAAGTTATGGGTACAAGAACACCACCCGGAAACCACTGCAAAGGCTATTACTCTAGCAGAGGATTTTTTATTGGCAAGAAGGGAGGTAAAACATAGAAATCCTATGCAACTTAAAACCACCCAGCTGTAAAAAGACTTGCAACCCAAAGTAAGTCTACAGGAGCGGGGAACCTTAAAATGCCATGACAATTGTGGGAAAATGGGACATATTGCTAGATTTTGTCACAATATGCAAGGCAAAAGTAACCCTAAAAAATGTTGTGGGAGATAAGAGGTTTCCTAATTGAAGCATATATAGATAACCAGAAAGTACAAGCTTTGTTGGATAGCGGAAGCCCTCAAACACTCCTGAGAGCTGGCTTGATAAAAAATGTGGGTTTATTAGGAAAGACCAGTATAAACTGTGTTCACGGTGACAAGAAAGAACATTCCAAGGCCAGTGTGAAAATCAAAGTTGGGAAGACCCTTCACCGCTTGATTGTGGGGCTAGTTTCTAAGTTACCCTATCCGGTGATAATTGGAAGAGACTTTTCAAATGTTCTTGGTTTATTACCACGTCAAGAAACAGAACACCCTGTGATAGCTGTTACTACAAGGGCTCAAGCAAGGAAAGTTGTAACAGATGAGGAAACATTTGAGGAACTATTTCCCTTTTCACCAGATCTGATGGAAGGTAAAGGTAAACCTGGAAAAACTAAAAGGGAGAAGAGACTTTTAAAGGCACAGTGGAAAGCAGAATATGATGATACCATTAAAGACTTTCTTGCTACAGTCAATTGGGACATTGATATTGAAAAGTCTCAGAGAAATGATAATAGTTTGTTGCCACTGTTTGAAAAGGTTGTAAGTGCTAATTCTGAATTACCAGATGATCAACCATATTATAGTTTGCAAAATAGTGTTCTTATGAGAATTAGACAAAACAAAAAATTGGGTGTGGCACAAGAAGTAGTGGTGGTCCCCAAAGTATTTAGGGAGGATATCATGCATTTGGCTCATGAAACCCCCTGGTCTGGTCACATGGGTACAGAGAAACCCCTGAATAGAATTTTGTATAGATTCTACTGGCCAGGAATACATCAGAAAGTAGCAGAGTACTGCAGTACTTGTCCTGTTTGCCAGAAAACAGCTCCAATAAGACTAAGGGATAGAGCTCCTTTAATTCCAATCCCTGTTGTAGGTAAAGTTTTCGACAGGGTGGCAATGGATATTGTTGGCCCTCTAGAGAGAAGCAGCAAGGGTAATCAATATATACTTGTTGTCTGTGATTACGCCACAAGATACCCAGAGGCCATTCCACTGAGAAATATTACTGCTAAAATGGTGTCTGAAGCCCTGATTAAAATATTTAGTTCTCTTGGTATTCCAAGGGAGATCTTGACCGATCAAGGGACAAATTTTACTTCAAGTCTGTATATGCTACTGGGAGTAAGAGCACTGAGAACAGCCCCATATCATCCCCAGACAGATGGTCTTGTAGAAAGGATGAACCAAACCTTAAAACGTATGCTCAGAAAGTTTGTAAACGGTGACCCTAAACATTGGGATAGGTGGTTGCCCTACCTTCTTTTTGCATACAGGGAAGTACCCCAAGCTTCAACTGGGTTTTCACCTTTTGAATTACTTTATGGTAGACAACCTAGGGTTATTCTTGATGTACTTCATGAAAATTGTGTAAGCACTGGGAAAAGTCCACAAAGTGTCGTTAACTATATTGATTGCATGAGGCAGAAGTTGGCTAAAATGTCAATTTTGGCACAGCAAAACTTAACTGATGCTCAAGCTAACCAAAAGGTATGGTATAATAAGCATTCAAGGGAGAACTTTTTTAAACCAGGAGAGAAAGTTTTGCTGTTACTTCCTGATCAGCACAACAAATTATTGGCTAAATGGCAGGGTCCGTTTGAGATTGTAAGGCAAATGGGTCCTGCGGATTATGAAATTAAAATGCCAGGTAGAAAAAATAAAAGGATCTACCATGTAAATCTCCTTAGAAGGTGGAAGGAGAAGAAAAAAAATACTTCCCTGGTGGTATTGCAAGAAGGTACTCCTGATATGGCTGAAGAAGCTTATCAGAGGCCGGACAAAGAAAGCTCTCAAGCTTGCAAAATTAACGTGTCGCCAAAGCTGACTTTGGTTGAGCACAAAGAGCTGGATAGGTTATTAGACAAGTACAGAAATGTTTTTGTAGTAACACCAGGAAGAACGAACATTATCGAGCATGTTATTGATGCTAATGAAGTAAAACCTATATTTCAACGACCGTATAGAACACCTGAAAAATATAAATGTATGGTTAAAGGGCAAGTCCAGCCCCAAAATGAAAACTTACATACAGGTAAATCACCCCCCAAAACCCTAAACGATAATAGTTTAAAATCTGAGATAAATAAGTCTAACCTGAAATCCTGCACAATGTCCTGTTTCCCCTGTTTCTGCTTCCTGGTTCTTCTAGTTAGCAACTGTCAGTTATGGATTTGACAGTTGACATCACAGCCAATGACTGAATGTTAATCCCATGTCTGCCTGTTCTGTGCATTCCCAGGCTCAGTACAGGCTCAGTACAGGTTTCTAAATTGCTCAGTTTCCATGAGGCCTCCAGAAGCATAGCAGGCATACAGTAATGAATTCATGCTATATAAACATATTTTAAAGAGGCCATTCTTTCTAAAAGATGTTCTTATGAGGGTGGAGTTGTCCTTTAAGCAAGAGGTAGACCACATGCTAGAACTAGGTGTAATTGAACCTTCAGTGAGTAACTGGTGTTCTCCAGTGGTCTTAGTTCCAAAAAAAGATGGCTCAATCCACTTCTGTGTCGATTTCAGGAAAATAAATGCTATCTCTAAATTTGAGGTATACCCAATGGGGGAGTTAAATTTGTCTCAACTATAGACCTCTCAAAAGGTTATTGGCAGATACCTTTAGATCCTGAATCACAGGAAAAACTGCATTTGCCACCAGTCAAGGTCTTTACCAGTTTATAACTATGCCATTTGTCCTACATGGTGCAGCAGCAACGTTCCAGCGTCTTATGGACCGCATCCTCAGAGGGCATGATCTTTACTGTGTGGCCTATTTGGATGATATTGTGATATTTAGTCCAGACTGGCAAAGTCATCTGCAACATCTAGATGTTGTTTTCTCACTAATTAGATCGGCTGGCCTTACCATTAACCCAAAAAAATGTGCCCTTGGTTTAACAGAAACTAGATATTTGGGTTATATACTGGGAAATGGAGAAGTAAAGCGTGGGAAAGAAAATATTAAAGCTATCAGTGAAAAACTCCCACCCAAAACAAAGAAAGAGGTACGCTCATTTCTAGGTTTAGTAGGTTATTATAGAAGATTTTTGCCAAATTTCTCTGAGATTGCTATGCCATTAACGGAACTTACTAAGAAAAGTCTAAAAGAACAGGTTGTTTGGAGTTCTCAATGTCAAGAAGCTTTTCAAAAGCTTAAAGACGTGTTATGTGCTGAGCCAGTTCTTAAAAGTCCTAATTTTGAGCACAAATTCATTGTGCAGACAGATGCATCTGAAAATGGATTAGGTGCCATACTGAGCCAAGGAATTAATGGGGAGGAGCACCCTGTGCTGTATATAAGCCGTAAACTTTTCCCTAGAGAAACCAGGTATAGTGTTATTGAGAAGGAATGTTTGGCAGTAAAGTGGGCATTGAAGTCACTGAGATGTTATTTGCTAGGCCAAGATTTTATTTTAGTGACTGATCATCGCCCTCTTGTTTGGCTAAACCGCATGAAAGATAAAAATGCCAAGATAACAAGATGGTACCTGGCAATGCAACCGTTTAGATAAACAGTTATCCACCGCCCAGGAAGTCAGCATCAGAATGCTGACTATTTATCTAGATATCGTGCGAATAGCAAAGATGAGAATAAGAATAAATTAATTTATCAAATTGATATGAGTACTGATTAATTATTAGTTTTTTTGAATATTCTGAAGAAGGTATTCTTCTTCTTAAAGAGGAGGGTATGTGAATGTGTAAATATGTTTTTTTTTTGCATTGTATATAGTGTGAACTATTGTTGCTGGCCAGTAAACTAAAAAGTAAATGTCTATGTAAATAATATGTTTGTAATAATGTTATGGTATGATAAGTTCATTTTGCAAAAGTATTTGCCAAACAGAGGCCTACTATTATTTAAAGCATGGGTGCCTTACCTGCAACTTCCAGAGTGAACACTTCCTAAAGGGAGGAGCAGCCTCTCTGCACATCTATTTATAGACTAGATACTGACCACTTGGTCAGTATCTAGTATATATATATATATATATATATACACACACACACACACACACACACACAATACAAGGATTTTGGAAGCACTCCAATTAGGCTAATTTATAACTACATTTAGCAGAAGTGCTACTGATCTGGTCAAACATTAATACAAACATAGAAAAGATAATCAATGCACATTCCTAGGCCCCATACAATATCATATCTGTACACTGGCATACTTTATAAACAAAGGGGTTTTAGTATACATTACTGTGATCACATGGATGAAAAGACTTCCAACCACATCAAGGTAACCCCAGTCAGGAAGGTCCTAACTTCTAACCTTTTTAAATGTCTTTTACTTTAATTATGATTAGCAAACTTTGCATTTCTCATTCTTATACACTGGATCCATATAACAGGCTCTTTCACTTCCCCCCAGCCCTTTGGATTTTTAAAATGAGGGAAGAGGACATCCAGTGCTTTATATTAAAGGCATAGGACCTCCCATAAAAGGGGCGTGTTGGGGGTGCTATTACCTCATGGAGGCTTGACCAAGCCTCTCAATAAATACATACAATAAAAGGATTGTGGAAGCATTCCAATTAGGCTAATTTACAACTACATTTAGCGGAAGTGCTACTGATCTATTCAAACATTAATACAAATATAGAAAAGATAATCAATGCACATTCCTAGGCCCCATAAAATATCATATTATCTGCACACTGGCATACTTTATAAACAAAGGGGTTTTAGTATACATTACTGTGATTACATGAATGAAAAGCCTTCCAACCACGTCAAGGTAACCCCAGTCTGGAAGGTCCTAACTTCTAACCTTTTTAAATGTCTTTTACTTCAATTACGATTAGCAAACTTTGCATTTCTCATTCTTACACACTGGATCCATATAACAGGCTCTCACCTACTGATACAGTATCGCAGGGGAGACCCAATAAAAAAGAAACACCTCAAAACACTATCAATTTTTACACTCAGTACAATCCCCATAGTATTAAACTTAGGGATAAGGTGAATGAATATTGGCAGTTGATCAGACAGGATAGATCCCTGCCCTTTTCTGATAATAATATCAGACATGTATACAAGAAAGGGAGGAGCCTCCATTCCCTACTGGTTAGAACAGACATCAAAATTGACATGGCCAAATCTACCAACTTGTTTCTGAACCCGATGAAACCTGGATGTTTCAGATGTTTAAACTGTACTACATGTAACAGTATGCTAACGGGTAATACATTTCCCCACCCACTGCCAGGGAAAAAAATTCGAAAAAGGGTCACATGTACCAGCAAAAATGTCATATATTACATTGTCTGTCCATGTGGCCTATATTATGTAGGCATGACGTCCATAACCTTTAGGGAACGTATGGCCAACCACAGATCATCTATACGGAATATGATCAGCAGTGCCAAGATTCTCACCACCAAGGTTGGTGAGCTTACTGTAGCCCGGCACTTTAGAGAACTTGATCATCCACTCTCCTCTTTAAAATGTATGATTATTGATCAATTGCATACACAGAGGAAGGGAATAAATATCCATACTGAACTTCTGAAATTGGAGGCAAGGTGGATCTATAAGTTAGACACACTAAGTCCGAAGGGTCTTAACGAACAGTTTGCCCTTCAACCGTTTTTAGAACTGATGGGGAATGCAGGATATATTCAAATATGTCCCTTTCTTGTAATCAATGAGAAAATATTGCTAATGTACCGAAATAGATTTAATACATTGGATTGATCCATGTGGATATACGTTGATTGTCATGTAATGATGAAACTTGTATATAGCTTTGAATTACCTTGGGGATTTTTTGTTGACATATACTATGTGTTATAGTCATTTGGGCAAATAATTTGTTTGCTTGCATGTATTTATCCCATTTATAAAATAAATGCTATCTCTAAATTTGATATATATATATATATATATATATACCAAATGCCACGTATTCATGAATTAAATGATAGGCTGGGGGGATATACCAAATGCCACGTATTCATGAATTAAATGATAGGCTGGGGGGAGTTAAATTTATTTCAACTATAGACCTCTCAAAAGGTTATTGGCAGATACCTTTAGATCCTGGATCATGGGGAAAAACTGCATTTGCCCCCAGTCAAGGTCTATACCAGTTTATAACTATGCCATTTGGCCTACATGGTGCGGCAGCAACGTTCCAGCGTCTTATGGACCGCATCCTCAGAGGGCATGATCTTTACTGTGCGGCATATTTGGATGATGTTGTGATATTTAGTCCAGGCTGGCAAAGTCATCTGCAACATCTAGATGTTGTTTTCTCACTAATAAGATCGGCTGGCCTTACCATTAACCCAAAAAAATGTGCCCTTGGTTTTACAGAAACTAGATATTTGGGTTATATACCGCAAAATGGAGAAGTAAAGCCTGGGAAAGACAATATTGAAGCTATCAGAGAAAAACTCCCGTCCAAAACAAAGAAAGAGGTACGCTCATTTCTAGGACATTGGAATTTGCCGTGATTTTTAACTTTGAAACATTAAAAAACATTTTTGAACATTTTTGTAAATGTTTCCAGTAAATCTGGTAAAAGCTTGAAATTCTACACAGCACTGCACCCACACCATTGGTGGTATGCATAAAAGAATGGCACCGTTGCATAGCTGAAGATGTGTAGATTCCAAGAATATATAGTTTTGGGGGGTATTTCTAATATAGAGGGGTGTTTAGTCTAACAAATCTGAAAAATTTGCTGTAATTGGACCACTGTGAATTTTCTCACTTTGTGGCTATTCGCTACCACGAATATGGCATACAGTTTAATTCAGGACATTTGGGAGATTGATATTTAGTAACTTTTTTTTACATTCCATGAGGTTTTGGCATGATTTCTACCTTCTGAAGCTGTTTTTGTTAAAGGATATGTACAGCCAAAAAATGACTTTCATCTAGTTAATAGCTCAGGGTGTAAGCTGTGGAAGGCTTTTTTTTTGGTTTTCCTATTCCCTTCCCACCCCCTACCTTAGTGGTCTTCATTGTGTTGCTTCCTCCTCCATGGTGAAGTGTCTTTTTGCTCCGCCCGCACGAGAACTGGCAGGCCCTTCCCCTCTTTGGGGTCCAAGGTGGTAGTTGCCGGCGTTTGTGCGCTCCCCGGGACATCATTACGCAGACGTCGCGTGGACCCGGTGACGTCAACGGGGGTGCGTGCGCGCGTGCGGCTAATAGCTATATTAAATATTATTGTTTTCTTCATGCTCATTTACCCAGAGCCACTCTCGCTCGGAGTAATTGTACCAAACACAATTCAATATTGCGTTTTTGACTCAGGGTAAATCCCTAATAGGGATTTGCTCTTGGCAGGATTTTCCTTGCCCAAAAATATACAGTCCTACAATATGAAATTGTGTGCACCAGATGTGAAGGTGCATTTGTGTAACTCGCACATCCAGCGCTAATATGGTGTCTGAGCTGTGCTAACCATAGCACTGGTTATCACAACTTGAAATACTTATTATTGCCCCATGGCTCGGGGAAATTGAGCTGGTGTTTGTCACTTGTTAACCCGTCCAAACAAAACCAATTCATTGCACTCCCTCACTCTAATTGGAAATAAAACACATTTCAGGAAGATTGTATATAATTTAGTCGGGGAGCTGCCATTAAATCAGGGATAGTCCCTGAACTCAGGTAGGGTGGGATGCCTGGTTGTATAGACATACATCCATCTAGTCAGAAATGTTTGGTAACAATTTTGTATTGCATTGTGTCACCACCTTATCCTTAAAGGCGTTAATCGCAGTGCTAAGTGAAGACACTTTAATTTATCTTGAGTTTTTGTAGGGGTGAGTACCAGGTATAGAACCCCACTCCCTTTTTCACTGTCTCAACTTACCTACAGTGCTGCACATTGAGGCCACTAGAAAGGGTGTTGGGAAAGAGTATTCAAGGATGAGTGTACTGTAAAATCAAGTTTGTTGATTTTTAAGCTGCAGCTTTAAATTACTGTTGCCATATTTTTTTTTTTTGGAGCTATGCACTCCGAGCCATGAGTTCATGCATGTGCACGGAACTCACAGGCATTACTGTTTGAGGCTCAAGCAGAGAACGTTGAGAAAATCTCGGAGGGGCGGAGTTTAACATTCAGCAAACCAGTAACAAGATGTCAGCAACTTTCAAGGCACAAAGCTAGCTCTGGAGGGACATAGGTAAAAAAAAATGGCAACGGTATTTTTAAAGCTGCAGCTTCCAAATGAACTAACTTGATTTTACAGTTCACTTATTCTTTAACAGAAGCTTCACAACCACCTTTACATGAGAGTTGCCAAATAACTTTGGACTTTCCTTGGTACATAGCAAATGGATCAACATCTCAGGGGATTTGTGAGGTGTCAGTTTGAGCAGGTTACAACAGCCTGTATCGAACATACCCCAATATAATATGTTATTAACACAAGCAATTTGAACTGCATGGTGTGGCCAACTGCTTTGGGGACAGGACATTCTCTTTATTGTTTTGGCCCTTATTGTGTATGTAACATAACAATTAACCTCTTAATTCCAACTACTGTCCACAGTACTGACCACGGACCTCACACACAATAACTATGTATACAGGGACAGAAAGGTACAAGAATGTAGCATTTTTTTCCTGTACTTGCTGCATACCCAAGTGGCGCTTTATAATAAAATCATACATACAATATTGTTTAGACTATCATGGGGGTTAGACTTTTATTACAGTCATGACCACACTGAACTGGGATCTTCCAGTGGTGCCCCTACCATGAAGCAAACTGAAACATTTGTTCAGGGCGCCCCTGGGGAACCTAAAAGGCGGAAGTTCAAAAAAAATCCTCCTTTTTGCAAAACTGCATTTCATCACCAGTCCACCAATCAGCGTTAGTCAGCTCTCCAGTTCACCAGTGTTAGTCAGCCTACCATACCCACCTCCACAAGCCATGGTATGTTCCCTGAGACCATGCCCGCTTCACATGCCGCCCCCTGTCTGCTATATGCGGCATTGAAAAGTTGTTTCAGGTGTCAAAAACCCTAGGAACACCCCTGGATCTATCCATTCATACTTTCTCTGACACATACAGCCTCTATCCCGAAAAATGCTGTAGATGAAGCAACTCATCAGAGTTCTCATGGATGGGACATTATTTCCTATTTATGCAAGAAAACTGGGTCCTATTTATTTTAATGTGTAGCCCACAGTATTCAGGTGGGTGAGGCATGACTGGTCATTTTGTTGCTAGTTTTTTGGTGTTGAAGATTACATCATTGTCAAAGTTGGACACCCTGAGTTGGATCAACTTTAGTTTGTATTATGCAGTATAATGCTCTTCCTAGTCTGATTTTTTTGTTTTGTTTTGTTTCACAGGGCCCACTATGCCTAAGTGTCTGGTAAAATCTTGTTCAAACCATACAGGAAGCAAAAAAAATGCACCAAACATATTATGCATACATTCCCTTATACACTTGAAAGAATAAAAATTTGGCTTCAACAGAGACAAGACATTTTGATGATTTGGAAGCATTTGGATTAAAATTTATGAAACCGAAAATAAAGGTTGGTATTGCATTTGTTCACTCATTTTGCAGATGAATGCTTTTTGAAAATAAAGGAAACGTTTTCTCAAGGCTGATGCCATCCCACTATTTTCACGCAACGTGGCAAACACGTGTAAAAGAAGACAAGAACATGATGCAACAATGTGACTTGCATGGCTCAAAAGTTCAAAGGCTAGCTATTTCGACTCAACACAAAGTTTTGTCGGTGGCCCATACCTCCACCAAGAAATTAAAATATTGGAGTAATGGCTCATTTAAAACTGGCCTATCAAGTGTGGGAACTCAAACTGACAATTTTCACTACAACCAAGCTATTCAATCATGTCTCGAAACCCTTCTCACATGTTGAAACATTGAAAATGTCTTGGTTGAACACTCATATACCAAAAAATCAACACACAATCCGAACTGCCAATATGCAAACAATGAAAATGTAGAGAAAGTGTGCAGCCACCAACACTTCATGCATCATTCTGAAGACATATTTGATGTATCTAGTGATGACACACTTGATTCCTCTGGCCAAGATATTGATTTTGAGGCCGACATATCAAGTGATGATGAATCTGACCAAAGCACTTGTCAAGAGCAGAAGACCTCCTAACAGAGCGAATACATTTGGTGATGTGTGTATTTCTTAAGTCTTTGACTATACATGCATATATATTTATTAAATATTATTGATTTCTTCATGCTCATTTACCTAGAGCCACTCTCGCTCTGAGTAATTGTACCAAACGTGTTTGTGACTCTGGGTAAATCCCTAATAGGGATTTGCTCTTGGCAGGATTTTACTTGCCCAAAAAGTATAAAGACATACATCCATCTAGTTGCAGAAATGTTTGGTAACAATTTTGTATTGCATTGTGTCACCACCTTATCCTTAAAGGCAAAGTTAATCGAGCAGTGCTAAGTGAAGACACTTTAATTTATCTTGAGTTTTTGTAGGGGTGAGTACCAGGTATAGAACCCCACTCCCTTTTTCACTGTCTCAACTTACCTACAGTGCTGGCACATTGAGGCCACTAGAAAGGGGTGTTGGGAAAGAGTATTCAAGGATGAGTGTACTGTAAAATCAAGTTTTGTTGATTTTTAAGCTGCAGCTTTAAATATACTGTTGCCATATTTTTTTTTTTTGGAGCTATGCACTCCAGAGCCTATGAGTTCATGCATGTGCACGGAACTCACAGGCATTACTGTTTGAGGCTCAAGCAGGAGAACGTTGAGAAAATCTCGGAGGGGCGGAGTTTAACATTCAGCAAACCAGTAACAAGATGTCAGCAACTTTCAAGGCACAAAGCTAGGCTCTGGAGGGACATAGGTAAAAAAAAAATGGCAACGGTATTTTTAAAGCTGCAGCTTCCAAATGAACATAACTTGATTTTACAGTTCACTTATTCTTTAACAGAAGCTTCAACAACCCTTTTACATGAGAGTTGCCAAATAACTTTGGACTTTCCTTGGTACATAGCAAATGGATCAACATTCTCAGGGGAGTTGTGAGGTGTCAGTTTGAGCAGGTTACAACAGCCTGTATCGAACATACCCCAATATAATATGTTATTACACAAGCAATTTGAACTGCATGTGTGTGGCCAACTGCTTTGGGGACAGGGACATTCTCTTTATTGTTTTGGCCCTTATTGTGTAATGTAACATAACAATTAACCTCTTAATTCCAACTACTGTCCACAGTACTGACCACTGACCTCACACACTATAACTATGTATACAGGGACAGAAAGGTACAAGAATGTAGCATTTTTTTCCTGTACAGTGCTGCATACCCAAGTGGCGCTTTATAAATAAAATCATACATACAATATTGTTTAGACTATCATGGGGGTTAGACTTTTATTACAGTCATGACCACTGAACTGGGATCTTTCCAGTGGTGCCCCTACCATGAAGCAAACTGAAACATTTGTTCAGGGCGCCCCTGGGGAACACTAAAAAGGCGGAAGTTCAAAAAAAATCCTCCTTTTTGCAAAACTGCATTTCATCACCAGTCCACCAATCAGCGTTAAGTCAGCTCTCCAGTTCACCAGTGTTAGTCAGCCTACCATACCCACCTCCACAAGCCATGGCTATGTTCCCTGATGAAGCCATGCCCGCTTCACATGCCGCCCCCTGTCTGCTGATATGCGGCATTGAAAAGTTGTTTCAGGTGTCAAAAACCCTAGGAACACCCCTGGATCTATCCATTCATACTTTCTCTGACACATACAGCCTCTATCCCGAAAAATGCTGTAGATGAAGCAACTCATCAGAGTTCTCATGGATGGGACATTATTTCCTATTTATGCTAAGAAACATGTGTCCTATTTATTTTAATGTGTAGCCCACAGTATTCAGGTGGGTGAGGCATGAGCTGGTCATTTTGTTGCTAGTGTTTTGGTGTTGAAGATTACATCATTGTCAAAGTTGGACACCCCTGAGTTGGATCAACTTTAGTTTGTATTATGCAGTATAATGCTCTTCCTAGTCTGATTTTTTTGTTTTGTTTTGTTTTCACAGGGCCCACTATGCCTAAGTGTCTGGTAAAATCTTGTTCAAACCATACAGGAAGCAAAAAAAATGCACCAAACATAATTATGCATACATTCCCTTATACACTTGAAAGAATAAAAATTTGGCTTCAACAGAGACAAGAACATTTTGATGATTTGGAAGCATTTGGATTAAAAATTTATGAAAACCGAAAATAAAGGTTGGTATTGCATTTGTTCAGCTCATTTTGCAGATGAATGCTATTTTGAAAATAAAGGAAAACGTTTTCTCAAGGCTGATGCCATCCCAACTATTTTCACGCAACGTGGCAAACACGTGTAAAAGAAGACAAGAACATGATGCAACAATGTGACTTGCATGGCTCAAAAGTTCAAAGGCTAGCTATTTCGACTCAAACACAAGTTTTGTCGGTGGCCCATACCTCCACCAAGAAAATTAAAAATATTGGAGTAATGGCTCATTTAAAACTGGACTATCAAAGTGTGGGAACTCAAACTGACAATATTTCACTACAGAACCAAGCTATTCAATGTCATCTGAAACCCTTCTCACATGTTGAAAACATTGAAAAATGTCTTGGTTGAACACTCATATAGCCAAAAAATCAACACACAATCCGAACCTGCCAATATGTCAACAATGGAAAATGTAGAGGAAAGTGTGCAGACACCAACACTTCATGCATATCATTCTGAAGACATATTTGATGTATCTAGTGATGACACACTTGATTCCTCTGGCCAAGATAGTGATTTTGAGGCCGACATATCAAGTGATGATGAATCTGACCAAAGCACTTGTCAAGAGCAGGAAGACCTCCTAACAGAGCGAAAATGTATTGTTTTTGAGTCATGTCTTGACAAATTATTATTTAAAAATCCATGTGGATTCAGCACAGAGTGTTCCTCTCCAATAGATTCTTAAAAAAAAAACCTGTCATTGGTACCTATTTGTGTGTTACTGCCTGGTGTACAAGTGGACATTCTTTTAAAATGTGGGAAAGCCAGCCAATCAAAAAAAACATTGCAGTAGGCAACTTGTTACTATTTTCATCTATTGGATGTAGTGGATCCAATTTTACAAAATTATTTGAAATATTAACAATCATGAATGTTCAGCAAATGTCCAAAACAAAATTTTTCAAGTATCAGCAAAATTACATTTTCCCTGCTATCCACATCTACTGGGAAGATGAAAAGGCCAAAACATGAAGCCTAGTAAAAGACAAGGCAGTGTGTGTGTGGAGATGGGCAGTACGATAGCCCAGGTTACTCGGCAAAGTATTGCACATACACAATGATGGACATGATCACTGACAAAATACTGGACTTCAAAATTGTGCAAGTAGATGGCAAAAAAAGTTCTGCTTCTTTACAAAAAGAAGCATTCCAGGAGTGTCTAGAAAGTTTATTACATGCTGGTATTGATGTTCATGTTGTAGCCACAGATCACCATACAGGAATTAGAAAACTAATGCGTGAAACATATCCAAACCTAATTCATCAGTTTGACATATGGCACTTTTCCAAAACTATTAGGCAAAAATTACTTGCAGCCAGCAAAAAGAAACAAAGCAAGTCAATTCAGGAATGGATACAGCCAATCATCAACCACTTATGGTGGTGCGCAAATATATGCAGTGGGGATGTTAAAGATCTCCAAAACAAATGGATGTCAGTACTGCAACATGTCCAAAATATTCATGAATGGGAGGAAAATGGACAGCACAAAACATGCGCACATGCACCGTTTAATAAACTTGAAATGGCTGCAGAAAGACACCCCTGCATATCAAAATCTCCATTCTGTTTTTACTAATAAGCTAATTGAAAAAGACCTCCAGCACCTCCAGAGATTCTGCCATACCGGAGCCCTGGAGTTGTATCATAGCAAAGTCCTACGCTTCAGAACAAAGCGTGTTCATTTCAAAATGGATGGAATGGAAGCACGAACAGCATTGGCTGCAATTTCACATAATTTTAATGTCCAAAGAAAACAAGCCACAGTCAAACATACATCCAAATCTTCCCAGCCAAAATGGAGAAAAAGATTTTCCATAACACATCCTAAATCCAAGAAGGCTTGGGTAGCCAAACCAATTTATGAGAAAAGCTCGGATGAATACGTTTTTGTCATTCTGCAATATGTATTGGGGATCTGTGAAGGACTCATTGACAAATCATGGGAGGCCCAAAACCCAAAAATGCCACAAAATATTGCCGGAACTAAAAGGCCCCATAAAGTTAGTCTTCTTAATAAACATATGTCAAGATTTAATACCAACAGGCAATAGTAATTTTGAGGTTTCTTTTATTTACTGTTATACTATGTCATTTTGACAAATGTCAATATATTTATTTTTTTGGGATTGATATTTTTAATTATAATGACACTTCATTTATTAAACTATGGAAAAACTATTGAATGTTTGTCATTTTTAGATTGCATTTTTTACAAAATCTGTTTATTTTTTAATGTGATAAACCCAAATGAATAATGAAACCCAAATAAATAATTTGGAGTTAGAAAGTACTTGCATCAACAACTGACTAAGCATTAAAGATTTCACCCAGGTGCCTTTCCTTTTCCTCTATGGGCTAATGTTTAGTTTAGTTTGTTCCCCAAAGCTAAATTGGAAATGGTCGCTGTCATACATTTATATTCACTATTGAACCTTTACCATCACTATTGTTGACTTACTTATCTTGGAAAGGAATGTGTGTGCTTGTGCTTCAGATTGTAAAATTCAGTAATGCCACTGATGAGAACATTGTTGGTTTTTACTTATCCTTTAAATATGGCTGTCACATATTTTAATTAAAGGTACGTCGGCTGGTGTGTGTACTCGTGTCTAGGGATGGCATAGAACTCGAACTCGAGTTCGAGCCGAACTGTTCGAGTTCGAACGGACACGGACTTCTCGAACTATCTCGGACGCGGACTTTCGATATTTCCCGGACTTTTGATGATTTATCGAATGTTGGACTGTTCATCGAACCTGCGAGTAAAATGTCCATGGTATCTAGGCGCGAACATCGAATCTGCGAGTAAAGTCTCCATTACAGCCTATACGCGAGTATCGAATCTGCGAGTAAAATGTCCATGTTACCTCGAACGTTCGAACGCGAAAGCTCGAAAGTAGCGCGCGTGAGAGTAAAATCGATTTTACGAAAGTCCTGAATATTGGAACATGCTCCCCAGACCATTTCCCAGGTCCCACAGCCATTTACATTAAGTTACCATTAATATTTTAGTTGTATTTGACTCGAACTTTTCAAACTATTTGCCTCCCATAGACTTTAATGGGTCCGTTTTCGAACTTTCGAACTTTGACAATAGTTCGAAAGTTCGAAAATGGACCGAACTTTCAATAGTTCGACCATCTCTACTCGTGTCAGGTTGGGGGATCAAAGACTTTTTGGATGATTGTTCCAAATGCTTTTTTTTTTTATATACTTACCCTTTATTTATGGTCGCCACATGAATGAATGGGTAGCTCAGTTGGTGTGTGTCCCTGTGTCAGGTTGGAAGATAAAAGCAAACTACTTTTTATTATTGCTCCTATTTTTTGTGGACTATAGTTACCCTTTAAGTATGGCTTCCATGGCAATGGAAAGGTAGGTCAGTAGGTGGGTGTACATGTGTCTGTGTTGTGGGTATCTGCGTTTGAATTTAGGACCATAAAACAAACTAGTTTGAAATATCCACATTTGCCAATTGTTACCATTATAGTCTATGGGAAAAAATGTCCCCAAATTCGCCCTAACACTTATGCGGGTTAGCTAGGTAATAGCGCACTTCTATATGCCCCACACATCTGTACTGAATTTCATGTCTGTAGCTCAAAAACTGTGGGAGGAGATACAGGTCAAAAAAGCGGAAGAATAAAATGGAAGAATAGAAATAACAGTAATTTGTCTCTTCAAGACAAATTAATAATTATTAGTGCACAGGAGATTTACACAAAAGCCTTGGGCAGCACGGTGGCTCAGTGGTTAGCACTAATGCCTTGCAGTGTTGTAGTTCTGAGTTCCATTCCACCCTTGGACACATCTGCAAAGAGTTTGGACATTCTCCCCGTGCTTGCGTGGGTTTCCTCCAGGCACTCCGGTTTCCCCCACAATAATGTAGACATACTATTCTAATAATAATAAGAATAGGTCTGGTAAAGGTCAGCTTTCAAGACTGTCCATGATCCTGTCAATGGCAAGTCATGCTTTTTTGCATGGAGTGTCTTCCCATTGGTACTGCCACTGACCATCTGAACGGCATAGCTACATTGGGGAACCAAGGAAACTTTGGGGAAAGTATTACTTGAAATACAATGTATACTGAGGAATTAGCGATTCTGGTACTTACCCTGTGTACTTGAAAGGGGGAGGGTAAAGTTAATAGGACTATAATTGTCCAGTAAAGTATATGCGAATTTGTGTTAATGTGTGGCCCCTACAATGTCTATGTGATCAGTTTCACAAGTGTCCACAAACAAGTAACATCTTTCTATGTTTTTATCTTGCTTCAGTGCTTTCATACCCTTTCATACCCCTATAAACTAACACCCCTTGGACTCTGTCCCAAAGTGATTAATATATTGTGCAAACAAGTGTAATTAGGTTGCGATACAGGGTAAACCTTTTGAAAGAGAAAAAAATCAAAAGTGGTATAAAGGTGATACCATTATTGGCTAACTAAGATAATAATAGCGAGCTTCCAGAACATTCTATTTCCTTTTTCAAGCTGATTACAATGAAGTTGTGGTACTCTCTGATATATATACAACATTCAGCTCATAGATCAAATAACCTGAAAAAAGATCTATGCTGAATGTTGTATATATATTAGAGAGCACCACAGCTTCATTGTAATCAGCTTTAAAAAGGACATAGAATGTTCTGAAACCATGCTATGTCTATCTATCTATCTATCTTATATCTATCTGTATATCTATCTAGCTATCTATTTATCTGTATATCTATCTATTTATCTGTATATCTATCTAGCTATCTATTTATCTGTATATCTATCTATTTATCTGTATATCTATCTATCAATATCTATCTATCATTATCTATCTATCAGTATCTATCTCTTATGTCTATCTATCTTATATCTATCTATTTATCTGTATATCTATCTATTTATCTGTATATCTATCTCTATCTATCAATATCTATCTCTCTATCTATCAATATATCTATCTCTCTCCCTCTCTCTATCTATCTATCTATCAATATATATCTCTCTATCTCTTTATCTATCTGGGACCAGTAACTGCTTTAAATATACATGTCTGCCAGAAACAACTTTTAAAATAACTATTTATTTACCTTTAGAAATAATTGGCTATAATATCAGGATTTGGGACAGGGCCATATATAATTTGTGGGAGGGGTTTGGGTGGAGCAGAGGGCATGTCCAAGTGTACTTTTTTTGTCTTTGAAATGTTGGAGGGTATGCCACTTCTGTTATTTTATTTCTTTCAAAAGGGTTACCCTGTAAACATTCTGACTGGCTAACATAGTATGTAGCCAAACATTTCAAGTCTAATTTTTACATCCCCTTTAAAAAGTTTTTAGCACCTAAACTAATTACAGTAAACAACACTCATAATATTTTCCCACAAAATGCTGCTGCTCCAACAGTTCCTAATGTCTGTTATTCCTTTAACAAATCTGCCTGCCCTGGCACAATCCAGTCCACGTTTTACTGTGGTTGAGTATTCCAAAGCTTGTCACGCCTCCTCTCCTCTTCAAATCTCAGATGGCGCGAATTTCGGCAGGATTACATGAATGGCGTGGTGACATCATCATATGTCCGCCTACATACCTTCCGCGCATGTGCAGAGCTATTAGCCGCACACGCGCGCCTGCACCACCGTGTGCACACGCGGTGACATCACTGGGTATGCGCGTTGCGCATGTAATGACATCACCAGGAGCGAGCGTGAGCGCACAAGTGCCGACAATTACCACCATGGACCCCAAAGAGGGGAAGGACCTGCCAGTTCTCGTGGGAGTGGAGCTAAAAGATACTTCACCATGGAGGAGGAAGCAACAAAATAAACACCACTAAGGTAGGGGGTGGGAAAGGAATAGGAAAACCCAAAAAAGCCTTCCACAGCTTACACCCTGAGCTACCAACTAGATGAAAGTCAATTTTTGGGCCGCAGCAGGTTTGGAAAAATTTACCTTACCCTAATTAACCTACAATTGTAATACCACCTCACTCCCTGAACTGGGGGGCTCTCTAAGGGGAAATGTTTTTTGGGCCTTTCCTGGGGGGTGAAATTTCAACCCTCGGCTTATACTCGAGTCATCATGGTTTCTTATTTTGAGGTAAAACTAGGTACCTCGGCTTATACTCAGTCGGCTTATTTAAGTATTTACGGTTATCATATGAATTGTTCATGCCCAATTTCACTAATATTTATGTCATCAACTTTAGCACTATTTTTGCACAAGCATTATTTTAGCTCAGTCTGACATTGTTTTTTGGGCTTTAGAGTCACAGTGTGTGAGCTTTTAGATTTTTGGACATTCCAGACCTTTTAAATTGTTAGGTTTGTTCAGCATGGACACTATAAAAATTGTATTGCAACATGATATAATTTTGTGGGAAAATATTATGAGTGTTATTTACTGTTATTAGTTTAGGTCCTAAAAACTTTTTAAAGGGAAGTAAAAATTAGACTTGAAATGTTTGGCTACATACTGTGTTGCCAGTCAGAATGTTTACAGGGTAACCCTTTTGAAAGAAATAAAATAACAGAATGGCATACCCTCCAACATTTCAAAGACAAAAAAAGGTACACTTGGACACGCTCCTCTGCTCCACCCAAACCCCTCCCACAAATTATATATGGCCCTGTCCCAAATCCTGATATTATAGCCAATTATTTCTAAAGGTAAATAAATAGTTATTTTAAAAGTTGTTTCTCGGCAGACTGTATATTTAAAGCAGTTACTGGTCCCAGATAGATAAAGAGATAGAGAGATATATATTGATAGATAGATAGATAGAGAGAGGGAGAGAGATAGATATATTGATAGATAGGAGATAGTATTGATGATAGAGATAGATATAAGGATATAGATAGATATCGGATAAATGATAGTATAAGATGATAGACATAAGAGATAGATACTGAATAGATAGATAATGAAGATATAATATTGATAGATAGATATACAGATAAATGAATAGATATACAGATATAGATAGCTAGATAGATATACAGATAAATAGATAGATATCAGATAAATAGATAGCTAGATAGATATCCATATAGATATAAGATAGATAGATAGATAGACATAGCATGGTTCAGAACATTCTATGTCCTTTTTAAACTGATTACAATGAGCTGTGGTGCTCTCTAATATATATCAACATTCAGCATAGATCTTTTTCAGGTTATTTGATCTATGACTGAATGTTGTATATATATCAGAGAGTACCACAACTTCATTGTAATCACTTGAAAAGGAAATAGATGTTCTGGAAGCTCGCTATTATTATCTTAGTTAGCCAATATTGGTATCACCTTTATACCACTTTTGATTTTTTTCTCTTCAAAAGGTTTACCCTGTTCGCAACCTATTACACTTGTTTGCACAATATATTAATCACTTTGGACAGAGTCCAAGGGGTGTTAGTTTTAGGGGTATGAAAGGTATAAAGCACTGAAGCAAGATAAAACATAGAAATGTTACTTGTTTGTGGACACTTGTGAAACTGATCACATAGACATTGTAGGGGCCACACATTAACACAAATTCCATATACTTTACTGGACAATTATATTCCTATTAACTTTACCCTCCCCCTTTCAAGTACACAGTAAGTACCAGAATCGCTAATTCCTCAGTATACATTGTATTTCAAGTAATACTTTCCCCAAGTTTCCTTGGTTCCCCAAGGTAGCTATGGCCGTTCAGAGTCAGTGGCAGTACCAATGGGAGACCCTCCTGCAAAAAAGCATGACTTGCCATTACAGGATCATGGACAGTCTTGAAAGCTGACCTTACACCAGACCTATTCTTATTATTATTAGAATAGTATGTCTACATTTTGGGGGAAACCGGAGTGCCTGGAGGAAACCCACGCAAGCACGGAGAATGTCCAAATCTTTGCAGATGTGTCCAAGGGTGGAATGAACTCAGAACTACAACACTGCAGGCATTAGTGCTAACCACTGAGCCACCGTGCGGCCCAAGGCTTTTGTGTAAATCTCCTGTGCACTAATAATTATTAATTTGTCTTGAAGAGACATTACTGTTATTTCTATTTCTATCTCCTTTATTCTTCCGCTTTTTTGACCTGTATCTCCTCCCACAGTTTTTGAGCTACAGACATGAAATTCAGTACAGATTGTGGGCATATAGAAGTGCGCTATTACCTAGCTAACCCGCATAAGTGTTAGGGCGAATTTGGGGACATTTTTTCCCATAGACTATAATGGTACAATTGGCAAATGTGGATATTTCAAACTAGTTTGTTTTATGGTCCTAAATTCAAACGCAGATACCCACAACACAGACCATGTACACCCACCTACTGACCTACCTTTCCATGCCATGGAAGCCATATTAAAGGGTAACTATAGTCCACAAAAAATAGGGCAATAATAAAAAGTAGTTTGCTTTTATCTTCCAACCTGACACGGGACACACACCAACTGAGCTACCCTTCATTCATGTGGCGACCATAAATAAGGGTAAGTATATAAAAAAAAAAAGCATTTGGAACAATCATCCAAAGTCTTTGATCCCCAACCTGACACGAGTAGGATGGTCGAACTATTGAAAGTTCGGTCCATTTTCGAACTTTCGAACTATTGTCAAAGTTCGAAAGTTCGAAAACGGACCCATTAAAGTCTATGGGGAGCAAATAGTTTGAAAAGTTCGAGTCAAATCACACTAAAATATTAATGTAACTTAATGTAAATGGCTGTGGGACCTGAAATGGTCTGGGGAGCATGTTCCAATATTCAGGACTTTCGTAAAATCGATTTTACTCTCACGCGCGCTACTTTCGAGCTTTCGCGTTCGCGTTCGAGGTAACATGGACATTTACTCGCAGATTCGTACTCGCGTATAGGCTGTAATGGAGACTTTACTCGCAGATTCGATGTTCGCGCCTATAAACCATGGACATTTTACTCCGCAGGTTCGATGAACAGTCCAACATTCGATAAATCATCAAAAGTCCGGGAAATATCGAAAGTCCGCGTCCGAGATAGTTCGAGAAGTCCGTGTCCGTTCGAACTCGAACAGTTCGGCTCGAACTCGAGTTCGAGTTCTATGCCATCCCTAGACACGAGTACCCACACCACCGACGTACCTTTAATTAAATATGTGACAGCCATATTTAAAGGTAAGTAAAACCAACAATGTTCTCATCAGTGGCATTGAATTTTAACAATCTGAAGCACAAGCACACACATTCCTTTCAAGATAAGTAAGTCACAATAGTGATGGTAAAGGTTCAATAGTGATATAAATGTATGACAGCGACCATTTCCATTTAGCTTTGGGGAACAAACTAAACTAAACATTAGCCCATAGAGGAAGAAAGGCACCTGGGTGAAATCTTTAATGCTTAGTCAGTTGTTGATGCAAGTACTTTCTAACTCACAAATTATTTATTTGGGTTTCATTATTCATTTGGGTTTATCACATTAAAAATAAACAGATTTTGTAAAAAATGCAATCATAAATGACAAACATCAATAGTTTTCCATAGTTTAATAATGAAGTGTCATTATAATTAAAAATATCAATCCCAAAAAATAAATATTGACATTTGTCAAAATGACTAGTATAACAGTAAAAAAAAAACCTCAAATTACTATTGCCTGTTGGTATTAAATCTTGACATATGTTTATTAAAGACTAACTTTATGGGCCTTTTAGTTCCGGCATATTTTGTGGCATTTTGGGGTTTTTGGCCTCCCATGATTTGTCAATGAGTCCTTCACAGATCCCCAATACATATTGCAGAATGACAAAAATGTATTCATCTGAGCTTTTCTCATAATTGGTTTGGCTACCCAAGCCTTCTTGGATTTAGGATGTGTTATGGAAAATCTTTTCTCCATTTTGGCGGGGAAGATTTGGATGTATGTGACTGTGGCTTGTTTTCTTTGGACATTAAAATTATGTGAAATTGCAGCCAATGCGTTCGTGCTTCCATTCCATCCATTTTGAAATGAACACTCTTTGTTCTGAAGCGTAGGACTTTGCTATGATACACCTCCAGGGCTCCGTATGGCAGAATCTCTGGAGTGCTGGGGTCTTTTCAATTAGCTTATTAGTAAAAACAGAATGGAGATTTTGATAGCAGGGGTGTCTTTCTGCAGCCATTTCAAGTTTATTAAACGGTGCATGTGCGCATTTTTTGTGCTGTCCATTTTCCTCCCATTCATGAATATTTTGGACATGTTGCAGTACTGACATCCATTTGTTTTGGAGATCTTTAACATCCCCTGCAATATTTTGCGCACCACCATAAGTGGTTGATGATTGGCTGTATCCATTCCTGAATTGACTTGCTTTGTTTCTTTTTGCTGGCTGCAAGTAATTTTTGCCTAATAGTTTTGGAAAAGTGCCATATGTCAAACTGATGAATTAGGTTTGGAATGTTTCACGCATTAGTTTTCTAATTCCTGTATGGTGATCTGTGGCTACAACATGAACATCATACAGCATGTAATAAACTTCTAGACACTCCTGGAATGCTTCTTTTTGTAAAGAAGCAAACTTTTTTTGCCATCTACTTGCACAATTTTGAAGTCCAGTATTTGTCAGTGATCATGTCCATCATTGTGTATGTGCAATACTTTGCCGAGTAACCTGGGCTATGGTACTGCCCATCTCCACACACACACTGCCTTGTCTTTTACTAGGCTTCATGTTTTGGCCTTTTCATCTTCCCAGTAGATGTGGATAGCAGGGAAAATGTAATTTTGCTGATACTTGAAAAATTTTGTTTTGGACATTTGCTGAACATTCATGATTGTTAATATTTCAAATAATTTTGTAAAATTGGATCCACTACATCCAATAGATGAAAATAGTAACAAGTTGCCTACTGCAATGTTTTTTTTGATTGGCTGGCTTTCCCACTTAAAAGAATTTCCACTTGTACACCGGCAGTAACACACAAATGGTACCAATGACAGGTTTTTTTTTAAGAATCTATTGGAGAGGAACACTCTGTGCTGAATCACATGGATTTTTAAATAATAATTTGTCAAGACATGACTCAAAAACTTTTTCGCTCTGTTAGGAGGTCTTCCTGCTCTTGACAAGTGCTTTGGTCAGATTCATCATCACTTGATATGTCGGCCTCAAAATCACTATCTTGGCCAGAGAATCAAGTGTGTCATCACTAGATACATCAAATATGTCTTCAGAATGATATGCATGAAGTGTTGGTGTCTGCACACTTTCCTCTACATTTTCCATGTTACATATTGGCAGGTTCGGATTGTGTTGATTTTTTGGCTATATGAGTGTTCAACCAAGACATTTTTCAATGTTTTCAACATGTGAGAAGGGTTTCAGATGACATTGAATAGCTTGGTTCTGTGTGAAATATTGTCAGTTTGAGTTCCACACTTTGATAGTCCAGTTTTAAATGAGCCATTACTCCAATATTTAATTTTCTTGGTGGAGGTATGGGCCAACCGACAAAACTTGTGTTTGAGTCGAAATAGCTAGCCTTGAACTTTGAGCCATGCAAGTCACATTGTTGCATCATGTTCTTGTCTTCTTTTACACGTGTTTGCCACGTTGCGTGAAATAGTTGGGATGGCATCACCTTGAGAAAACGTTTTCCTTATTTTCAAAATAGCTTCATCTGCAAAATGAGCTGAACAAATGCAATACCAACCTTTATTTTCGGTTTTCATAAATTTTTAATCCAAATGCTTCCAATCATCAAATGTTCTTGTCCTGTGAAGCCAATTTTTATTCTTTCAAGTGTATAAGGGAATGTATGCATAATTAGTTTGGTGCATTTTTTTTTGCTTCCTGTATGGTTTGAACAAGATTTTACCAGACACTTAGGCATAGTGGGCCCTGTGAAAACAAACAACAAAAAAATCAGACTGAGAAGAGCATTATACTGCATAATACAAACTAAAGTTGATCCAACTCAGGGTGTCCAACTTTGACAATGATGTAATCTTCAACACCAAACACTAGCAACAAAATGACCAGCTCATGCCTCACCCCACCTGAATACTGTGGGCTACCCATTAAAATAAATAGGACACATGTTTCTTAGCAAAATAGGAAATAATGTCCCATCCATGAGAACTCTGATGAGTTGCTTCATCTACAGCATTTTTCGGGATAGAGGCTGTATGTGTCAGAGAAAGTATGAATGGATAGATCAGGGGTGTTCCTAGGGTTTTTGACACCTCTATCATATACTGCTGTCAGTCAGGTGGGAAAGACCAAATCAGAATTGATACAAACAAAAAATTAAATATGAATTGTGGGTGCAATTGCAGCTCTCAGTAAATTCCCCAATAATCCCTTTGTGGTTTTATGCAGAGACACAGGAGGATTCGCTGAGGAAAAGCAACCTAAATGGTCATCAGTTTTCTCAGGAATTAAAAGGAATAAGTTCATTTGAACTAAGGAAACTTCATTAACATTAAAGGATATGTTACAAGCCATTACTTGCTCTCTATGTAACCAGGTACCGGTAAATTAAATCTCTGGATCCTGCTGGTACTCTGCTGTCTGCACGCTGCACTGACGTCCGTAATCGGCGGCTGTCTTACTTACTGCCCGGCGCCAAGTAGTGACGTCACTACTCGGTGCCGGGCAGTAAGTTAGACACCTGGTTACATAGAGAGCAAGTAAGCAGCAGCAGATTTTGAAAAAATTTACAGTGACCCGAGTATAAGCCGAGGTCGGGTTTTAAGGCTATTTTTAAAGCCTGAAAACCTCGGCTTATACTCGAGTATATACGGTAAGCACACAGTCACAAACTGTCTTCCTAATGTCTGTTATCCCTTTAACAAAGCTGCCTGCCCTGGCGCAAACCAGTCCACGTTTTACTGTGGTTGGGTGTTCCAAAGCTTATCACGCCTCCTCTCCTCTTCAAATCTCGGATGGCGCGAATTTCGGCAGGATTACATGAATGGCACAGTGACGTCGTCATATGTCCGCCTACATACCTTCCACGCATGCGCAGAGCTATTAGCCACACGCGAGCCTGCACCACCATGCGCACGTGCGGTGACGTCACCGGGTACGCGTGTCGCGTGTGTAATGACGTCACCAGGAGCGTGCAGGAGCATGCAAATGCCGGCAACTACCACCTTGGACCCCAAAGAGGGGAAGGGCCTGCCAGTTCTTGTGGGGGCGGAGCAAAAAGAAACTTCACCATGGAGGAGGAAGCAACACAATGAACACCACTAAGGTAGGGGGTGGGAAGGGCATAGGAAAACCAAAAAAAAAGCCTTCCACAGCTTACACCCTGAGCTACCAACTAGATGAAAGTAATTTTTTGGCTGTACATATACTTTAATTTTTTCAGAAAAGTGTGAATCTCTATAAAGAACTGCGCCCACACCATTGATGGTATGAATGAAAAAACTACAGCGTTCAATAGCTGAAGGTGTGTAGATTTATATAGTTTGTGGGGGTATTTCTGAGTTAGGGTGTTTTGTGGGAAAAACTGCAGACTTCAAATTCAGAGGTTGGCTGAATATTTTTGCTGTTTTTGTGGCTTTTCACTTCCATGTCTGTGTGTGTAACCCTGCATATGGCATACCATTTGATTCAGGACATTTGGGGGAATGATGTTTGGTAACTTTTTTTTACATTCCATAGGATTTTGGCATGATTTCTACCTTGAAGTTGATTTTTTTGTAAATTTTTCAGAAATTAGTGAAGTGCAAATGTCTATGAAGAACTGCGCCCACACCATGATGGTATGAATGAACAAACTACAGCGTTACATAGCTGAAGGTTTGAAGATTTCAAGAATTTATAGTTTGTGGGGATATTTCTAAGTAAGGGGCGTGTTTTGTAAGAAAAGACTTTAGACTGTTCAAATTCGGAGTTGGCTGATATTTTCGCTGTTTTTGAGCCATCATGCATGGTCTCACTTTGTGGCTTTTCACTTCCACGTGTGTGTGGTAACCATGCATATGGCATACCATTTGATTCAGACATTTGGGGAATGATATTGGTAACTTTTTTTTAACATTCCATAGGACTTTGGCATGATTTCTACCTTCGAAAGTTGATTTTTGTTAAATTTTTCAGAAAATTAGTAAAAAGTGCAAACTTCTATGAAGACCTGCGCCCACACCATTGTGGTATGAATGAACAAACTACAGTGTTACATAGCTGAAGGTCGGTAGATTTCAAAATATATAGTTTGGGGGTATTTCTAAGTAAGGGGTTGTTTTTTGGAAAAACATACAACAGTTCAAATTCAGAGTTGGCTAATATTTTTGTTTGTTTCTGACCATCATGCATTGTCTCACTTCGTGGCTTTTCGCTTCCACGTCTACGTGTGTAACCACGCATATGGCATACCGTTTGATTCAGAACATTTGGGGGATTGATATTTGGTAACTTTTTTTACATTCCATAGGGTTTTGGCATGATTTCTACCCTTTGAAGTTTTTTCTTTATTTTTTTAGAAAAGTGCAAACTGCTACGAAGAACTGTGCCCATGCCCGGGTATCTGCATTTTTATCGAAACTTACCTAACTCATAATATCCTGTGGGTATGTAGTTTCTAAAAATATCTCACTTGTGGGGATATTTTAGTTAATTTGGAAGATATTCTATGTTAACCATCAGAAGTGGTTATACATTTTAATTAGGTGCAATATTCTTGAAGGTGCAGTTTTATTTTGGGGGGGGTCTCCCGTACAGGAAAAGTGGGGTACCTACAATTCTGGTATTGTTGTACTCGGGAGTATCAGAGCTTTTAGAAACAGTAAGATTTTGTATGTAACCTTAAGATAACTATAAGTAAAAATGGGAAAAAATCCATGAAAATTTGGAATTTTTGACATATTTTACCCATAATTTCAGTAAAATTTCTAGAAAAGTTACAAAATTTTGTTACCATTTTAAAGTACACATTGTGCTGAAAAAACACAATGATGTCACTGTGTGGGCGGGACTCTCCCCTCGGCTCCCGGCACGTCAGGAGTGGCTGAAAGTGGGACGGATAATCCTCACCTGAAAGAGCAAATGCTCAAAACAGAAAAGCAATATGGAGTCTGCCTCCTCCGAACACGGGAACCATTCCAGGTAGGCAGGAGATGAGACAAGAGTTCAGGGCGTGGTGCCGAGAGGAGGAGGCATATGTGTGCGGGAGGAGGGCACAGGGGAGAGGGGAGCAGTAAGAGTAGCGGGGTATGTGAGGCAGAGGAAGAGGGAGAGGGGAGTGAGAGCAGAGGGGAGGGAAGTGCCGGGGAGGAGAGGAGTCAAGAGAAGTGCAGGGAGGAGAGGGATATTTCCAAGGGAGATGGCATATGTATGAGAGGATAAGAGGCAGGAGGGGGAGAGGGAGGTGTGCAGAGGGAATAGAAGTTAGGTGCAGCGAAGATTGAGTAGAGGCAGCAGAGGGAGAGGAAGGGAGGATAGGTGATTTGGAGGATGAGGGAGTAGGGGGGAGGAGGGTTGAGGGGGGGGGGGGGAGAGCAGAGAGTCAGGTTAGGGAGAGTGAGGAGTAATAAGCTGAGTGCCGAGTGGGGAGAGTCGAGAGCAGGCAGGGCGGAGAGGAGGGGGGACAGAGGAGGGTGGTTGTTGCAGAGAGAGGAAGAGGATGAGGGATGGGAGGTGTCAGAGGAGACAGAAGAGTCAGAAGGGGCTTAGGATAGCATTGGGACAGCAGACAGGTCAGGGAGAGCATAGTGGCAGGTTCCATGAGAGGAGGGAATTGGGTGAGTGGAGAGCAGGAGAGGAGGAGGAGGCATAGAATTAGTTAGGAGAGAGGTAAGATGGCTAGATGGAGGAGGAGGAGAGGAGTACAGGAAGGGTGAAGGAGAGAGAGATAGTCATGAGGTATCAGGAGAGAAGCGGCAGACATGGGGGGCATAGAGGAGGCACGAGGGGGGTGGGGGGTCCTCTAAGGGCCATAGCGAAGCAGGAGGGGGAAGTAGGCGCAAGAGGTGAAGGGTAGGTGGCAGAGCGAGTGAGTAGAAAGGTGGAGAGTGGAGGTGCTGAGTCCGGGAGGAGATGAGGAGAGGGTATCGGGGGGAGGGCGTGGAGAGGATAGTATGAGAGTGGCGATATGAGAAGAGTAGTAGGCTGATAGGATGGGAGAGTCAGGAGGGGAGAGAGAGGGTGTGAGAGAGCGGGCAAGGAGAGGGCGGGGCGGGGTGGGAGAGGAAGAGATTTGGTATGAGAGGGAGGGCGGAGGGAGAGAAGTAGAGCGAGTCACAAGCAGTCCATATTAAAACATCGCTCTTATTGGAATACGTTAAAACATGCATCGTTAAGCGGCTGGTCTCATACACAACCCGCGACTGTGGTGGTGGGGTGGGGGCCAACGGTTTACACTCAGATCCTGACGCGTTTCATGCCTAAAACTCTTCTAAACTCTTCTTCACTTCATCAGAGAGAACACATCAGCGGAAGTTGCACTATTTAAATAGATACAATAACCAAGTTAATTGGTGTGTCTCAGAACAGATGAAAAACGTTAACCCTTGAGAGACGAATTTTGGCAAGCTTAAATTAATCCATTATTATGTTCAAAGTAACCATGTAAAGGCATTCCTATTCATAAAAACATGTTAAGAATATAGTTGGAAACATAGTGACTCAGTGATCGAAACCATAAAGTATCAGGTGAAAATACAGTATTGATTAATTAATTCTTGGAATGGTTTACAAAGATGTTAATTATTAGATACACCCACTAGATAAGTCACTATTGTAAAATACAGGGACATTGCTATATATCGATAGAACAATAGTAGATAATAGTACAACTCGTGTATTACAACCTATATAAAAAAGCCATATCCAACTCTGGCTATTTAAGGATATAGGATATATATTTCCCACTCATTTTTAGGCCCCTTTGGGATTCTGGTTTTAAGTGGCTAGATATACAACAAATTCTGATTTGCAATAAATGTATTTCTTAATATTATAAATTTTATATGTGACTGTACTCATAAAGGAAGAAACAACACGCATATACCTTCAGCACTTGCACACGGTGTGCCCACATTTGTATGAACCAAAAGTCTCGAGCCAGTTACTGGTTCTCTCTGTATTTTTAATTTAATTCTCTCTGCTAAACCGATCACATCATACCTTCCTTTTAAAGCTATTAAGCCTTCTTATCCTCTATGCTCCCTTCTCCCCACCCTCCATTATCTTATTAGCCCCCTGATCCCTAATCCCCCTATCTACCCCTGTGTAGTGCTATGTACCCTCCCCCCCCCCCATACCTAGTTTAAAATCTCCTTAATTCACCCCTCCATCTTCCCCCCGCCAAAAGAGCTGTGCCATCATCGAGGTGCAGTTCATCTCTACTAAAGAGCCTGTAGCCAACAGAGAAGTCAGCCCAGTTCTTTAAAAACCCAAACCCCATCTCCTTACACCACCCTCTTAGGCACGCATTTATACTCCTAAGCTCCCATTGCCTCCCTGCGGTAGTATTTCTGAAATCACTACCCTTGAGGTCCTTACTTGACCCCAAACTCGCAAATCATTTTTAAGGACCTCAACTCCTCTTCTAACTTTGGCACCAACATGATCCAAGACCACTGGTTCACTCCCAGCCCCACCCAACAATCTGTCTACACAATCCACCACATGTCGAAACCCTAGAAGTAGGCAGGCAACACACTGTTCGGAATGTAGGGTCTTGGCGGCAGATTACCCTATCTACCCTTCTAATAATGGAGTCCCCTACCACTACTACCCACCTATCCTTCCTAGCCCCCAAGTCTCCCTCCCAAGTATTGGAGATGGCCATCCCCTGGGTGCTCAAGTGAATGGCTTGCTTCATATATGCTACTTCTGAGCCACCGTACTCCAAGTCTTCACCAAACATTGCAAAAATGTTGGGATCGACCAGCTGGGAAGAAGCAACCCTATCCTTCCGTCCCCTACTTCCTCTGGTGAACCTTACAAATCTTCCTTTACCACCTTATCTTCCCCATTTCCACCTTACAGATACTGACAGGGGCCAGTAAACTGGATTTCCCCCAGGTTTGCCAAGCCCTGCAATTCTGCAAGTTTCCCCTTTAGATTCTGCACCTCAGATTCCAAATGGGCAACTCATTCACATCTGACACATACATAGGTCCCTTGTGGCCACTGCTCCAAGATCCCATACATGCATCAGGATGCATATTGTATGGCCCAAACAAAACTGTCCATACTAAACAGCAATACTCTGCAACAGCAATACATAACACAGAAGCAGTAATACACAACACAGAAGCAGTAATACACAACACAGAAGCAGCAATACACAACAACAAACACAGAAGCAGCAATACACAACAACAGAAGCAGCAATACGCACAACCGAGAGCAATCTTGTTTTTAAACCCTTTTTTGTTCTAAACACTTTTGTTTCTTAATACACACCTTAAAAACAGATAAACAGATATTCCCTTTACAAGTGAATCACTCAGAGCTGAATCGACTTTTATGTGAGGTTCCAAACCAAATACCCTATAGTTCTCTGGCAATTTAAACCAATTAGCTACACCCTCATCCAATCGGTGAGGAAAGAAACAAAAGAGGAAAAAAGCCTCTCCTTTGTTTCTTCTCAACCCCACCCTACAGGTAACAATGTACCGTATATACTTGAGTATAAGCCGACCCGAGTATAAGCCGAGGTACCTATTTTTACCTCAAAAAGTAAAACCCATGATTGACTCGAGTATAAGCCGAGGTTGAAATTATGGGAACTCTGCTGTCCATAAAAAGCCTCATTCCTTGCACCCCAAGATGTTTTGGAAACTACAACTCCCGCATACTTTATTAGCTGGGAGTTGTAGTTTCCAAACCCCTTTAGTGCCAAGGAATGAGGCTTTTTTATGGACAGCACCCCCACCAAAAACTTTCCCCTTAGAGAGCCCCCCAGTTCAGGGAGTGAGGTGGTAAATCTTACAAAATCTGCTGCTGCTTACCGGTACTTCTCTATGTAACCAGCTACCTTAACTTAGTATTCTCTGGGTCCTTGCTGGCACTCTGCACGTGCGCTGCATGTCCGTACTGGGCGGCTGTCTAACTTACTGCCCGGCGCCGAGTATTGATGTCACTACTCGGCGCGACAGTAAGTTGGCAGCCGCCGAGTACAGACATGCAGCTCAGCGTGCAGAGTGCCAGCAGGATCGAGAGAATTAAGTTCAGGTAGCCGGTTACATAGAGAAGTACCGGTAAGCAGCAGCAGATTGTGAAAATTTACCATGACCCGAGTATAAGCCGAGGTCGGGTTTTGAGGCTATTTTAAAGCCTGAAAACCTCGGCTTATACTCGTATATACGGTTAGTATTAACAAGTATTTAATTTAGAACCTTGTGCCTAAAGTTTACTTAAACAATCCCCACCACTTTATTCCAGTAATAAGCAGTAAAAAAAACAAAAGGGATTTTATTTACTTACTCAGACCCACATAAAAAATAAAACAGTTCTAAGTTAGTAGACAAACCCTTTAAACAACAAAAATCTCTTTACAAGTGACAGAGCTGAATTGATCTGCTAACTTTTATGTGAGGTTCCAAACCCAATTTGAAACGATTTGTGTGTGTGTTTGCGATCTGATAGATGCTGATTTCCCCTGGCATAAAACCAGGTCTGGTCAGGGTATATAGATTTTTTTGAGCCTATTGGCCTGTTGGAATCTTGGCGAGTGCTTTATAGTCCGTGTTTAAGAGGGAAATTGGACTATAGGAGCCACATTCTAGGGTGTTCTTGCCATCTTTAAGTATTAAGGTGATGTATGCTTTATACATTGAGGCTGGGAGAAGGTTCCCCTGAAGGGATGCATTAAGTGATTCTAGTAGGAAAGGAATTAGTTGGTCTGCGTATTTCCTATATATTTCTATGGGTAGACCATTTGGACCAGGTGAGTTGCCATTTCATTCATGGCTATTTTAAGTTCATTAAGGTTGATAGGGTTCTCTAGCATGTTTGAGTCTGCTTTTTGGAGGGCCTGTGCTAGTTAGGATTCATCACGTATTGGTGTTCATTTTATATGTGTTATAGTGCTTTGGAGAAGGTCCCTTAATACAGCTTTAAGAGCATCCCATTAAATTCCTTGGGGTGTTGAGTCATGTTCCGAATTAAGATATATATCAATATGTTCAGAGATCTTGCTCGGGGAATGGAATCACCTGGGTCAATGTTTTTGGGGGTGTGCAATTTGAATAACATTGGTGAGTGGTCTGATATACTTCATGTAAAATGTGTTATATGTTTGACCAAAAGGTTAGTGTTTCTAACAAAAATGTAATCCATTCTTGATAGTGAACCGTACGTTCTGGACTGGCATGTGTATTACCTAAGATGTGGATTTCAGAATCTCCAGGTGTCTACCAAATCTAGTTCAGAAACTAGTTTACAAAGAGGGAAGGTCCTGGGAGAAATGGCGCCCGGCGTCCCTGGTCAGTAATGCCGGTCACGTGTAGGATCCATCAGTGAGTTACAATCGCTGAGACATATTAGGTCTGCATGAGGTTAGTTGGACAAAAAGGGTAATGCTTCTTGTATTGGTTTTAGAGTGGAAGGGGGAGGGTCATAGATTCCCAACAAGACATATAGGTGGTGTCAATGGTAAAGGTTACACATAAGTATTGTCCTCGTTTGTCTGACTTCACTTTATGTATGGTGTACCTGAGGTGTTTGTTTAGGATGGAGACCCCACTGGAGTAAGAAGAGCGTGTGCTGTGGGCTGTCCAGCTAATACAAGGTCTCTGAACAAATTTGTGTAGTGTTGGGGCGGAGGTGTGTCTCCTGAAGGCAGATAATGTCTACTTTAAGAGAATGGAGTTGAGTAAATACTGCTAGTCTTTTCTTGGGGTAATTGAGGCCTCTCACATTCCAGGTCACCAGTTTAAGTGTGGAACCCACGGCTGCGGTAAAACAATTTAACACCATGTCTCACATCACAAGCCAAGTTTCGATCTAATCCATGCCTCTAGGAATTGTGCTGGTTGCTGTCCCTCAGATCCCCCGGGGGAAACCAAGAAATCGAAGGTTTTGCTGGCATGATCTGTTTTCCAGGTCATCGAGGGAGGGAATAGGTTGCATTATATCCTCTAGTGTGGATACACATGTTTTGGCTTCTCCAACACAGTGTCTAATTTCTTGAAGGTCGTGTCTGAGGAGGCAGATGTCTGATCTTGTCTCCTCAGTCATAGCCGGTAGTGAACATCTAGAGCCCTGGATAGCCCCGAGTAGTTGTTGATGCAGCTTTGCACAGATGGGTGTCGGTACCTGACTGGGGTTGTCTACAGGTTGAGGTAGATCAGGCTGGACATCTCAAGCTAACTTTCTGGGGGAAGGCGGCATTGCAGCCTGGTTGGTAGTCACGCAGTTCCAGGCAAACTGGTCAAGTTTTTGGGCAGTTCCGGAGGACTTTTGTCCTTTGGGTTTAGTCAACTGGTTGTAGCGGACTTATTGAGCAGTCAAAGGTGGGAAAGTGATGTTTTGGAAGGCTAGGATTAGCCACAGATGGTTTAGTAGTACCGGAGCTACTTCAGTGCACGTCCGGTCACATCGAGCCTCAGACTCCGCCCCCCCTGAGCAACACATTGTTAAATCTTATCTCCGCCCCCAGAAAAAAAATTCAGATACGTATTTTACTTGGTTGGGTGGACATGTCCTTCAACATAAATTAAACTTTTTGACTTGTTATCACAGATATCAACACCATGATCACAGATACCAACACCAAAAGGTCTAGAAGTGCCCCTAAACTATTTTAATTTTAACAGGCAAGCCATTTCTGGGAAACTTTTAACACATTACACTTTAGAACTGCTGCGAAACAAGAGGCAGACAAGAAGAACAATAGCTCAAATAAAGAAAGTAAAAGTGGAGAGACAAAACCTTCCCCCAACCCCCCCCCCCTTTTAAAATTTTCTTTCCCTCTTTTCTTTTTTTCCTCTTTCTCCTTTACCCCCACCCCACCTCTCTTTTCCCTCTCTTATCTCACCCCCTTACTATTCACTAACTCACTTAGAACCTCTTCTATCCTAGTAAATTACTATAAAAACCTTCTCAGAAATAAAAATAGGAAAAAGGGATAACTATATACCATTCCATATATACCTACGATTACCTGTAAATTAAAATATAAGACCCAAGAAGGGATCACAACCACAAGGAGTGAAGGAGCAGCATGGTGTCTATTTCAAGTCTACACTACTTTCAAGGCAAGCAGTGTACTGCACAGCAAAGCAGTTTTGCTCATACTAGGGAGGCCTGTGGTAGTGGTTCACTGCCGCTATGGTGGCTGGCCAATCCCCAATGTTAACGAATTGCTGTAAAACTAGGACAGCACAAAAAGCAAGAATGAAGGATCCAAGTGGATTCTACACTAGATTTCCGGTGCTGGCAGTACCCAGTCCAAACTGGTACTGTATCGTCTGAATTGGTACAGTTGAGGGGTATGAGAATGTGCACAATTTAAAGTAATACAAATAAACACTTACCTGTAACTTGCTTGTCTGGTAGAGAAGGAATAGGTATTGCTAAACCAAATTTTACCAAGAGGCGCTCATACAACCAGTCAAAATGCTTATATCTGTGATTTACCGAACGGTTTGTATTCTGCAAAAATATGGAACATTATTATAGAAAAAAAATCCCATCTCTTTTAGGAGATTTGTAGTTAATCTGTGAGTAACATTTGTTTTAAACCAATCACATCTCTCCTCCTCTCCTGTGTTCAAACATTTTGAGACCCACAATTTCTTTTAAGCTTAAACGGGCTAGTTCATTTGTGAGACCCTGTCCTTTTTAAGACGGAGTAAAAATTGAGATGCAATGAGTAAAATTAGTGACGAAAAAGTAATTTTTGTCAGCATAACCTGTTTTTTTGCTGCGGTCAGCTCTAACATTTGCTTTATCTTTCTAACTTTTTTACATTTTATATCTGTTGTATTCAATTAGATCAACTGGACTTGAAGTTTAGGTCTTGAAGACGTTTCGCTAGCCATCTGACTGGCTTTCTCAATTCAGAATGACTTGTACAAGAATCTGTGGCAATTATGTACCCTGGAAAATCCCAATTAGCATATCAAAGCCAAGTGTTAAGGGTGTGATTGAATAGTGGCTAAGAGGTGTTATAGGAACACCCAGGTGTCAAAACAGCATTGTACATGGCAGTTGGTGTCGAACCCCCTCACCTCTATTTAGGCTTGGTTTCTTTATTTTCACATAAATGGCCTCCTTAACACCTCTCTTGAACCAGTCACATTCCTTTGCCAATATGTTAACATTAAAATCTTTATCCTTGCAGGTACATGGCTGAGTCCTGACCCGAGGAATTGGCTCTTCTGTGCTGGGCCATACGTTGAGGCAGTTGCTGTTTGGTCTCCCCCACATACAAATCAAAGCACTCTTCACTGCATTGCACTACGTATATGGTGTCGCTTTTCTTGTGTTTCGGTATTGGGTCTTTCGGGATGTACCAATTGCTGCCTCAGTGTGTTTTTCGGTTTAAAGCAAACAGGGATACGGTGTTTTTTGAAAATTCTTCTTAATTTCTTAGAGACCCCTGCTACATATGGGATGATCATGTTCTTTCTCCTGTCTTGCTTCACTGTTGGTATTCCTGTTCTTATCTTTCCTTCTACTTCTTTTGACAAAGGCCCAGTCTGGATATCCACAAGTTTTAAGGGCTCCTCTGAGAGGTTTCATTTCTTTAGCCTTCGCCTGTGCTAGTGCGGAAGGTTCTCAGCTCTGTGTTGCAGGGTTCTGATGACATCCAGCTTGTGATATAAAGGGTGGTGGGAGTCAAACATCAAATACTGATCTGTGTGTGTTGGCTTTCTGTAAACCTCTACTTCCAGTTTACCATTTTCCTTAACTTCTACCAAGCAGTCCAAGAAAGCCAGTTTGTTGTTTTGTACCTCTTCCCTTGTAAATTTGATGTTTTGGTCTACCGCATTAATGTGTTCTGTGAAAGCTTGTACTTCTTTCTGGTGGATTTTAACACAGGTGTCATCCACATATCTGAACCAGTGGCTGGGTTTATGCCCTTAAAGGTATTAAGCGCCTGTTTTTCTACCTCCTCCATGTAAAGGTTGGCCACAATGGGTGAAATTGGAGATTCCATAGCACATCCGTGTTTTTGCTTATAGAACTTATCCCTGTATTTGAAATAGGTGGTATTCAGGCACAAGTCCAGTAAGGAACACACCTGTTCTGGGTTGAGATCAGTTCTGCTGGTAAGAGTGCTGTCTTGGCCCAGCCATTTTCTCACCATGTCAACAGCCTCCTTGGTGGGTATACAGGTGAAGAGAGATGTCACATCATAGGACACCATAGTTTCTTCTGCACCGAGTACTATATATCTTCAATCTTGTTGGTGAAATCCTGAGAGTTCTGAATGTGATGTTTAGAACTTTCCACCAATGGTCCTAAGATGTTGGCCACCTTGTATGTTACAGAGTTGATGCTGCTGACTTAGGTCTTAGTGGGGCCCCTTCCTTATGTATCTTTGGGAGTCCATATATGCATGGATGTGCCCCACCAGGGTAGAGGTAATGATAAATTGCTCGATCAATGGCTTTATCCTTTTGAAGCTGTTGTAGTAAGTCTATGACCCTTTTCTTGTAACGGCTGGTGGGATCCCAGCCTTTACAAGAAAGAAATGAAACATCTCAGAGGAGCCCTTAAAACTTGTGGATATCCAGACTGGGCCTTTGTCAAAAGAAGTAGAAGGAAAGATAAGAACACGAATACCAACGGTGAAGGGGAAAAGCAAGACAGGAGAAAGAACATGGTCATCCCATATGTAGCAGGGGTCTCTGAGAAATTAAGAAGAATTTTCAAAAAACATCGTATCCCTGTCTGCTTTAAACCGAACAACACACTGAGGCAGCAATTGGTACATCCGACTGCATCAACGTATGGCCCAGCACAGAAGAGCCAATTCCTCGGGTCAGGACTCAGCCGTGTACCTGCAAGGATAAAGGACTTACCTTTGAAGATTGTAATGTTAACATATGGGTAAAGGAACGTGACTGGTTCAAGAGAGGTGTTAAGGAGGCTATTTATGTGAAAATAAAGAAACCTAAATAGAGGTGGGGGGTTCGACACCAACTGTCTGCCATGTACAATGCTGTTTTGACACCTTACCATGGGCTTTCCTATAACAACTCTTAGCCACTATTCAATCACACCCTTAACACCTGGCTGTGATATGCTAATTGGGATTTTCCAGGGTACATAATTGCCATAGATTCTTGTACAAGTCATTCTGAATTGAGAAAGCCAGTCGGATGACTACAGAAATATCTTCAAGAACTAAACTTCAAGTCCAGTTGATCTAATTGAATACAACAGATATACCATGACCTGGATGAATGAGGATCTTCACAAGCATATTTTTTACATTTTATTACCATCATGCCAGGAAAGCTAAGTGGGAGAGAAAGGGGAACTTGGGTTTCTGCACATGGAGGTAGTGAGGGGTCAGGAATTACTGCCAAAAGCACTAGGCAGAATGCACCATCCAAAGGCAAAGCCCGTTTGTGTGAGATGTTTCAAGATAGCCTGCTCAGGCAATAAAAACAGGTAGTAGAGTGACCTACCCAAACGTCTTCTTTCACCTCATAATATTGGGAGACTGAATAAAGACATGTCTATTTAGTCCAACCTTTTCAGCCAACCTCTGAACCCTAATAAACAGTTGATTTAGAGGAATGCAAAAAAAAAAAAAAAAATTGGAAGGATCCTTCCTGACCTCCTCCGAGAAACAAAGCAGTCAAGACTGCCACTACACTACTGAGATGCCAGTTACTTCCTCCTTTGCAATAGTTCTGCCAAGTGTGAAGACTTCTTTGTATACTAAATATCCGATTACACTTTGCAGGAGTCAGCATAATCATGTAGTAATGTAGTAATGGTAATGTAGTAATGTAGTAATCATGTAGTAATAGCGGCTCAGGATTTTCCTCACACTCGTCTAATTGGTTGCTGCATAGACAGAAAAAGGGGTTGGGGCTATAAAGATAAAAGATAAGGAGGATCAATGCCTATAAAGATGAAAGGCACTTTTATATAGACCATATTCAGTTTAGAGCGTGTGCAAAAAAGTGTCTGACGTGTTTCAGGTATTTAAATAACGCCCTTAGTCATTTTTTTTTCCTGCATACCTACCTGTCATCGTGGATTTTCTTATAGCCGGTGGTGCAGCCCCAACCCCTTTTTTCCTCTACCAGAATTATTTTTGCACACCATGTGCGGCCTTATTGTGTAGAGGGAAGAGAAACAGGATTGACACTAATGCCTTTCTCCCATCTTAAAGTAGATAAGAGATATTCCCATTTAAGTGCTTGGGCTACAGTGGGACAGGAAGTTGCAGGCACAAACACAGTTAAGGGACAGCAGCCAGGGTAGAGGGCAGAAGCACAAAAAGAGACAGAATCCCAAGTAACAACGAATGGCAAGGGTGGCACGCCAAATAATTTTTATTAATACAGACATCTCACAACGTTTCGGGGGATGTAAATGTTACCCCTTCCTCACCTGAGGAAGGCGGCACATTTACAACCCCCCGAAATGTTGTGACATGTTGTATGGTCTGTATTAATAAAAATTATTATTTGGAGTGCCACCCTTGCCATTCGTTGTTCCTGTGAAATTTATCCAACAAGGGTTGGATTATTTTGAGGAGTGAGCACCCACGTTTGGTGTGAGTGCAGAAGACTTTGTATTATTTTGAGAATCCCAAGTAAACCTGGTGCCAGTGCTGCACTGGGGCCTGTCCCCTCTATTACCACACCTAATGCAGGTGTCTCATCATTCAGACATCCCACCCAGCAAAATTTGGGAAAGGGGGGGGGGGGCAAAGAGGGTTGTGTGCCATGTAATAAAGTGGGTGGGGTTAGGGACATTCTTGGGGCAGAGCAGCAGAATTGTGGGCAGTAAAAACTCCCTCCAAAACTGCCCGGTCAAGACCCCTTTTTTACACTTGCCAGATTAATTTAGCATGTGTTAACTAGCTTTTGCAATATCCCCAAGGCCACAAAAGGGTGGCACAGCAATCCTGCAATGCACTCTGTATGCGGGACACTTGTGCTTATTATGCTGCCATGTTACATCTGGGTTACCCTCAGATGTTTTGAAACTACAACTCCCTGCATTCTGCAACCAAGGAATGCTGGGAGCCATAGTTTTCCACCATCTAGTGGGACAAAAGTTAAGACATCCCTGACCTATATAATGAGCATGATGCAAGGCTGTTCAGTATTACTTTTTAATGCCACTAGGCTGGAAAAAAATTCTGGGGAGAACACTGCTCCTAGAACACCTATACATTGCCAAATACTTCTCTAGTAAGTTAAATTTAGTACATGTAAGTAATAGATTCTGTAACTAAGAAGGCTTCCATGTTGTTGCCAGTACAATCCACAGCCCATGTAGTCATCAAAGTGCTATGTCCTCTGACACCAGTATTCACTGCCTCTATGCAGAGGATTTTCCAATATGTCGCTACACCAATATGGAAGTCCCCAGACTTACTTAATTTTTACTGAAATGCTAATATTTTGTTTCTTACATCCATGCTAGCTTAGAAAAAAAGATACAAAAGATAACTTGTTGTCGTATGAAAAGCAAATTATTATAGTATAGTATAGTATATTATTTGAAGACATTTTTTTTTTTTTTAACAAACACATACTCCTCCCCCTTTCCTTTTTTTTTTCTGTCCTGCCTAAACATACTCTAGAACATGTTCCCTTATTAAACTTTCAGGATCTTCCCACCACTGAAGTTAAACTTACAGGCCTGTAATTACCCGGTGTGAACGACTACCCTTTTGAATATTGGAATAACATCACCTTTTTCCAATCCAGAGGCACACCACCGGACATGAGGGAATCAGCAAAAATAAGAACAAATGGCCTAGATAAAACTGAACTTAGTCCTTATGTACCTAGGTGTATTTTATCCGGTCCAGGAGATTTACTAATATAACTATTTAGTTCTTTCTGTACCATATCCTCGGTTAACCAAAGTGAACTTGAATCTTTTATACCCTTATTGCTACTATACTCTATGATATCTGTACTTGTATCCTATAGTGTATTCAGAGGAAAAAAAATATTCAAGACATTTGCTATCGCCATCCTCCGTAAATAACTTATCCCCATTAATTAATGGTGCCACATTCTCAGTCCACATCTTCTTACTATTAATATACTTAAAAAAGAATTTTAGGCTTAGTGATGTTGTTCAGCTATCCTAACTTCATATTAACTTTAGCTAGTGATTGCTTTCTTACACTCCTTATTACAGTTTTTATAATCCTAAAGGCCCTTTCCGTTCCCTCGGCCTTAAAGGCTTTAAATGCCTTTTCTTCCTTTCCATTTGCCTCTTTACATCAGAATTCAGCCACATGGGCGCGGATTTATTTTTTTACATTTATTCCCAAGGGTATAAATTTAGATGTGAACTGGCTTAAAATCCCCTTGAACACAGTCCACTTCTGTTCAGTACATTTACCTGATAATACATTATCCCAGTTGACATTCTGAAGAGCTGCTTTTAACCTGGGAAAATTTGTTCCTGAAATTAAATGTCTTTGTTAACCCAGCGCACTTTTCCTTTCGATAACAAAGTCCAAATGCCACTATTTCATGGTCACTTTCACTAAGCCTCCAGGTACCTTTATATCTATAATGCGCTCCACAATGTTAGATATTACCAGATCCAACAGAGCTCCTTTTCTAGCAGGAACTCAACCACCTGTGAGAGAAAATTATCCGGCAGCAGATTCAGGAACTATCGCGTTTTCGTGATGGGCAGTTCCACCACACCAATCAATGTCAGGGTAATTGAAGTCCCCCATAATGAGCACACTCCCCAAACTTGCAGCCCTTGCCAACTGCATATGAAGTTGACTCACCTCCTCTCTGCTAGCATTTGGCGGCTTATAGCAGACACCAACAATGACATTACCCCCTTTCCTGTTGCCTAATTCCACCCATATTGCCTCCACTTTTTCTTTTAAATTTGGCTTCAATTCTTTTTTAATAAACACATACTCCTCCCCCTTTCCTTTTTTTTCTGTCCTGCCTAAACAAGGCATATCCTTCTATATTTACAGCCCAGTCGCGAGAACTGTTCAACCACGTTTCTGCTATACCTATTACATCATACTTTTCATTCAATGCCATCATTTCCAATTCACCAATTTGTCAGCCAGGCTTCTCGCATTTGCAAACATACATTTTAGATTATGATCCTGTAATTTATTCGTACACTTTAATACACATGCCTCCCTATCCCCTATGCTAGCCCACCCCGCTTTCTACCCACCACTGGCCTATCAACACCCTGCTTTCCTCCTGGACTATCTATCCCAGTGAGACTGCTAATACCCTCCCCCCCCAAACCTAGTTTAAAATCTCCTCCAACCCTCTAGCCATCTTCTCCCCTAAAACAGCTGCACCACCATCAGTGAGGTGCAACCCATCTCTACTAAAGAGCCTGTAGCCGACAGCAAAGTCTGCCCAGTTCTCAATAAACCCAAACCCTTCTTCCTTACACCACTCTCAGCCACGCATTAATGCTCCTAAGCTCCCGCTGTCTCCCTGGCTTAGCACGTGGCTGCGGTAGTATTTCTGAAAACACTACCCTGGAGGTCCTTGCTTTTATCTTAGCCCCTAGCTCTCGGAAATCATGTTTAAGGACCTCACCTCCACCTCTAACTTTGTCATTGGCACCAATGTGAACCAAGACTGCCGGGTCACACCCGGCCCCACCCAATAATCTGTCTACACGCAGGCAACACACAGTTCGGCATGTAGGGTCTTGGCGGCAGATTACCCTATCTACCTTCCTTATAATGGAGTCCCCTACCACAACCACCTGCCTTGCATTCCTGACCCTTCGTTCCTCCTCCCTTGTATCAGAGATGGCAGTCCCCTGGGTGCTCAAGGGACTAGCCCCCTCCATACACGCTAATTCCGAGGTGTGCTCCTCCACTTCATTACCTAAGGCGGAAAATCTGTTGGGATGGACAATCTGGGAAGAAGCCCCCCTACTCTTCCATCCCCCACTTCCCCTAGTAACCCTAACAAAACTACCTAACCCTAACAAAACTATATCATTGTTAGGACAGGAGCATTGAATGTTTGAAAGAAAATCTAATCCCTGTTCTATCTGCTAGCTTTAAAAATCATTTAGTATGGTATAGTAAAGTATTTGAGGTTGAATATAGACATACGTCCTTCCAGTCCAACCCATCTAGCAATACCCTCATTACCTGCCTAACTGTTGATCCAGATGAAGGCTAAAAGAACCCCACCAAATTTATGAAGGTGAGAAAATATTCTTCCTGACTTCAAGTGGCAATCGGAAATATCCCTTGATCAACTCTTTTATATATCAATACCAGTAACTTGCGACATTCCTTGTTTGCAGAAACTCATCCAGCCTTTTTTAAAACTGTCCAATGAACCTGCCATCACAACGTCCACTGGAAGACAGTTCCATAGCTTTACCGTTCTCACAGTGAAAAACCCTTTCCAAACTTGAAGCCTAAACTTCTTTCAGGGGCGGGCTTATGATGCAGCTGATGATGCTTTGTCCCAGCAGTGGGCATGCTCCAACCTTAAACTTGGAGGCAGACCCCAACATTTTGGTGAAGTCACAGAACACAGTACTAGCAAGCTAGAAAAATACCCTTTATATTGTAACGTTGGATAGACTGAAGCATGATTCTGGAGTAATGTTAAAGCTAAGAGTGCGCTCCTTTTAATAAAGAACACAGTTCCCCTTTAAGTGAAACTCTGTTGGAAAAGGATCTTTGAGTTTTGGTGGATAACAAACTTAAATGTAGCAACCAGTAACAGGCAGCAACAGCTAGATCCAGCAAGATATTGTCTTGTATAAAGAGGGATATGGATTCAAGGGAGAAAAAGATTATTTTCCATCTTTACAAAGCATTGATAAGGCCCCATTTGGAATATGTGGTGCAATTTTGGAAATCTGTGTACAAAAAGGACATCTTGGAAATGGAAAAGGGTTAGAAAAGCGCAACTAAATTAATAAAGGGAATGGGATTGGATAATTTACAATTATGCACTTCCGGGGAGATATGATTATGATTGTATAAATACATTAATGGGCCATACAATAAACTGCCTGGGCCATTGTTAAAGGGCATGACCACCCCCAAAATTTAATCCCCCCACTACTGGCCCCATTGTGTAGTGTAGTTTAATCCTTACCTCACATCCCAGCTCCATATAGCTCTCCTGTAGTCGTCCCCCCCCCCAAAGTCCAAAAAACTACCCACCAGGGGATAGCAGAATCCATATAGGACTCTGCCTCCTATCTGGCCTCCGGAGAAGTTTGGCATGTGTACTGCAGCCTTTCTCCCCCTCCCTCCCCCCAATTAGGATTCCCTCCCCCTAGTGTAAAAACCTTTTACCTAACATTTCCCACGGTCACCCCAGCCCCAACCGCTCTATTAGTATCATCAGAAAATTACCTTCCCTCTTTCCTCCGCCGCACTGAACTCACGGCAGCCGCGTCCGTGATTGTCTGCCGCTCAGCCAATCACAGACGCGACTGCCGGTCCCGCCCTTATGCTTGCATTTTCTTGCAAGCAGAGGGCCTGGAAGCGTGGCGGAGGAAGGGGTTTTTCACTTTGAGAATGGTTAAGCTATAGAACTTCCACTGGACTTGGTAATGGCAGGTTCATTGGTAAAATGTTACTAGTATTGATAAAGTTGCAGTTGATCCAGGGATATTTCAAATTGCCCATTGGGGTCAGGAAGGATTTTTTCCCCCTTCAATTCGGGTGTTTTTTTTGCATTCCTCTAGATCAACAATTGCTTAGTAGATTGGACTGGATGGACCTATGGTCTTTATTCAACCTTAAATAATATGCTATACTCAACAGCCACAGCAAAGAGAGAGGGGAAACACAACTTGTATGTTTGTGAATGTGCTCTGTCTATTGGGACAATGTTGTCTGGAGACTTTAGGGATAGAAGTCACTTGTTTTATTTGCTGATCTAGCAAATTTCACTTTTTCTAGCAGCTTGCATGGAATGCATTTGTTGCTCCCCAATCACTAGTTGTGAGCACCAATTTACAGAAAGAATATAAATGTGCTGTGTGGGACAAACAAGCAGAGTTAAAACAAACAAGCGGAGTGCTAAATACATTTATATAGGACCACAGGAGGGCACTTGCATGGGCACTTTATCAGCCGAAACAGTTGTTCAGTTGGTGATCGATGCCCGACCGGCCGGATCTCCAAACGAGCAGACGTTTCGGCTGATAAAGTGCCCATATAAGGCACGATTATCGGTTGAAACAGCCATTTGTACACATTGTGAGTCGCGGGTCGTCACCCGTCATCGCACGTGTGTACGAACATTAAAAAGGGGAGGATGTGATTAAGACTCTCTTACAGAAAAATGCTTTTGCATAAGGAAACTCAATACAATGATACTATAGGGCAGTGATGACAAACCATTTAGAGACCAAACTGCAAACCAAAACCCACCTATTTATTGCATAGTGTCAACACAATAATTTAACCTGAATACTGAGGCTTTACTCATTACCAGACCAAAGTTTGAGTTTCAAAATAGCGACCATTTACCCCAACATTAACACACTGGAAATATGGGGGAAGTGACAGCCCAACTGTCATGTCTAAAAGTTTTAAAAAGTCATTAAAAAGTATTCCAAAATTGAACGCAACTCTTATAAACTCCTACAGAAGAAGTAAATAATTGAATTTACACAAAAGGTTCAAATAAATAAAGAGTTATATACATCCCTAAGCTGCAGTTCCAATAATCCTATGGATCTCCCCATACTCTAAATAAGCCCAACTCTTTTTATTTCCGTATCATCGAAGGGCTGCAAAAAGAAAAAAGGTACATTATAAATAATTTGTTTAGTCCCTTCGGGGTCTGTGTTTCCAAACGATAAATCCATTTAGCTTCCAGTTTCATCAATGCAATCTGATTGTTCATCCCTTCACTGAGATGTTCCCATTGGTCTATGATCATTCATTTGAGAGAACTCAGTGGTTGATTAAACGAGTTTGGCTACAGCCATGTCATGATCATCTGAGAAAACGATCTTGCAGAGACAGGGAGGAAAGGCTTTGTTTACTGCAGGCATCACTCAGGTCAAGTGAGCATGCCTACTACCATGATGATACACAATGAGTGACAGCACTTCCAGCACAGGAGACTGTTAGGAGTGAATAGTGATCTTGTCTGTTTATGTGATCTGTGTGTCCTCTGTCTTTCCTCTATTGCTGGCCAGCGAACCTCTTTTTCCATTTACTGTTTTTCTTATGGACAAGGTGACTATACTTTCCCATACCCATATGATATTGTTGAATAATACAAGTAGCCATAGAGCATTAAGAATACCTGTTAGCTGTTATTCGGTGTAAATAATGCAAGGTGTAACCTGACTGCATAGTCTGAGTTTAATTGATTATTTGCAAACCTGCAGCAGGAGTGTTTAAGATGTCTTGTTCCTTTATACAATATTCTGTTGTAACAGTCTTGATTGATCTTACAAACATTATACAATTTCTTTTTATACATGTGATGTACAGAAATGTTTATATATAGATGAGAACTATCTGTATTTCGTAATTTATGTAACATGTCTGTAAAAGCTAAGGGTGCTGGGAAATCAACCCAGCTGTAAACATTAGTGCAACTTAAAAAAAACCTGCTGTGTTTGGAGTTTACACACTGTCCATAGTGTGAATTGCTGTTTCTTTTCTTTTCTTTTGTTTTTCCTATTAAACTGGACTTGCACGAAACGCCAACGACTGAGTGAAAGACATTGTTTTATTTTTGATGTTGGGTTTATTTTTATTTTAGGGTTGGGGGGGTGTGTGTAGTTTTAAACAAACAACAATTTATTCTCCATTGAGTTTTTTTCTTAATGGAGATACCCTATAAACAAAGAGTATGCACACCAAAGAGAACGGAACAGCAGCAATTTAGGTAAAACAGCAATTATAAGTGCATAGACAGCAACATGATAAAAGATTAATCACCTGACATTTCGATTGGCTTATTCTGGTCATCCTTGGTGTGCACGTTCTCTTTTAGTTATATGCTCTTGGTACTTGTTCTGAGGGCATAGATCTGGAACTGAATGAACCCAGGCCTCCCCTGTCTTCCAAGGAAGTTTATCTTTAGCTGAAAGAATGCTGAAGTAGTTTAAAAAATCATGTGTTACATGTAAGTTACCTATCATGTGAAAAACTTGGGTTCTGCATGGATAGGGAATTGGTTATTGGATTGCAAATAGAGAGTGGCGGTCAATGGGGCTACATCTCTGTGGGCTTAAGTTCTAAGTGGAGTGCCTTTAGGGTTCCATACTGGGGCCACTTCTTTTTAATCTGTTTATAACATTATAACCAGCATGGATTTAGGAGGAATTGATCTTGTCAAACTAACTTGCTTACTTACTGCAGGTAGTATGGTTCTACCAAGATTCTGGAAGACTAATATATGTCCAACCAATGCCACATGGATTTCAGAACTGAACTATATTATGCGCATGGAGGAACTCACGTCCTCAATATTGGACAAAACAGACCGCTTTACTGAAATTTGGTCCCCATGGATACTGTTTAAAGAAACAGACTCATACAAAACACTATACACGTCATAGAGACATACAATATGTGTTAGGGCTGAAATATAAGCGAATACCAAAATGTTCAGAATGTGTTTTTATTAACATCTACACATAAGATAAAATCCAGTCTAGTTCTCATGCTAATACTTCTCTCTATCCCTTCTTTTTCTTTTTCCTCTTTTACTTTCCTCTCTCTACCTTTTTCTCGCCGCTATCCCTAAAACTTACTAACCTAAGAGTTTAAGAATGCAAAAATTCACTCAAACATAAATATAAAAATGTTTTATTATATATAACATGTCCAAAATTACAAAATAATTTGCAAAGTTGATAACTGTATTGTATTTTCTTTAATTCCTTGAAAAATCAATAAAAACAGAATTTACAAAAAGGAGGGTGAAAAGGTTGGACTTGATGGACGCATGTCTTTATTCAACCTCAATTACTATGTTAATAGTGGCAGATATACAGTTACTTAATTTAAGTTTATTTTGCGCTCTCAATTTTGTTTCAATGAAATAAATTTCCTTTAAGCAATACTACCTGATTGCCATATATTTTTTATAATAATGTATAGACATAAAGAGATCTGGATGTGGGCTTCTTACTTACGGTTGTTGTAAGCTGGTATTCAATATAACTCTTCAGACCATACATTTTGGTTCCTTTACGAGGATCTGCTACAATGCAGTCAAATGTAGTGGTAGGGTAGACCCACATTGGACCATAATCTCCTATCTGAAAACCAATTATTACAATAAATCAATGAATCTAAACTAAAATAAGGGTAAACATATTCAGATACACATTTAGTTACATACAGTATACGAACAAAGTAAAAAATGAATTCTAATATAAAGGTGTATTTGTACATTTATTTAAAAATATTATAAAATCTAGAACAAATCTTTGTTTTAAGCAAAGAGGAAGAGGTGGGGGTGCTTGGTTACTTGGCTACAGATATAGCGCTGTGGATGTGTTTATATGGAAAGGTGGAGTAATTAAAATTACTCACCTTAACAGGACGTCTTTGGGCTTTTTGGCACCTGAAAAGAAAGGCTGCCCCCCCTCGCCGCTCCGCCGGAAGGAGTGTGGTTTTATAATTGAAAGTGGGTGATGCTTTGTCCGGAAGTGCGGTGAGGCTTGTCCAGAAGTGGGAGGTGCTTTATACACATGACTGGCAAATAATGCCCAAAATGACTGGTAAATGATGCCCAACACTGATTTTATCTGCAGGGCTGACACACATTGATTTTGATCAAATAAATTGGCAGTCAGATGGGTGGGGGATGAGTTGTAGCTGCATTCTTTTGTGCAATGAAAGTCAAGGCTTTCCCTGCTATTAAGTGACAATACCTTCTTAATACGTGTTTTTTTTTTACAAATGGTATTTTGGGGCCCCCCTGGCATCTGGGCCCCAGGCACTTTTTTTTTCTGGCATCAAAACTGCTGCCTCCCTACAAGGTGCTGCTCTGTAATGTGCTTCACCTCGCCTCTTAAGAGAGGTGGCCTTGCACCTTAAGTTAAATTTTTAAATGCCAGGCCTTTTTTCTTGCCTCTCCTTAAAATTACTCTGGGTTTTACTTTAATTGCAGAAAACTTAAATTAAGGATTTCCTGCGATTAACGGTAAAATCAGGGACAAGGGACATGTGCCACTATGAGTACTTTAAAGGATGGCTATATGAGAAGAAATTCAAACAAGACTTACAATAACTGGAATTTTTTCTTTGGATTTTACTAGCTGTTTTGCCATAAGATATTGTTCCACTCCAGATTTTGCAAAGCCAGGAAACCTACAGGAAATTATTAAGAATCATTGTAAACTAGAAAAAAACATTTTTTTACAGCATTTTCATAGTAATATAGACATTTATTAAAGGGGAACTGTGGTCTCCATACCAGTGCCCTTTATTAAAAAAAAGCTCACTCCTACCTTTAAATTGACTCCAGGACCATGCTTCTAGCTGCAGTCTATCCAAATGTACAGCAGTATAGGGTTGTGTTTCCCGCTAGCATTGTGAGCTGTGACAACACCAGCACAATTTCTCTGCCTCCAAGTCTTAGGTTTGAGCATGCCCATTTGTACCGAACTGCTGGGATAGAGCATCATCAATTGCATCGTAAGCTCAACCCCTAAAACTCTCAATCATTTTTAAAGCTAACCACAAGCCTAAAAAGAAATGCTAATTATAGGTCTGTAACTAGCTTCAGAAAATATAATTTTGGTGGGATGGGTTTTTTTCACACCTTATCATGTGCTTGTCTCAAATACTCAGATAGACAGGGCAGTCGTGGAAGTGTAAATTTACAACAAGCCTGTAACTTAAAAGGACAATTATACTCACCTAGACCCCACTCCTGACATCCATTGTACCCAGGGGGAGGACCCAAACCGCACTGTCCTCACCCCCCAGGTACACTTTCCAACTTAACATTTAATCATCTAAAGTTTCCTCTGGTGCTCCGCTCCCACTCCCGTGTTCTGGCCAATGAGAAGACACACTTCTATCAGAGCACATCTCCTCATTGGCCGAGTTGCAGACGGACTTCAGGATCAGAGCACCAAAGGAAACTTTAGGTGTGTAAATCTAGAGTTAGAAAGTGAACCCAGTGATTAAGACGGGTTCGGTTTATTTGCGGTTTGTGTACTCACCCTGGGTACTTTCCAAAAAGGGAGCATGGTTTTGTTGAGTAAAGTTGTCCTTTAAGATCCAGAAAAGATAGAGACATCAATAAACAGTAGGCTTGTTTGAAAGGTATGATAGAGCTCTTTTCAATAGACTTGTATGGAGACCACAGTTACACGTTGAGGTTAATATTTCCTATCGCATTGTTCTTTAAAAAAACAAATAAGCAAATTACATTTACAAAGGTAAACATGGATATTGATTCATTACTTGCTAAGAGGTATCTTCATGGATGCTGGGCGTCCAGCTCCACGCGGTGCTGTTCCATGTTCTGAATCTTTGTAATTAAGGTAACCAGGAGGAGAAGATTTTGTATCATCCCATTCATCATCCCAGTCATCATCATCAACAGCTGAAATTAGGATTTGACATAATTTATTTTTCTGTTATGGCAGTATTACCAGAGACTGCATGAAACATTAAAAACAATCTGCAAATGGGGGCGGAGTCTGACAGCGAATGTGAATGGTCAAACTTCAAGGAGCTCCGGTCTAATAAGCTATATTAAGCACATGGGAACAGCCTGAAACTGGACAATTGAACCTAATTCCAACCCCATATCCCAAGGAGGATAACCCCATGCCACCCAAAAGACAAATAGGAACCAGGTCGGACCTGACGGAGTACTTTCCACTGTCCACGCCACGAGGCACCCAAGATGGCGGCGAACTCGGGGACGAGGGGCACGAAGCCCCGTGCACAAGAAAAGACCTGGATGTCCTATATAATAATATTGAGAGAATCCAAACATCGCAATCACAAATCATCCGAGAGGTAAAACAGGAAATAGCCTCGCTGGGGGAAAGAGTGGCTACACTAGAGGCCTCATCGGACCACATCTCCTCTTACTGCCAGCAGGTGGAGGCCGAGATCACTGAAATTCGGCGGGACATCTACCTGCTGAGGGATCAACAAGAGGATGCCGAGAACAGGGCCCGCAGGAGTAACATCAGGGTCCGAGGAGCACCAGAAGATATAGAGGAAGTTGAGGCTTACCTGACTCGCCTCTTCCTCCATGTACTCCCAAAGGACAACTTCAAGGAGCTCCGGTCTAATAAGCTATATTAAGCACATGGGAACAGCCTGAAACTGGACAATTGAACCTAATTCCAACCCCATATCCCAAGGAGGATAACCCCATGCCACCCAAAAGACAAATAGGAACCAGGTCGGACCTGACGGAGTACTTTCCACCGTCCACGCCACGAGGCACCCAAGATGGCGCCGAACTCGGGAACGAGGGGCACGAAGCCCCGTGCACAAGAAAAGACCTGGATGTCCTATATAATAATATTGAGAGAATAATCCAAACATCGCAATCACAAATCATCCGAGAGGTAAAACAGGAAATAGCCTCGCTGGGGGAAAGAGTGGCTACACTTGAGGCCTCATCAAACCACATCTCCTCTTACTGCCAGCAGGTGGAGGCCGAGATCACTGAAATTCGGCGGGACATCTACCTGCTGAGGGATCAACAAGAGGATGCCGAGAACAGGGCCCGCAGGAGTAACATCAGGGTCCGAGGAGCACCAGAAGATATAGAGGAAGTTGAGGCTTACCTGACTCGCCTCTTCCTCCATGTACTCCCAAAGGACGCTAACCTGAACCTACATATTGATCGTGCACATAGAGCACTAAGACCCAAACCACAACGCGGAGAACCTCCGCGAGATATTATTTGCAAATTACACTACTTCAAGGTAAAAGAAACAATTATGGCGGAGGCACGCAATAAAGAATTTAGCGATTTTGAAAACGCACGTTTGAAACTGTATAATGACCTATCTACCTCCACATTGATGAGACGTCGCGACATGAGACCCATTACAGATGTTTTAAATAAAAACAAGATCAAATATAGATGGGGCCACCCATTTAAATTGTCGGTCCTCAAAAACGGTCGTTTGATCTCCATCTCCTCCCCTGAAGACGGCGGGACCTTCCTTAGCAGACTATGCCTCACAAAAGATGCCTCCCCTACTCCATCACAGAAGGGTCCAAGAATCCTGCCACCGCAGACAGAGTGGACCACAATCGATCCTAAAGCACGGAGACGCACACAACAGTCTCCGGAGACATCTCCACCGGTGTGAAAGGTTCTACAACCAGGGTCACGCAAGTATTGAACTAATGCTTACAAAAATTATCGATCCCCACCGCTGAGAGCATGTCTCAGGGCCCACTACAGCCCATCTCATATAACCCTTATAAAACTCCTATAACCGTAACAATCCCCTATCCAAAGCCCATATAAGGGATCCATGCCACTACCCTTCTGGCTCCAACGATAACCTCACCCCAAAAGCCAGTATTGGCTCAAACCATCACTTCACCAAGTTTGCCCTATCTAACTGATCCCCGATCTAGGAACTATCCATAGCCATGGTTGTCACGTATAACACAAACCAAACAACATCATACCCAACCCACCCCCTATAATTCATAAGAAATATAGGACTTCCAACTTAGACCAGAATGCGGGGGGAGGGGAAAGGCCAATAAGACATGGATACTCCAAACCGGGAAACTCCCGTGGATCTGACTTATGGATATAAATAACTGCAAAGGGCAACAAACACAATGTGTCCACAAAAAAGTTATTTCCCCATGCCACCCAGCTCACAAACACGGTCAAGCTAACTTCAACTACCCGACGCTATAAGAGGGATTGTACATGATGCATAACTCTGGGGGTTTCGGAATAGAATGTATATTACCAAGAACTCATGGGATGTGAGACCTGGAACTTAAAGCACTATCGAACTATCAAAAACTGCTACAGAACCATCACTATGGACATAACAGGCCAACCAGGACCCCGTAAAGAAGCCCCTGGCCCCCCCCCCCCCCCCCCTTTTTTTGGTCTGTTAAATAAGCGACCTGGAACACAGGCGCCAATAACTCTGTGAAATACTGACAAAAAGTATAACAATGTGATATTATTATATGTTTTTACTATAACATTGTTCAATTGTATCTGGGAAATAAGCAATAGGTAACAAGGCTGTTGGCAGCTTACTGAACGATAATTCCCCGGATATAATATGTTAATACAGTGGCTAGGGATACTAATACCACTTACTGAAAAGATAGAAAGACGAGATATTGAATTTGCTCATGTAACAAACGCTCTATATGACTTAAAACTTCAATCACCATTTCGTTATGTGTAATACTGACAAAAAAGTATAATAATGTGTTATTATCATGTGTACAAAAGCCACAGTATGAAGTTCAGATTAGGGGGGGGGGGGGGGGGGAGGGGAGCGAGGAAGGGGAGGAAAGAAAAAAGAGAGAAAAAAGTTATGGGGTCCCCGAACGCTTAAACCATTAGAAAGTTAACCACTCGCATAACACCATGATCATTACACTAATTTTGTAAAGGAACCCCCAGAGAACTCCATTATCACAGCTAGATACTCGAAACTTGCAGGGAAATAGCTAAGGTAGTCAGTCAAGCAACACTTAAACCCGTATAGGATGGCACAAGATCAATAATGTTGCCCCCTTGCTCTGTCCTGCTGCCTCTCCCCCCCTGACTGTCAGGAGCTAACGGTGTTTCTCTTATCCCTGTGTCCATACCCAAGAACACAAAATACAAGGTTCTGGGTGTCACTCCCAGGGCTGAGTGATGCAAATAGAAAAGTATTATGTCTAAAAGGCAAACGGACCATCCAGATACACTGCACCAGCAGTGTTGGTCTGATATGATAAACAAAAGGCTGAAACTTAGTAATCTTCCTTATGTAAAACTGAGATATTGTCACTGCTACGTGGGCTAACTCCAAAATAAAACAAAGAAAAAACAAATACAAGCTTTTCATGTGACATGAGGCATAGATTTAAGGGGAAGAGAAAAGGGGAGGAAAGGGGGGAAAGAAAGGGGAAGAGAAGGGAAGGAAGGGGAAAGGAAGGGAAAAAGGAAAAAAAAAAAAAAAGAAAACGGTCCCGCACATCACACAACATTATCCCACATCTAGTTTACTGGGAAAAACTAAATATTATACATGACTTTACCTCCCACCAGAATCTATGATCTCCCCAATAACCAATTCCCGGTAATTAGCTACCCCAAAAACCGGAGTCTCCCTGGTACTATGTACACTGTTCCATCCTAGTACGTGCGAGACCTAGTACGAGTGAGACCATACCCCCCACTCAAGAGAGTTCTACTGAACTCTTAACTCCATTTTTCCCAGAGTGAGAGCTCATAGCGAGCTCTCCCTCCCGGAGGCCATTGAAACAGAATGGCATCCCCTGGGTTGAAATATTTATTGTATATAGTTTTGTTTTTGTATTATATCCTACGTTACTGTTATTTAAAGGGTATGTCCACCCTAAAATGAAATTTTTGATATACGATCCCCCCTGGGCTCCCAGCCCCAGCCGCATTATTTTTTTTTTTAGAAAGCCCCCCAAACTCTACTTACCTGCCCTCTTTCCTGCGCCGCGCTCCCGGCCCTCTGCTTGCGAGGAAATGCAAGCAGAGGGGCGGGACCGGCAGCCGCGTCTGTGATTGGCTGAGCGGCAGCCAATCACGGACATGGCTGCCGGCAGCTCACTTCCTCGTAGGAAAGCGGAGAGGTAAGTAAAAGATTGGGGAGCTTTCTAAAAATAAAAAATATGCGGTTGGGGCTGGGAGACATGGGGGAATAGCGTATAAAAGGGGTTTTATGCTAGGGGGAGGGATAGCAGAACGGGAGGGAGAGGGAGGGGGAGGGAGGGGGGAGAAGGGATTCAGTACGCATGGCAAAGATCTCCGGGAGGCCAGGTAGCAGGCAGTGTCCTATATGGACCTGCTAGCCTCCTGGTGGGCAGTTTTTGGGACTTTGGGGGGGGACTACAGGAGAACCAGATGGAGCTGGGATGTGAGGTAAGGATTAAACTACACTACATGGTGGGGCCAGTAGTTGGGGAGATTATAGTTTTGGGGGTGGACATGCCCTTTAAAGAGTGTCTATCTAATTTCTTCTCAGAACGCTCCTGCTCTGCAACTCAAAAACAGCAAGTACCTTAAATTGATTCTACCCGTGTTGATAATATTCAACGGGCATGCTCTCAGCGTGTTTAGCCAACTCACGACCGAGCGCCACCATGCCTAGCAACATAAACATACTAACACACAACGTAAAAGGACTAAACACCCCACAAAAAAGGAAGCTAGCACTACAATATTATAATAAACCAAACCCAGACATCATACTTCTACAAGAAACACACTTTAAAAAAGGACATGAACCTAGATACTGGGGGAAAAGATACTCACAAACCTATTTCGCCTCAGCACATACCAAGAAGGCCGGGGTGGCCATCCTAATCAAAAGTTCATTGGGATTCATAATGGAATCCTCCCTATGCGACCCACACGGCCACTATATCATTCTTAACGGAAGTATCCAATCGACAAAAATCACACTAGTTAACATATACACCCCAAATAAACTACAAAGATCCTTCTATCATATCGTCTAGGATAACAATTACCACATTTGCATAATAGCCGGAGGTGACTTCAATGCCACAATGCATCTGTCCATGGATAGATCGGCGCCACGGGGCAGCGATAGAACCCTCAAACCCCACGATGTCTCACATCCTTTCTGAAATCCAACAATTTAATAGACACCTGGCGACTCCATCACCCACACCGCAAGGAATACTCATTTTATTCCTCAGTACACAAAACTTTCTCTAGACTTGACTATATATTCGCAAACCCACAATTGTTACCCTCCATATCAAACCCCTACATATCAGAAATCTCCTGGTCAGACCACGCATTTGTTAGCATTACAATACGAAACTTAATACAGCATAAACCACCCCCCTTATGGAGGCTCAATGAATCACACTTAGCCACAGAACAAAACCAGAAAGAAATCTCACTTACAATACAACATTATTTCCAGGAAAATGACTCCCCGGAAATATCCTCGTCCTTGTTATGGTCAGCTCACAAAGCAGTGATCAGGGGTAAATGCATCCAAATAGCATCGAAAACCAAAAAATCCAGAGAGAAAAGAATAATGGAACTGCTCTCACTTATTAAAACTCATGACAACTAAGTAAAAAATGGGATGAGGATGTAAATAACAAAGTATCCACATACAAAGGAGAACTTGCTCAACTATTAAACCTGAATGCAGAAAAAGCTCTTAGGTTCACGAATCAGCATCTATACTGTAAACTAAATTAACCCAACACAATGCTTGCAAATAAATTAAAAAGCAAAATGACAGCCAATAAATTTTTACCGATTAGGGATCACAGAGGCAACTTACAATATGACCCTCAGTGGATCACAATTTGCACAATATTTCCAAACCTTATATGAGGGCCACACAACACAAAATGATATAGAGACAAAGACCAGGATGGAAAAATTTTTAAAGGAAGTTAATCTCTCCCAAATCACCCCGGAACAAAGAGATTCATTAATAACCCCTATCACAATCCAAGAAATACAATAACAAGAACCCTGAAAGACACGAAAAAAAGAAAAGCACCAGGCCCGGACGGGTTCACAAATCTATATTATAAAATAGTCTCAAATTTACTGTCACCACATCTATTGAAACTATTTAATAACATTTTACTAGGACATGACCTATTTCCAACAGAAATATTAGAAGCCCACATCATTGTCATCCCCAAACCTGAAAAAGACACAACGAAAGTTACAGAATTACAGGCCAAATCCTTGATAACACTGATGTGAAAATTTTCACAAAAATAATGGCAAACAGATTGAAATAATCCTCCCATCGATTATCCACTATGATCAGACTGGATTTGTCATGTACCGCCAACCCACAGACAACCTTAGAAATGCCCCTAACCTCATGCAACACACTCTAACAAAAAAACCCAGCAATGCTATTATCACTTGATGTGGAAAAGGCGTTCGATAGAGTAGACTGGCGGTACCTACAAGAAGTCCTTAATAAATTTGGCCTCCCAGAAAATTCTGCCAAGCAATTTTCAGTCTATACCGAGAACCAAAAGCAAAAGTCAGGAATATGGGCTATCCCTCACAGGTAATTCACATCCGGAACGTCACTAGACAGGGCTGTCCGCTCTCCCGTTACTGTTCGCCATGTGCATTGAACCCTTGGCACAAAAGATGAGATAACGCGAATATAAAAGGCATAGAATAGAATGAAAAACAGAACAAAAAATATCCCTGTTCGCAGATGATACCCTGCTCTACCTCACAAATCCCACAAACCTCTTCCACAGGTATACACAGAATTAAACAGATTTGGGGCCATATCAGGCTTCAAAACCAATCATTCCAAATCTGTAGCATACAACGTAATAATACCGGATACCGTACAAAGGACATTACAACTCCTCATTCCACTTTAAAGGGCGGATAAATCCTTCCGATATTAGGCATCCAACTTAGCGCGGACCAAAAAATACTGTTTACTCAAACTATACAAGACTTATTTCCCACTCATCAAATTACTACGAATGGTCACCTTTTCAATTATCAATGATAGGAAGAATATAGCAGTCAAGATGACCATTCTCCCTAAAATCCTATACTGTTCCGAGCCCCCCTCTGCTATCTAAAAAATCAGATCTGGGCCCTCTACAAAAGGAAACAGAAGGTTATTTGTCAGGGAAAGAGACCCAGAATTAAATACTCATATTTGGCCAGATCTAAAGACAAAGGGGGTTTCGCCCTACCTGACACATACTCATCCTATCTAGCCGCCAGACTAGCCCAGATGTCCCAAGCGACTAGGGAAGGGAACCAGGCCAGATGGATTGACCTGGAAAACATACAATTAGCCCCACACCACTCATACTCCATATATGGATAAAACCTATAGATAGGAAAGAACACTACCAAACAAGATTATATTATCAAAAACTCATTGAGGATCTGGGATCATTGTAATAACATACACAGTTTAATCCCATTCCCTCAACGCAAATGCCACTATTTCACACCTCATATTTTGGGGGAAAGCCTGGGATTGATGATGATGCTGGATGAACTTGGGGATAAGGAGATATCTGACGTGATGGCCCCGGGGGGCCGGTTAACTCCATGGGCGGATGCTCAAAAGAATTTTAAAATACCCCAATCATTGTGGTTCCAGTATACTAGAATATTATCATTCGTACATAAAATGAAAAGGGACTGCACAAGCCAAAAACCTACTCCAATCGAAACCTTTAGCACAAGCACAGAACAACAACAAAAAGGAGCAATACCTTATTCTATAAAATAAATGGCATGAGAAAACAACACATAAAAATCCCACCAATAACAAAATGGGAACAGACTTCAAACAACACTTACAGATCAACGTGGACCAAGATATTCCTTAACCAGCAAGATGCTCCTCCAATATAATTATAAAAGAAAAGAAGTACAAGATGTACGTTGGTACACCACCCCGGCCTTCTTAAATAAAATATCCCCTACCATTCCACCCCTTTGCTATCGGGGATGCCAAGAGAGGCGGATCAATTCCACTGTTGGTGGGAGTGTGGGGAAGTTAGAGCAACTTGGACTATATGCGAACAATAATAGGGGGATATTCACAAACAACTTTACGCTTACACACTGACAGCACATTCAACACCCAGTAATAGATACAACACCCAAGCTAACAATTAATAGCAATAATATGGTGGACAACGAAGCCTAATAGCAAAACATGGAAAGGAGGAAGGGTCACCAAAACAGAACTGATAACAAAATCTGGTGGGCGCGCGGTGGCAATACGTGGCTAGCATGCTGACTAATAATATAAAAAACTGGTCCAAATATGGGACGTATGGGATCTAAGAATGAACCCTCAAGCACCCAAGATTTGAAAACTTCTTTGTTCAAGGCAGAGAGGGGGACGCTGTCTGGACGCGGGCCCACGAGTGAAGGAAGAATAAGGGAAAGGGAAAAATCAAGAGTAACATAAAGTATTAAGCTAAATGACCGATTATTATCCACAAATAAAATATGAAAAGTATAAGAGGTATAAACATAGATTCTAGAAGAGTTAAATGACTAAAGAAGCACTAAACTCAGAAAAAAACATGCTATTGATTATTCTAGTACTGTGGGTGATGCTCACCATATTGAAAAACCTAATACTCACAATGATTGAGGGAAGAGGGAGAGGAGGGGAGAGAAGATATGAAGACATACATATTTTTTGTATTATGTTTTTATGTATTACGTTTTATGAACAATGTAACCATAGTAATATAAAGAATAAGTATATATTTGTATAACAAAGAAGAACACACAGGAGCAGAAGAAGAAAAGATAGACTCGGTTTTATAAAATGTTTTTATTACAATTTGTTAACGCTCAAAAAGAATGTAAAAGTATGCTGAAATGATGCTAAAGAAAAATTTTAATAATAAAAAAGGTAATGAACAAAAAAAAAAAAACAATCTGCAAATATTTACCCTAAAATATGGTTTCAGCTCCTTTTGGAGTCAATAGTTGAGATTCTATCCTCCTCTACTGTAAAACTTAATAAACTAAATGAGTTGCTTTTAATTTAATAGAGCATAATTACTTTCTTATAAAAGGGAAATAGATTTTAGTGTAAAATTGTACAGAATACTCCACAAACTTACAGTACAGAAGATGAGATTGACAATTTCGTTTTAAGACAAGGGGCAAAAATGTATTAAAAGAATAGATACCGTACTATCTATGACACACAAAATTAAATTAAAATGTTTTACCAGTTCCTCTGGGGTAAGTTATAATACTGGTATATAAGCATGATATATTGAGGAAACAGACACAGATTAGAGAGTAGGGTTAACAACTTTAACTTGAATTATAGACAAATTCTAGATGAGTGTTTTTTTTAATATACCGTATAAACCGACCCGAGTATAAACCGAGGTACCCAATTACACCTAAAAAATCTAATAAAAGTTGTTGACTCGAGTATAAACCGAGGGTAGAAACTTGGCATTCAAGATGTATGGAAACTACAACTCCCAGCTAATAAAGCATGCTGGGAGTTGTAGTTTCCAAACATCTTGAATGCCACCCTCACCCTCCCACCCAGTTCAGTTTGTACCTGTGGGCTCTCCTCCATCCAGTAACTTGGGGCCAGCATTGAAGATCAGCATTCCGGCAGCCGCGATCAGGTAAACTTTCCGGCGTCCTCTCCATTCCGGCATCCGAGCACTCATTCCCAGTACTGGTGCGACGGCTGACGTCACTAATTGGTGCCGGGCTTAGCGCCAGGCAGTGACGTCGGCCGGCGCGCCAGTACAGGGAATGATCGTGCGGCTGCCGGAGTGCTAAAGTAAGTATTGACTCGAGTACTATTCTTTCACAAATATATGTTTTTTAAAGGAAAAACATTTCGTACATTTGTCATTTTAACCACCCTAACTTATCTTTTTACTATTTAGATTTATATCATTGGATAATTACTGCGTGGATTATTATGCCTCAACTTAAAACGTTGTCTGAAGACACATCCTGTGGTCATTGAAAAGATGTTAATCTGTTTCAGAAGGGTCAAATTAACCCACTTTTCTTCCAGTTTTTAACATGAATTAGACCAAACAAATCTAAAGAGATTGCTGAAACTACTAATATTGAGTTTAGAACTTTCCATTGCAATGTTAAAAACTGGAAGAAAAGTGGGGAACCATCATCTTTGTGGAAAAATGCGTCGAAAAAAAAAAATCTTAAACGATCATTATCGATGCTCACTGGAACATTTGGTAAAATCAAATAGGAAAAAATCAACAGCTGCATTAATGCATTTCCACACGCAAAATGCAAAGGGAAATCAAGGTATTGGGACTAAAAAGTTGTGTAGCCCTAAGAAAACCACTGATCAGTGAGTCTAATAAAAACAATGCTTAAATCTGCTAGGGAGTATAAAGATTGTACTATGGAGCAATAAAATAAGGTAATGAAATCTGTTAAGTCCAGATTTACCCTGTTCTAGAGGAGCATCAAGAAGGGAGTCACATGAAGTGATTATGCCTAGTGCCTACCATACAAAAGTATAAAGGAATAGGAAAGAGGCGGAGCTCCCCAGGAAGTACACGAAACAGTTCCAAATAGATAAAACCACAATTTTATTAAAATTCACCCCAACATATGACAACCTATGTTGGATGGTGGGAAGAGACTTGCTTATTTGGTAATTGGTCCATTATCACTTGTTTTAAACTTTATAAAAGATTTACAGACAATGTCATCATTGTATGGGCTGGCACTCAGACTGAATTTGTTATGTTGGTTCCTAAACTAAACGATAATGACCATAATCTCACTTTCACTTATGCATATGGAGGTAACGTATATACTAGAGTATAAGTTGATCCGAGTATAAAAGTCGAGGTACCTATTTTTACCTGAAAATTTTTTAAAAACGGATTGACTCGAGTATAAGCCGAGAGTAGAAATGGTAGAAATAAGCCCTTTAAATGGACAGCAGAATTCCCATACAGTAATAGCCAAATCCAGTACCAGTAACCCCCAATTCCTTGGCACTCAAGATGTTTGGAAACTACAACTCCCAGAATGTTTGTTGCTTGGAGTTTCAGTTTCTAAACATGTGGAGCGGCAAGGTCCAGTAAAAATTTAATTAAGCTTTACAATTCTACTGATCCCCATATTGTAAAGGGCCCTCTGGCCCCAACCGCTATGTTAGTAATATCAGACAATGCCCAGAACTTTACTTACCTTCCCTCTTGCCTCCGCCACGCTGCCAGGCCCTCTGCTTGCGAGAAAATGCAAGCAGAGGGGCGGAACCGGCAGTCACGTCTGTGATGTGAGTGGCAGCCAATCACAGACACGGCTGCCGGGAGTTCAGTGCGGCGGAGGCAAGAGGGAAGGTAAGTAATGTTCTGGGCATTTTCTGATATTACTAATATAGCAGTTGGGGCTGGGGGGACAGGGGCAATGTTTGGTAAAAATGGATTTACACTAGGGGGAGGGAATCCTAATCGGGAGGGAGAGGGAGGGGGAGAAGGGCTGCAGTACGCATGCCAAACTTCTCCCGGAGGCCAGGTAGGAGGCAGAGTCTGCTATCCTCCTGGTGGGCAGTTTTTGGGACTTTGGGGGGAGGGGACTACAGGAGAACCATATGGAGCTGGGATGTGAGGTAAGGATTAAACTACACTACACAATGGGGCCAGTAGTGGGGGGGGATTATAGTTTTGGGGGTAGACATGCCCTTTAAGGTATGTGACATTTTCATAGACAGACAGTCTAGTTTCTAAGTTCTATGTTAAAGTGAAAACAATACAATTGTTTTCATTTTTGATTAATGTGCCTCTTGTTTTAATGCCTTTATTAGGTAGGCACATACTTTTGGATTGACACAATTGACAGATATTTGTGGATTTTAAATATATCACATGATTGTTACAGAACCATTCGCCTGCCAAAAGTTTATGTGCAACTAATATCCAGTTACGGTGGAAAATAATTCCTAATTTAGTCCTGTTATGTAGGAAGATATTACTGGGGAGTATTATTATTATTAAGAGTTCAGATATTCTTAGGGTATAATGAAATGAAAGGGTATGGGATAAAGAGGGAAGATGCTGGGCTAATAGTAGACGCTACATTTAGCCAGTTAAATACCTGCTTTACCTTTCACACCATGCATAGAGAGATCAGCTCCTAGTGGTGGGTGCAATGCCCTGTGTATCCATCCACACACAGGCCTCTTTAGGTTTAGCGAAAAAATTGTACCTTGTCAGCATGTACCACTCTTAATCGGGCAGGGTATGGCATGGAGTATTTGATACTGGCTGCTTTAATGGAACATTTTGTATCCAAAAAGGTAGCACTTTTCTTTCGGAGTTCGATTGAGTAGTCAGGGAAAAGCATTATTTTATTGTTTTTGAAGCTGAGGTCATCTTTGTCACGAGCCAGATGTAGGATAGCATCTCGATCTTTTGCATTAAAGATTCAGGCTATTGGTGGTCTTGGCCTAGTACCTGGAGGTGTTTTTTTGTGTGGGGAAGGCTGATAAGGAGGAGGATTGGTCCTAGGAGCCAGGTTTCTAAGAACTTGCTTCTCCACACCTTCAGAGAAATTGAGCTCCTGCTAATAGGCCTTAGGTTGCTTTGCCAAGGCAGTACCTGCAGATGGGCTCTCCGGTGTTGTCTAGCTTGCACATGGGATTTCCTCTGTACAGACGAGTGGGCCTATTTGCTTACTTTTTCGCCCGCTGCGGTTTCCTTTTTTTCCTTGTGTCCCATCATCTCTCTTCTTCTGTACACTGGAGCTGGTAAGTGGTAAAATATTAGTTTGTAGACTGTCCGTATTAGCCTCATATGTTAAAGTAGACCGGGAGCTCCTCACCAGCATGTCCTACCGCACTCAAGTCTTAGCCTCGCACCAGACCTTGCAAAGTTTATAGTGTTCATTGGCCGGTCAATTGGCCAGTAATTTCCCTTTTGCTGCTTCTGTGCATGGAAAAGGCACGGAACAGCAGCAGAAGGCAGCTGAGGGAATGAGAGCTGGCAAGTGCATTTAGAAGCCAATTTGAACACTTAACCTAGACTTTGCAATGTTTTATCAGGGTTTATTAGTTAACCCTGAATTTTTCGTGGACTTACAAACATCAGAGGGAATAGAACGGGCCTTTGGTTAACTAAGGATTTGGTTCAGAAACAATATCAATAAAGCTCCTGGACGAGATAAAGTACATCTTCGGGTTCTTAAAGAATGATGTTAATTTTTAATCAGGCCATTTTTTATTTTCTCAGATTCCCTCATGTCTGAAAACGTGCCTCTGGTTTGGAAATATGATGTAATTCCAATATTTAAAAAAGGTAGTCGTTCACAGCTTGGTATAGTATAGTATTTGAGGTGGAATAAAGACAAGTCCACCTAGTCCAACCTACAGTACTCGGCAATACCTGCATTCGCTGCTTAAAAGTTGATCCAAAAGAAGGCAAACCCCCCCAAAAAACAACCAGTAACATAAAACATTCTTTGTTTTTAAAAACAAATCCAGCTTTTTTTTTTTTTTTTTTTTTAAACTGTCCAATGAACCTGCCATCACAACAATGTCCACAGTTTTTTCTCAGTGAAAAAAAAACATTCCAAACTTATCTTCCAGTCTTAAGGTATGTACGCGTGTCCTCTGACATGTTTTCTTTTGATGAACAATGCCCAAGACAGTTTATTGTATGGCCTATCAATGTATTTATACACAGTGATCATATTCCCATACAAGGCCTTTCTCCGGTGTGTATAATTGAACAGTAAAAGTGTAAAATCCAATTTCTTATTCAAGCTCCCCCAATCCCCTTTTAATTTTGTTACCCCTTCTGAACTTGACTCTTACTCACTCTAGCTCTTGCAGCATGGCACTGCTTGCTACATTTAGGTTTGTTTTCCACTAAAACTCCATGTGAATCCTTTTCCAATAGAGATTCACTTAACACAGAGCCATTTATAGTATAGTATAAATGCATCACCTTACATTTTTCAATATTGAATCTCATCTGCCACTTAACAGCCCATTGTGACAATCTATCTAGAGACCCCTGCAACAATTGGAAATCATCTGTAGCTTTAAATGGTTGACAAAGTTTTGTGTCATCTGCAAACACAGAGACCATGCAGACAATACATACTGTAATTCCAAATCATTAGTAAACAGATTAAATAGAAGTGGGCCCAACACAGAACACTGTGGTACACCAAAACACCATTAACAACAACTCTCTGCATCCGATCCATCAACCAATTTTCTATACATGTACAAATGTGCCACCAAAGCCAAACAGACTTCAACTTGTACATTATTTGCCTATGGGGGGCTGTATCAAAAGTCTGGTAATTACAGACCTGCAAGTTTAACTTAAATGGTGGGTAATTTTGATATGGGAACATATTCTAGAGTATCTTTCAAGGATTGACATAAGAAGTAATCAGCTACGGAAACGGAGAGCAGTGCATGCACCCATATTTACATGCACAGCTCTGCGATTCTCACACGCCAACATATGCAAGCATGTGACAAAATGCAGCACTGTGGCTTTGCCCATAATCTTGTATTTAGAGGACCCACGCCAATCTTTTCAGTCATCTTTATCATTTAGCAAATCAGTGATCTTTTCAATAGACCACACAATCAACATTCCTTCTTGCCCAATGTCCAGATTTTTCAAATAGTATTTTAGATTTTTTGATTAAAAGTCCATTGCTTTAGAAAATGTATCAGATCCATGGATGTTCAAAACTGGCAGTTCCAAATCCAGGTTTGTTTGGAACCCAGAATATATTACTATTTAAAAGAGCTGATTGGTGGTACCTGGCTGTGGAAAGCAGGGGAAGTGGGTCCTTGGTGAGAAGCCTGCAGGAGGGCCCTTTAGATATGCTATCCAAGTCCTACATCTGTCAGCTTTCTAAGTATTGTGGTTTTGGGGTGTACATTTTTTATTTGTGGGGTGAACATGCTCTTTAATTATCCGAGAATACATCTTAATTTGTCTCAAGTGCAATTTATAGAACTCAATCAGGGGCATTCACAGAGATTTGATCTTTAGCCGCAGTGCAATGTTAAGGGGTTAAAGACACAGGACAAGATTTACAAACGGTTAATACATTTTCACGGTGATTCAAAAATGTTTGACCCACCTAAATCAGATCTTATTAAAAGGACATGTCCATCATAAAAATAAAAAAAATTTCTGTAATCTGACTTCCCCCCTGCCAACCCTAAATGCACTGTCACAGGGAGATGCAATATCCCATGCTAAAGGGGAAAATAAGTGCAAAGCCCATGCTAGCTGATGTAATATACGGTTAGCGAGGTTTTTTTTACTCATTTTGCATCGCTTGCACCCTTTTTTGGAAATAGCTCAGTGCAAACGATGCAATAAATTAAGAGATGATAATTTGTATAGCATATAGTATTCGAGGTTGAATAAAGACATACTTCCATCCAGTCCAACCCATCTAGCAATATCCTCATTGATTGATCCAGAGGAAGGCAAAAAAAACCCCCACCAAATTATTTCCTGACTCCAAGTGCCAATCGTAATTTCCCTGGATCAACTCTACTTTATGTATCAATACCAGTAACTTGCAACATTCCTTGTTTGCAGAAACTCACCCATCTTTTTTTTTAAACTGACCAATGAACCTGCCATAACAACATCCACTGGAAGTTCCATAGCTTTAACGTTCTCACAGTGACAAACCCTTTCCGAACTTGAAGCTTAAACCTTTTTTCTTCAAGTCTTAAGGGATGTCCACATGTCCCTTGACATGCTCTATTGGTGAACAACGACCCAGATAGTTTGTTATATGGCCCATATATGTATTTATACACAGTAATCATATCCCCATGTAAGTGCCTTTTCTCCAGTGTACATAATTGTAACTTTTCCAGTCTCTCTTCATATTCAATCTCCCCCAATCCCCTTATTAATTTAGTTGGCCTTCTCTGAACCCTTTCCATTTCAAAGATGTCCTTTTTGTACACAGGATTCACAAATTGCACTGCATATTCCAAATGAGGCCTTACCAATGCTTTGTAAAGAGGGAGAATAACATTTTCCTCCCTTGAATCCATACCTCTCTTCATAGAAGACAGTACCATGCTGGCTCTAGCTGTTGCTGCCTGGCACTGCTTGCTACCTTTAAGTTTGTTATCCACCAAAACTCAAAGATCCCTTTCCAACAGGGATTCACTTAACACAGAGCCATTTATAGTATAATCAGGACAAGGATTTTTAAGTCCAAAATGCATCACCTTACATTTATCAACATTGAATCTCACCTGCCACTTAGCAGCCCAATGTGACAATCTATCTAGATCCCCCTGCAACAATTGCACATCCTCTGAAGTTTTTAATGGTCTTTTTTGTGTCGTCAGCAAACACAGAAACCTTGCTGACAATACCCACTTCCAAATGATTCATAAATAGATTAAATAGAAGCGGCCCCAACACAGAACCCTGTGGCACCCCACTTAGCACTTTAGTCCATAACGATGAAGCCCCATTAACAACTACTCTCTACATCCTATTCATTGACCAATTTTCTATCCATGTACAAATGTGCCTCTCCTGACCAACAGACCTTAGCTTATACATTAATCGCCTATGGGGGATTGTATCAAAAGACTTTGCAAAATCCAAGTAAACTACATCTACTGCTATGCCAGAGTCTAAATTACTACTTACTTCTTCATAAAAGCCAAGCAAGTTAGTTTGACAAGATCTATTCCTCCTAAATCCATGCTGGTTACTACTTATAATGTCAGTCCTTGAAACATACTCTAGAATATGTTCCCTTATTAAACTTTCCAGTATCATCCCCACCACTGAAGTTAAACTTACAGGCCTGTAATTACCCGGCTGTGAACGACTACCCTTTTTGAATATTGGAATAATAATATAGTAACATAGTAATTAAAGTTACGTCCATCAAGTCCAACCTATTCACCCTCTTTATATATATATATATATATACATATATAATATATATATATATAATATTTTTTTTTTTTTTTTTTTTTTTAAAGTTGATACAGAGAAGGCAAAAAACCCCAGCTAAAAAGGGGGAAAAAAATCCTTCCTGACTCAAACGGCAATCGGAATGTATCCCTGGATCAACCAGATCTATATGCATTAATACCAGTAATTCTCAATATTTTTAGTTTTTAGAAACTTATCCAGGCCTTTTTTAAAGCTATTCAATGAACTTGCCATATAATACACTTTGGGTTAACCATTATTGCTACTATATCTTTACTTGGATCTTCTATAGTGTATACAGAGGGAAAAAAAAAATATTCAAGACATTTGCTTTATCGTCATCCTCCGTAACTAACTTATCCCCATTAATTAATGGTGCCACATTTTCAGTCCTCATCTTTTTACTATTGATATACATAAAAAATTTTTAAGGCTAACTTTATTATTAATTTTAGCTAGTTTGATTGCTTTCTTCCCTTGCACTCCTTGTTACAGTTTTTATAATCAGGGGTTTTGAACCACCCATAAGTTCTTCTTCTAGAGCGATATACTTGTAAAGGGACTTTCTATTTTAAAGGGGTTTGTCTGTTTTTAAGGGTTGTGTTAAGAAACAAAAGCGTTTAGAACAAGAAAGGGTTTAAGAACAAGACTGCTGTTCACCAGGGGAAGTAGGGGAGGGAAGGATAGGGATGCTTCTTTCCAGCTGATTTGCCGTTTTAGGCGAAGATGTGGAGGACGATGGCTCGGAAGTAGCATATATGGAGCGGGCCTTTCCCTTAAGCACCCAGGGGACCGCCATCTCCAATACAAGGGAGGGAGAACTGGAGGGCTAGGAAATGATTTCCGAGATGATAAAAATGATTTCTGAGAGTTAGGTGCCAAGTTAAAAGTAAGGACCTCAAGGGTAGTGATTTCAGAAATACTACCGCAGCCACGTTGCTAGGGAGGCAATGGGAGCTTAGGAGTATAAATGCGTGGCTAAGAGGGTGGTGTAAGGAGATGGGGTTTGGGTTTTTAGAGAACTGGGCAGACTTTTCTTATGGCTACAGGCTCTTTTATTAGAGACGGATTGCACCTCAATGATGATGGTGCAGCTGTTTTGGGGGAGAAGATGGCTAGGGGGTTGGATGAGTTTTTAAACTAGGTATGGGGGGAGGTTACGTTGAACTACACAGGGGTAAATAGAGAACTTAGGTATCAGGGAGCTAATGACAACGGAGGGAAGAGACGGTGGAGGGGACTGCATAGAGGATAAGGAGGCATGTAAGACCAAGTATGGAAGTAAATCAATTGATAATCAAAAATGCATGTTTACAAAGGCAAGAAGTCTGGCTGGAAAAACTGGGGAACAAGATCTAATAGCTTTAAAAGAAAGGTATGATGTGATCGGTATAGCAGAAACATGGCTAAATGATTTACACGACTGGACAGTAAATATTGATGGATACTCCTTATTTAGACATGACAGAATTAATAAGAAAGGAGGGGGTGTATGTATGTATGTTTAACAGGAAATGAAGCCAAATCTAAAAGATGGAATAGATGGCAGTATAAACAATATGGCAGAAACAATATGGGTAGGGCTGTGTACAGGAAGCAAGAAGGTGGGTAAATATTGTATACCGCTATATTGCAGTTTTTAAATAGTTAGAATAAAATGTTGGATTTCGATTACTTACCTCGATCCTTTAGGCTTTTTTCTTCTTGTGATTTAATTGTAGGGGAGGTTATTATTATTACACTTTGAGAACCTTGTGTATTATAAAGGAATCACTCCTGCTCATAGCCTGTGGGAAATTGTTTCTAGGTAAAGATACTGAGCAGATGTGGACCACTTTAAAAGGGATATTAAACTATTACATTTTTAAATTTGTACCTTTGAACAAGTGTAAAAAAAATAAATCAGAGGGAACATAACAGTCTTACAGGGAGTATAAAAGCTGTAATAAAGAGTACAAGAAAGCAATTAAACTAGCTAAAATAGAAAATGAAATACGGATAGCTGAACAACCCAAGTCTAACCCCAAAATGTTTATTAAGTATATAAATGGTAAAGAGATGAGGACTGGTAATGTGGGACCATTAAACAATGGGTCTGAGATGGTTGTAGATGATGCCAAAAAGGCTAATCTGCTAAACCGTTTTTTTACATCGGTTTTCAATATAGAGAATCCTAGTCCTTACAGCAGGGATTGTAATAATATGCATGGGAGAAAAGAGGAGTATTCACATTGGCTGACAGAAGATATGGTACAGAAACAATTAGACAAATTAAATATCAATAAAGCACCAGGACCAGATGGATTGCATCCCCGGATTTTAAAAAAAGCTTGGTTCATTTCTATCTAGACCACTGTTTTTCATCTTTTCAGATTCACTTTGGTCTGGGGATGTGCAGCTGGATTGGAAAAAAGCCAATGTAATACCAATATTTAAAAAAGGTAGTCGTTCACAGCCTGGTAACTATAGACCTGTAAGCCTAACATCAATGGTAGGGAAGGTGCTGGAAACTTTGTTACGGGATCATTTATCTCCAGAACCGATCATATTAGTAGTAGTCAGCATGGATTTATGAGAAATAGATCATGCCAGACAAATTTAATTGGTTTTTATGAGGAAGTGAGTAAAAATTTAGATTCAGGCACAGCAGTGGATGTGGTATACTTGGATTTTGCGAAAGCTTTTGATAATGTGCCACATAGGCGACTAACAAAAACTAAGAAACGTGTACAAAGTCCCTTGTTGTAAAAGACCTTGCTCTCAAGGACATAGGAAAAAAAGTACATTGAAACAAGAAGGGCAATTAAAAATGGTTGGTGTGTCACTGTGCTGGTGTTGTGTATTAGAAGGGACAGTTTTGTTGGTACCATGCAATGTGCATCCTGCCAAATGTATAGGAACCTGGAGCAGACATTCCAGGAGACCTGTGTCAGGTGTGAGTGGGTTGCCCGTTTGGAAGCTGAGGTGGAGAGTCTAAGGGGGCAGCTTGCTGCATTGCAAGGATTGCAATGCAAATCTGGGGGGACAGCAGGCACTGGCTGGGGCCAGTATAGAGGTGGGTTAGTGGGACAGGGAAGGTTGAGGGGGGAGGTAGATTTGTTAGGGTTACTAGGGGAAGAGGGTGACGGAAGGGTAGGGTTGCTTCTTCCCAGATTGCCCATCCCAACAGATTTGCTGCTTTAGGTAATGAAGTGGAAGAGGACAGCTCGGAATTACTATGTATGGAGTGGGCTAATCCCTTGAGCACCCAGGGGACTGCCATCTCTAATACAAGGGAGGATGAACTTAGGACCAGGAATGTTAGGCAGGTGGTAGTGGACTCCATTATAAGGAAGGTAGATAGGGTAATCTGCTGCCAAGGCCCTACATGCCAAAATGTATGTTACCTGCCTGGTGCTAGGGCATGTAGTGGATCGTATAGACAGATTACTGGGTGGGGCCGGGTGTGACCCTGGCGGTCTTGGTTCACATTGCTGCCAATGACAAAGTTAGAGGAAGAGGTGAGGTCCTTAAACATGATTTCTGAGTGTTAGCAGCCACGTTAAAAGCAAGGATCACCAGGGTAGTGTTTTCAGAAATACTAACGCAGACTTTGCTGTCGGCTACAGGCTCTTTAATGGGGCTGGGTTGCACCTCACTGATGGCGGTGCAGCTGTTTTAGGGGAGAGGATGGCTAGAGGGTTCGAGGAGATTTTAAACTAGGTTTGGGGTGGAGGGTATTAGCAGTATCACTGGGATAGATAGCCCAGGAGGAAACAAGGGCGTAGATAGGCCAGTGGTGGGTGGAAAGGGGGTGGGACTAGCATAGGGGGTAGGGAGGCATGTGTATTAAAGTGTATGAATAAATTACAGGATCATAATCGAAAATGTATGTTTGCAAATGCGAGAAGCCTGGCTGACAAAATGGGTGAATTGGAGATTAAGGCGTTGAATGAAAATTATGATGTAATAATAGGTTTAGCAGAAACGTGGTTGAACAGTTCTCATGACTGTAAATTTAGAAGTATACGCCTTGTTTAGGCAAGACAGAGAAAAAAGGAAAGGGGGAGGAGTATGTGTTTATGTACCTTTGATTTTACAGTGCACTTATCCTTTATGTTCATTTGGAAGCTGCAGCTTTAAAAATACCGTTGCCATATTTTTTTTCCCTATGCCCCTCCAGAGCCTACCTTTGTGTCTTGGAAGCTGCTGACATCTTGTTAATGGTTTGCTGATGTTAGCTCCGCCCCTCTGAGATTTCCTCTGCTTTCTCCCTGCTGAGCCTCAAACATTAATGCTGTGAGTTCCGTGCACACACACGTGCACGAAACTCACAGGCATTACTGTTTGAGGCTCAAGCAGGAGAGTGCACGGAACTCACAGGCATTACTGTTTTAGGCTCAAGCAGGAGAAAGCAGAGGAAATCTCAGAGGGGCGGACCTTAACATTCAGCAAACCTAACAAGATGTCAGCAAAGAGGTAAAAAAAGAAAATGGCAACGGATTTTTAAAGATGCAGCTTCCAAATGAACATAACTTGATTTTACAGTGCACTTATCCTTTAAAAAAGATAGAAGCCAAATTTAAAAGAGAGATAACTGGCGATATGGATGTTAAAGCGGAGGCAATATGGGTGGAATTAGGCAACAGGAAAGGAGGTAATGTCATTGTTGGTGTCTGCTATAAGCCCCAAATGCTCAGAGGGAGGAAGTAGTCAGCTTCATATGCAGTTGGCAAGGGCTGCAAGTTTGGGGAGTGTGCTCATTATGGAGACTTTAATTACCCTGAATTGATTGGTGTAGGAACTGCCAACACAGAAAAAGGCGATGAGTTCCTGAATTAGCTGCAGGATAGTTTTTCTCTCACAGTTGAAGTTGAAGTTCCTACTAGAAAAGGAGCTCTGTTGGATCTGGTAATATCTAACATCGTGGAGCGCATTATAAATTTGAAGGTAACTAGAGGCTTAGGGAATAGTGACCATGAAATAGTGTTGTTTTGAGTATGTTATCAAAAGGAAAAGTGTGCTTGCCTAACAAAGACTTTTAAATTCGGGAAAGCAAATTTTCCCAGGTTAAAAGTAGCTCTTCAGAATAAATAAGGTATTAGCAGGTAAAGGTACTGAACTGAGGTGGACTGTGTTTAAGGGGATTTTAAGCTATTTCACATCTAAATTTATACCCTTGGGAAATAAATGTAAAAAAAATAAATCCGCGCCCATGCAGCTGAATTCTGATGTAAAGAGGCAAATGGAAAGTCAGAGGGAACGGAAAGGGTCTTTAGGGATTATAAAAACTAATAATGAGTGTAAGAAAGCAATCAAAATAGCTAAAATTAAAGGGTATGTCCACCTTAAAATCAAAATTTTGTTATATCTGCCCCTGTCCCCCCCCCCCAACCGCTATATTTATATTTTTAGAAGCTCCCCAAACTTTACTTACCTCCCCTCTTTCCTTCGCCGCACTGCCGGCCCTCTGCTTGCGAGAAAATTCAAGCAAGGGGCGGGACCGGCAGTCGCGTCTTGTGATTGGCTGAGCGGCAGCCAATCACGGACGCGGCTGCCGGGTGTTTCATTTCGGCGGGGAAGAGGGAAGGTAAGTAATGTTTGGGGAGCTTTCTAAGCATATAAATAGCGGTTGGGGCTGGGGGACAGGGCAAGCATACAGCTAAAGGGATTTACGCTAGGGGGAGGGAATCCTTAGAGGGAGGGAGAGGGAGGGGAGGGAGGGGGAGAAGGGCTGCAGTACACATGCCAAACTTCTCCCGGAGGCCAGGTAGGAGGCAAGTCCTATATGGACTCTGCTATCCTCCGGTGGGCATTTTTTGGGACTTTGGGGGGGACTACAGGAGAACCTTATGACTGGGATGAGGTAAGGATTAAACTACACTACATGATGGGGCCAGTAGTTGGGGGATTATAGTTTTGGGGGTGGACATGCCCTTTAATAATGAGATTAGGATAGCTGAACAAAGCATCACTAAGCCTAATTTTCTATATTAATAGTAAGAAAATGATGAAAATGTGGCACCATTAATTCACGGGGATAAGTTAGTTACGGAGGATGGCAATAAAGCAAATGTTGAATATTTTTTTCCTCTGTATATACTATAGAAGATCCAAGTACAGATATCATAGAGTATAGTAGCATAATGTGTATAAAGATTCAAGTGCACGTTGGTTAACCGAGGATATGGTTCAGAAAGAACTAAATAAGGTTAATTTTAATAAATCTCCTGGACCAGATAAAATACATCCTCGAGTACTTAGGGAGCTAAGTTCAGTTTTATCTAGGCCATTGTTTCTTATTTTTGCAGATTCCCTCATGTCCTCTAGATTGGAAAATGGCTGATGTTATTCCAATATTCAAAAAGGGTAGTCGTTCACAGCTGAGTAATTACAGGCATGTAAGTTTAACGTCAGTGGTGGGGAAGATACTGGAAAGTTTAATAAGGGAACATGTTCTAGAGTATGTTTCAAGGACTAACATTATAAGTAATAACCAGCATGGATTTTGGAGGAATAGATCTTGTCAAACTAACTTGCTTGGCTTTTATGAGGAAGTAAGTAGAAATTTAGACTCTGGAATAGCAGTAGATGTAGTATACTTGGATTTTGCAAAGGCTTTTGATACAGTTCCCCCATAGGCGACTAATGTATAAGCTAAGGGCTGTTGGTCTGGGAAGGCACATTTGTACATGGATAGAAAATTGGTTAATGAATAGGATACCGAGAGTAGTTGTTAATAGGGCTTCATCAATACTAAAGTGCTAAGTGGGGTGCCACAGGGTTCTGTGTTGGGACCGCATCTATTTAAGATAGATGAGTTTCTGCAAACAAGGAATGTTGCAAGTTACTGGTATTGATACATACAGTAGAGTTGATCCAGGGAAATTTCCCATTGCCACTTGGAGTCAGGAAGAATTTTTTTCCCCTTCATAAATTTGGTGGGGTTTTTTTTGCCTTCCTCTGGATCAAGTTAGGCAGGAAATGAGAATATGCTAGATGGGTTGGACTTGATGGATGTATGTCTTTATTCAACCTCAAAAACTATACTAATGTATAAACTGAGGACTGTTGGCCTAGAAGAAAACATTTGTTCATGGATAGAGAATTGGTGATTGGATCGCAAACAGAGAGTGGTGGTAAATTGTGCTACATGTATGTGGGCTAAAGTTCTAAGCGGAGTGCCTCAGGGTTCTGTACTGGGGCCACTTCTGTTTAACCTGTTTATATATGACTTAGAAGGGGGCATTGAGAGCAAGGTCTCAGTGTTTGCTGATGACACTAAACTATGCAGGGCTTTGGAAACTTCAAATGATGTGCAAGTGCTGCAAGCAGACCTAGATAGATTATCAAAATGGGCAGCAGAATGGCAGATGAGATTCAATGTTGATAAATGTAGGGTGATGCATTTGGTATTTAATAATCCCTGCCACCTACATCATAAATAACTCTGTGTTAGGTAAATCTGTAATGGAAAAAGATTTGGGGGTTCTGGTAGATAACAGACTTAGATGTAGCAAACAATGTCAGACAGCCACGGCTAGAGCTAGCAAGATATTGTCTTGTACAAAGAGAGGAATAGATCAAAAGACAAAAATATTATTTTCCCTCTTTACAAGGCACTAGTAAGGCCTCATTTGGAATATGCTGTGCAGTTTTGGAATCCCATATACAAAAGGTATATCTTGGAAATGGAAGCAGTTCAGAGAAGGGCAACTAAATTAATAAGGGGAATGGAGGGGCTTAAATATGCAGGCAGATTAGACAAGTTAGGTCTGTTTACATTGGAGAAGCGAAGTGATCACCTTACACAAATATATTAATGGGCCATACAATAAACTCTGGTGCATTGTTCACGAATAGGTCAAATTAGAGGACTCGTGGACATCCTTTAAGGTTGGAAGAAAAGAAGTTTTATCTTCAGGTTAGGAAACGTTTCTTTACAGTGAGAACGGTGGAACGGTCTTCCAGCAGATGTGGTAATGTCAAGTTTATTGAATAGCTTTAAAAATGGCCTAGATAAGTTTCTAAAACTAAAATTAAGAATTACTTGTATAAGTGAATAGGTTGGACTTGATGGACGTATGTCTTTATTCAACCTCAATTACTATGTAAAGGCCCTTTCCGTTCACTTTGACTTAAATGTTTTAAATGCCTTTTTCTTCCTTTCCATTTTCCTCTTTACATCAGGATTCAACCACATGGACGTGGATTTATTTTTTTTACATTTATTTCCCAAGGGTATAAATTTAGATGTGAAAATGGCTTAAAATAAACACAGTCCACTTCTGTTCAGTACCTTTTCTAGTAACCTAGGAAAATTTGCTTTCCCCGAAATTAAAAGTCTTTGTTAACCCATCTCACTTTTCCTTTCGTTAACATACTCCAAACGCCACTATTTTATGGTCACTATTCCCTAAGCCTCCCGTTACCTTTATATCTATAATGCGCTCCACGATGTTAGATATTACCAGATCCAACAGAGCTTCTTTTCTAGTAGGAACTTCAACCACCTGTGAGAAAAAATTATCCTGCAGCAAATTCAGGAACTCATCATTTCTGTGTTGGCAGTTCCACTCCACCAATCAATGGTAATTAAAGTCCCCATAATGAGCACACGCCCCAAACTTGTAGCTCTTGCCAACTGCATATAAAGCTGACTCACTTCCTCCCTGCTAGCATTTGGCGGCTTATAGCAGACACCAACAATGACATTACCCCCTTTCCGAAAACATTACTTACCAGCCAGGGATCCCGCGGCTTGGCTGGCAGCCACGTCTGTAATTGGCTGAGTTAAACCGGCTATTGAGTTAGCCACGGAATCCGGGACTGGTAAGTAATGTTGTGAGGAGTTTAAAAAAAAAAAAAAACAGACAGTACGGTTCGGGTTGGGAGGGGGGAAGCTACATTATAGAAAAAGGTTTAAATACTACACTAAAAGGGCAGCTCAATGAATCTAGATGGTGAGAGGGAGGGGGGGGAATCGGCTCCACAGCGCATGTTACTCTACCTCCTGAAGGCTACAGGAGAGGCAGAAACCTTTATAAATGAATAACGGCTTCTACTATTCCCTTTGCTCTAAATGGTTCCTCTCCCGTGCTTGTCCAAAGTCCAACAGAGATGTAAGGTAAGGATTTTTTAAAACTAAACACTGGGGCCAGTGTTAAATTGTGTTAAACTATAGTTTTGGGGGTGGACATGCCCTTTAACATTTGAAAGCTTACATCAACCTGGTGTGGGGCTCAATTGGAGGTTCAAGCTAGTCCCCCCTTCTGTATTTTTAAAGTTCTATACATGTTAATTTTTGCACATGTTTTAGGTAACATTGATTTTTGTGTTTATGGGAATAAGCTGGACATTTCTGGTAGTCGCTTCCAGGGTTGGTTATAAAGATTTTGAGATATGATATTGTTATTTACTCTTTATAAATTCAGTGTTTCATACATAAAGTACAAATTACCTATCTATATTTTTGGATACATAGATTCAATAAAACATGAAATGTTAGGAGTCTAAATGACAAAATGCAATTAATTCTTGTATTTACATGCCTAAAAAAATCATAACCCTGAAATTGTATATTTCCATGAGTAACATTTACTTAAAGGCAGGACACATTTCTTGCATGGAGTTTCTTATACATAATAGGTTAGGCTACCATATTCTTAAAACCCAAACAGAAAATACATGCTATTCTGTTACTCATCATACTCATTCCAGAATAGATTACTTTCTAGTCAATCACATTACAATGCCAATGGTCAAACACATCCATCAAGGGGCCTGTCTGATCAATCCCCCTTGCAATTAATGCTAGAACCACTGAATCTATAGTCCAACATTTAGACCCTGGAAATTCAACCCATTTAGCATGTACCTTTTTCCTGAGGCCAATGCGATCACAGAATAGCTTACAATGTTTTTAGAGAAACAGAATCATACAACATTAAATGGAGCACCTTAAAGGCCTTTCTTTTCGGAGATTCCTACAAATACTTATGTTTATATACATATTTTTAAAAAAATTCATGAAGAAGAAACACAACTATCACATAAGGTTCACCTGGCAGAAAACATATGTCAGACACACAGCAATGGCAGATGATGTCTAGGCAATACGAAGCACTAATATATGAGAAAGGTAAACCTAAACACTTTTTTATACAACATTTCAACCAGTCATCTAAACTACGGATGTTTCTTGCAAAAATGTTATGCAACAAACAAATAAAAAAGTAGTACCCTGCTGGTGGGAACACAGAGATAATAAATATATACAGTTGTGTTCAAAATTATTCAACCCCCACTGAAATTAAGTGTTTCGGCCAGTTTGACATTGATTTTGATCATTTCAGTCATCTTATTTACAATTAAATCAAAGAGACACTTGTAAGTCAGACAAATATAACATAACATTTATAATGAAATAACAACAAATGTCTTTTCTGTGCTCACATCATTATCAGTTTTATTCAATCCCCAAGTGACATTCATTCTAGTACTTAGTATTCTTAGCAGCGATCTACGGGTATCTTAGCCCATTCTTCATGGGCAAAAGCCTCCAGTTCAGTCACATTCCTAGGCTTGCGCACTGCAACTGCTTTCTTTAAGTCCCACCAGAGGTCCTCAATCGGATTTAAGACTGGTGACTGCGATGGCATCCTTTAATCTGCAACCATGCTCTAGTGGACTTGGAGGTATGCTTGGGATCATTGTCCTGTAAAAAGGTCCAACGTCTCCCAAGCCTCAGGTTTGTGATGGACTGCATCACATTTTCAATATCTCCTGGTACTGAAGAGAATTCATGGTACCTTGCACACGCTGAAGCTTCCCTGTACCTGCAGAAGCAAAACAGCCCCAAAGCATGATTGACCACCCACCATGCTTCACAGTAGGCAAGGTATTCTTTTCTTCATAGGCCTTGTTCTTCCTCCTCCAAACATAGCGTTGATCCATGGGTGCAAACAGTTCTAATTTTGTTTCATCAGTCCACAGATCACTATCCCAAAGCTTTTGTGGTTTGTCCACATGACTTTTGGCATACTGCAGTCGACTCTTCTTATTCTTTGGAGACAGCAAGGGGGTGCGCCTGGGAGTTCTGGCATGGAGGCCTTCATTACGCAGTGTGCGCCTTATTGTCTGAGCTGAAACTTCAGTGCCCGCATCTGACAAATCTTTTTTCAGTTCCTCAGTGGTCACACGCTCCACTTTGCTCTTCAGGTAGTGCACAGCAGTCAAAGTCAGCATCTTCTTTCTGCCATGACCAGGTAGCGTTTCAACAGTGCCCTTTGCCTTGAATTTGCGAATGATGCTTCCTATGGTGTCTCTTGGTATGTTTAACATCTTTGCAATCTTCTTATAGCCATTGCCCTCCTGTGAAGAGAAATCACCACTTCTCTTGTCTTCCTGGAGCATTCTCTTGACTTCACCATGTTTGTAAACACACCAGTAAATGTCTAGAAGGAGCTAAGTATCACAGACATTTTAAATCTGCCTAATTGGTGTTTATTATGCTTGATTGCTGATCGTTGACATCCACAAGTGTGTTCAATACCTGATCGAAAACACTTGAATGAACCTCTGTTCTTAACAGTGGTAGACTTTAAGGGGTTGAATAATTGTGTCAATGAAGAAAATCACAAAAAAAACCATTTAATACTGTATTACAAAAACAATGTCATTTTTGTTGCATTTGGTTCTTTAAAAAGTCCTTGTAAGATTTCAATCTGAACACAATTATAAATGTACACTGAATTCCCTAAAACCCTTTACAGCATTGGGGGTTGAATAATTTTGAACACAACTGTATATAAGTCCCATTATTTAGGTGTGCGCACACTGTTGGAACTTTGGTGATTTTTTTATTTATATATTTTTTTAAAGGGATGCTTACCTATTAGGTGTCCTATTAATCGGATCCCCATGTTTATATGTACTCTGTTCTGGATTTACAGCTGCCATTTATAACTACTACTTTTGCTACAGTGTGCAATATTTATATATAGTTTGTATGTCACTATTGAGCTTTGTAGCTTTTTATACATGTTTATTTTTATGTAGCTGGCCAGCTTGTTATTATATTTGGATGCCTTTTGTGATCTATATAAATATCAGGGTTATTCAACCATCAATATAAAGCAAATAAAAAAGTAGTACCCTGAGATAATAAATATATATATAAGGTAAAAATATACAGGGATATTCAATAAAAGTGAATACGGTACTAGTTATCCCCATTGTTTGCTCCCCTTTACACTCTCTTGTCCCTTTATTCAATAGTATTCACCACCTTCACAGTTACCCCTTCTGTCCGTCACCCTAAACACCTCATTATTTCCCTGCCCCTTCCCTATATCCAAAGATAAAAGATCACAAAAACATGGAACACAACAATCTAATAATGCCACTTGTACAATATTTTTGATTGTCTTTATAAAGAGTCTTTAATAAAATGTAGCACATGGATTTGTGCAAGGCAGTTTCCCTTTATTTCGGGCAAATTAATCAACTAATAAATAATTACCTTCTAAGTTCCTCACCTGGACCTTGATAAGCCTGTGGATGCCCAAATGCCGAACTGGATTCCCAGTTAGGTGACGATGTGTTTTTTTGATTCATGCCCAGTTCATCACCAGCAATGTCCATTGTAGGAGCAGTTGAGTTCCAACCTGCCCAAGGGTCACCAGCATTTTTTACCTAAATTAGACAAAGAAAAATTGTGGAAATATTTGTGTTTCCTCTATAAGCATAAATATTATTCTGTTTGCATGTAATATAGGATTTAAACCCAACAACTAGGAAGGAGTGTACAGTACATAATAGCCATGACTAACTAATATCACACCGGAATAAGGATTTACCAATTTTCACAAGATACTAAAACTGCCAAGTCTCAGCAAAATAAATTACCATATATACTCGAGTATAAGCCGAGGTTTTCAGGCTTTAAAAATAGCCTTAAAACCTGACCTCGGCTTATACTCGGGTCACTGTAAATTTTTCCAAAATCTGCTGCTGCTTACTTGCTCTCTATGTAACCAGGTACCGGTAAGTTAAATCTCTGGATCCTGCTGGCACTCTGCTGTTGCACGCTGCACTGACGTCCGTAATTGGCGGCTGTCTAACTTACTGCCCGGCGCCGAGTAGTAACGTCACTACTTGGTGCCGGGCAGTAAGTAAGACAGCCGCCGCGTACGGACGTCAGTGCAGCGTGCAGACAGCAGAGTGCCAGCAGGATCCAGAGATTTAATTTACCAGTACCTGGTTACATAGAGTGAAGTAAGCAGCAGCAGATTTTGGAAAAAATTACCTTACCCTGATTTACCTACAATTGTAAGTACAACCTCACTCCCTGAACTGTGGGGGCTCTCTAAGGGGGAATGTTTTGGGGCCTTTCCTTGGGGGTGCAATTTCAACCCTCGGCTTATACTCGAGTCAATCATGGTTTCTTATTTTTGGGGTAAAACTAGGTACCTCGGCTTATATTCGAGTATATACGGTACTCTAAATATTCTCAATAATCATCTGTTAGATATCATAGCGATGATCACTTACTACACAATTATTTGCATTCTCAAAACAAACTCTTCCCATAAATAATCTAAGTATGTGTTTATATTTTATGTTTATAGTCATCTTTTTACACATTTCAACCTTTATATCACAGTTTTTATTGGTATATAATTGAGAAATACAATATGCTTGCCTTACAATTTATTTACTTTTCTTATTTATATATAGCTGTTATATTAAAATAAAATATTCCATGAGTACTTGCCCTTAACAAACCATGGTAGTGATGGCACCATGGTTATATGACCCATTTTGCTGTAAAAATCTCAGCAAACCTCAATACTGTATAAAAATGTAACTAAAACTACAAATTTGATAGGTCTACAACCAGTACTAAACATATATTTTAGTTATAACTAATGACATTTACCTTTTCATTGCTGTATGTGGAGGAATTTTGAGATGTAATAGCAGAGAGAGAATCCAGAAATGCTTTGTCTTCAATACTATTGCCACAAGCGGTACTGTCAGATAAGAACTGTAAATAAAACACAAATTAAAATCAAATTCACTATCTGGATCATATGGTCATCATGCAGGGAGCATCCTGATTCAATCCAAGACCAAACACACCCTCACAAATCTATGTAACCAATTCCCAATTTTGTAAGAGCACAAATAAATAGCTATAGGTAGGCAGCAGACTATCATTAAAATACAATTTCTATTAAAGTGGAATGAAAGCCTAGTAAATAAAGTTAGTGATTCATGCAACGGGGGCCTGAAAAGCTATATTTTTACCTTTTTAAATTAATATAGGATATCTAAAAAAAAAAACTCAAATATTCATTCTAAAAAAATACACATAGTAGCAGAGGAAAATATGACATAGCATGCATGTCATTTATTTTTTCTTATTGCACAATAGAAAACAATTAGTTCAGATTTTTTTGGATTAATGAAAATATCAAATTTTAATGTTAAAAAGGGTTCTAATTTTTTTTTTTCAAGCAAATGTGATAGATGGCACTATGTTGATGGAGAATGCTTGCTTTCTCAATATTATTTATGTCTATTATCCTTCCTTGTTCCTTCTCTATCTATATTTTAAAGGGCACACAAACCTTACGTTAATTAATAAGATAAGTTGAGATGGGTGTGTTTTTTATGTTAGAGTAGCATTAACAAGCTCTGACAATCTTTTATAGGCAAATTTTATTAACCTTGTCTATATATAGTTTTCCTCAGCTACAGGTGGCTAAATACACTATATCAGTGTTTCTCAACCTTTTTATCTGTGGGGACCCCTTGAAACAATGTGTGTCCCGGGGAACCCCTACATAAAATTATGATAATTTACTTTCTTGCCCATCAAATCATCAAAATACATACAGGGTTATTTAATAAAAGTTCTTATTGTTAAAGGGCATGTCCACCCCTTTTTATACATTTTGATATAGTGTAGGTCTCCCTCCCCCAGCCACTATAATAGTTTTAGCAGAAACTCCCCTGATCATTACTTACCTCTTTCCTCCGGCATACTGTCCCAGACCTCTGCTTGCATGAAACTGGGGGCTGGACCGGCAGCAGCGTCTGTGATTGGCTGAGAGGCAGCCAATCCCGGACGCGGCTGCCGGCAGTGGAGAACGCCGGTGGAGAGAGGTAAGGTGAGTAGTGATGGGGGAGTTTCTGCTAAAACTATTATAGCGGTTGGGGCTGGGGGAGGGAGACTTACTGTATACCAAAGAGGATTTACACTAGGGGGAGGGAGCGCAAAATGCAAAAGAATGTGTGGGGAAACAGATTATTATTATTATTATTATTGTGGATTTATATAGCGCCAACATCTTCCATAGTGCTTTACAATTACATGTATACATTCACATCAGGCCCTTCCCCGAAGAGCTTACAATCTAAGCACATTTGTTTGACACATACAACCTACCAGTATGTCTATATGATTGTGGGGGAACCTGAAGTGCCAGGAGGAAACCCACGCAAGCATGTGGAGAACATACAAACTCTTTGCAGATGTGTCCAAGGTTGGAATCAGGACATCAGCGCTGCAAGGCATCAGTGCTAACCGTGCTGCCTATCTTTTTTTTTTAATTATTAAGGTTTTTTATTGAGTAAAAGTAGTTCAAGCAATTTTGAGTTACATATTTTGCATTGTTAGACATTTAGATTTGACATTTTGTACATTTTCTTAATAAACAAATAGAGAGTTATACAAATCACATCTTATCTTTTGTATTGTTTTGCTTTCTTTCCCTTGCTCTTCATTTTTTTCTTTTTTTTTATATAAACATTGTAACATAACCATTAGACCTACTTATTATTTTTGTCTTAACCCTTTAAATAGGGTAGAGCATTTGTTTAATTATTTAAATTAAGTTTTTGTGTAATCACATTTCTATTATCAGACCATAACATCCAGGCATAAGAGGATTTCTCACGGGTTCCCTTAGAAGTGGCAAATGTGAATTCATATTCGTAATTTAGGTTCATGTTATTAACTATTTCCGACCATGTTGGTATTTCAGTGGTTTTCCAGTATTTTGCTATTTTTGTTCTGATTATAGTAAATAGGTGGTATATTATTGTGGTCATGTAAGTGGGGAATTCACATAAATCTATATTCAGTAGGGCTAAGGTCGGGTTTGGAGTGAGTTGCCATGCTAGGATAGTCGATAGGAGATTGAATGCTTCATTCTATAGTTTGGTTATTTTAGGACAGCTCCAGAAAATATGTAGTATGGTACCTTTTTGCCCACATTGTCTCCAGCATTTGTCGTTGGTTTTAGGTGTGTATTTACATGTTATTGTTGGAGTTTTATACCATCTCATTCTGATTTTTGCATTGGCTTCCCAATGTTTAACACATTTGGGTAGGTTGTAAGTCAGTTTAATTGCTTTGAGCCACTGCTCTTCCGTAATATCTTCTTGTAAGTCTTGTTGCCACTTGATGTGTGGGGGTGTTTCGGTTAAAGGCTATGTCCACCCTTAAAATGAATTTTTGTTATATTAATCCCCCTGTCCCCTCAGCCCCAACCGCTATATTTATTTCATTAGAAAGTTCCCCAAACTTTACTTACCTCCCCTCTTTCCTCTGCCGCGCTGCCAGCCCACTGCTTGCGAGAAAATGCAAGCAGAGGGGTGGGACCGGCAGTCGAATCTGTGATTGGCTGAGCGCCAGCCAATCACGGACGCGGCTGCCGGTCATTCAGTGCGGCGGAGGAAAGAGGGGAGGTAAGTAATGTTTGGGGAGATTTCTAATCAAATAAACATAGCGGTTGCGGCTGGGGGGACAGGGGGATTTGTTTAGCAAAAGGGATTACACTAGGGGGAGGGAATCCTAAGAGGGAGGGAGAGGGAGGGGGAGAAGGGCTGCAGTACGATGCCCAACTTCCTGGAGGCCAGGTAGGAGGCAGGTCCTATATGGACTCTGCTATCCTGGTGGGCAGTTTTTGGGACTTTGGGGGGGGACTACAGGAGAACCAGATGGAGCTGGATGTGAGGTAAGGATTAAGCTACACTACATGATGGGGCCAGTAGTGGGGGGATTATAGGTTTGGGGGTGTTTCAGTTAAGGTTAACTCAGGTTGTAGTGTTTTATAATTGTTGGTTATCCCTTTCTTATTGTGAGGTATCTTTAGCCACTTGAGTAATATTGTTATTTTTATTATTTTTGTCAGACGGTTGTGGAATCTGTTTAATTATATGCCTCAATTGGAGGTACTTATAAAAGTCTTTGTTTGATATTTGGAATTCTCCTTTCAGTTCTTTGAATGTACGTATCCCTTCTTTACTGTATATTTGTTTTATTTGTATTATACCTAAGTTTGCCCAGGAGGATAAGTTTATATTAGGGATGAGTAAATCAACTGAGGAGACAGGTCACTCTTGTAATAGTTTTGTGTAGATACTGCAAGTTTTACATACACGGCTCCAAGTTTGGATGGTAGTGTTTATAGAGAGATAGTTAGGGATGTCCATTGTTAGTTTTAGTTTTTTCTTTCCTTTTGAGATCATTAAGGCTCCCAGGATCTCTCTTAAGCTAGGTACACACAGTACAGATTTCTGAAAGATGACAGACAGGATCTGCAAGATCCTGTCTGCCATCTTTCAAAGATCTGCATTTACCCACAGGTCCAGAGCGTTCTCCCTATAGGGAGAACGCTCGCGACTGTGTGTTTTCCATCGGCCGATGGAAATTTTCGGCCTTTCCCGAACTAGGTACGGCCGACCCGATCGTTCGGCGGCCGCGCGCTCGTTCGGGAAATGAACGTACACACAGTAACGATAAAGCCCCGATACCACCGGATCCGACGGTATCGGGGCTTTATCGTTACTGTGTGTACCCAGCTTTAGTGGGGTGTTATTTAGGAGGCATGTTCATCTTCCACCATTGTCTTTCCTCCTGGTCCGCCACTATTGTTTTGTTTGGTCTAGTATTGTGCTTTATGGTATCGTGTTATTAGTGGAATACCTATACCTCCATCATATTGTTTGCGTATAGTAGTTTTTTATTGACTCTGGATTTTCCCCCAGACCATATGAATTTTTCCATAGTAGTTGTAGTTTCTTAATGATGTGGCTTTGGGTTGTAATATAATGGTTCTGAACAAATATATAAGTTTCGGGAGAAGTGTCATTTTATGGCAGCAATCTTCCCTAGCCAGGATAGGTTTCTTTCTCCCATTTATTTATAGAGATTCAGTTATGTTGTAACAATGGGACATAAATAGTGCATAAGTTGTGTGGTAGGGACAGTTAGGTGTATTCCCAGGTAGGGTAGTGTGTTTTCTCGCCATTGAAAGGAGTATTGGTTTTGCATTGCTTTTTTGGTCTGTGTGTCGATATTTATCAGTAGTATTGTGGATTGGGTTTCATTTAGTTTATAATATGAGATTTTGCTTGCCCATCTCAAAAGTTTGGTTGTTGCAGAGAGGGACATTTCTGGGTTTGTTAGTAGCAGTATTACATCATCTGCAAAAAGGCATAGTTTATGGTGTTTTTTGCCCAATTTCATACCTGTTATTTGTTTGTGGAGTCTTATAGATTGAGCAATTGGCTCCATCATTAAAGCAAATATTAAGGGTGATAGGGGGCAGCCTTGCCTGGTACCATTTGTTAGGGTAAATGGTGATGATTGTAATCCTGTTGTTGATACATGCGCTGCAGGATTGGAATACAGTGTAGTATTGCTTTGTTTATGCTCCCGACAGGTTGAATTTTTGTAGTTACAGCTTTCATATAGTACAAATTTTTCCTATTGAATGCTTTTTCAGCGTTGATAGATAGTATTATTAATGGAAGTCTCTCGTATTCTGCTTTTTGCATTAGGTTAATTATTCTTCGAGTATTGTCGGATGCCTGTCTATAAGGTATAAATCCCACCTGGTCTGGATTTATTAATTCGGGTAATATTGTATTCAGTCTGTTTGCAATTATCATAGCATATATTTTAACATCAGTGTTCAAAAGTGAGATTGGTCGAAAGTTTTCAGGTGTAGTGGGTTCTTTCCAAATTTTAGGGATGGTAATTATTTGTGCTGTTAGCATTTCTTAAGGAAATTGTCCTGTTTCTATTGTTTCTTTAAAGACTCTATGTAGAATAGGACTTCGTTCCATTTTAAAGGTTTTATAAAATTCATTTGGAAAGCCGTCTATACCTGGGGTTTTATTTGTTTTGAGATTTTCAATCGTCTTGTATATCTCCTCTTGTGTAACCTGCTTGTTCAATAGCTCAAGTTGGAACCTTGAAACCGTTGGGAGATCTATTTGTGTTAGAAATTTTTCAATGTCATGTTTAGTTGGTTGGTATATGGTTTCATCTTTATTGAGATTGTATAATGGGTCATAGTAGTCTCTAAATGTATCAACTATATTGTACGGGTTGGAGATCTTATTTCCTTTTTTTATTAAATGGTTTATTCTATTTTTAGTTTGTTTCCCTTTTAGTTTGTTTGCTAAAAGTTTGCTAGCTTTGTTGTCCATCAAGTAGTATTGGGTTCCCAGTTTCCTATATGCTTTCTCAAATTTTTGTATATTAATTGGTGTAGTTCTTGCCGAGCTTTGCTTAGTTTTATGTTGTTTTTTTGTGTTTCTATGTATTCTCTTTCTAATTGGGTAATTTCCTTTATCAGGCAGTTTTGAGTGGCTAGTCTGTTTTTTTTCATTTGTGCTGCTTCCTGTATGAGGATACCTCTAATAAAGGCTTTATATGCTTGCCAAAGTGTTGTATCTAGTGTTTCTCCGTGTTTCTCATTTGTTTTAAAGAATTCCTGCGTATGGGACTGAATTTTGTTTTTTATTTCAGGAATTGCTAAGAGGTATTGATTCAATCTCCATGAAAATTTGGGTATAAGGCTGTTATATTCTTTGATTTTTATAATTATATGTGCGTGGTCCGTCCACAGTATAGGCCCGATTTGCAGGTCTTCGATTTTGGAGAGAGTAGTAAGATCTGTCCAGCACATATCTATTCGGAAATATGTATCATGTATAGTAGAATAGTACGTATATTTTTTTATCCAGTGGATATTTGCATCTCCATACATCGAATAGGTTTGATTTTTGCATTGTCTTTGTGATTGTACATTTTTTTAGACGGGTTGTATTTGTGGAGTCATTGTTTGGATCTAGAATTGTATTGAAGTCTCCACACATTAAAACGTTTGTGTTTTTGTTGGGTACTGGCAGGGGAAATCTTATATTAAAAAATTATTTTTAGGGTGGACATACCCTTTAATCATAGATCTAATCATCTAATCTATGATTAAGCTCTGTTAAAGAGCGAAACGCGCCAAGGGGGACTTGACTTTGTTTGAGCTAAATAAGACCAACCCATTGCATAACCTCAATACTACTATGGACCAGTGAAATTTAACTGGTTCATGCTATCGGTTACCTGTGGGTATAGCTTAATCAGCACACCCTTTATCTTAAATACGGGTTGGTCTTATACCTTTGTTTTTAGACACATCTGGTATCCTTAAAGTAGGGTTTTGAGACTAGCTTAAAATAGTTTAGGAGGGCACTGTGAGCCTAGGGAATTCCCTTTCCTGAATATAGGACTAGTGGGGTGGAGAGGATTCTCCCATCCCTTATTCCCTGGGGCTGTGAACCAATTTGGGTAGTAGTTACCTCCCTTCTTCCATATTGCTATCTCCTAGCACCTACACCACTGCCAAGATGGATTTGTATATGTGTTAATATGTGGGTTTTTAATGTATATTCAATAAAGGTTACATTTTAAATTACCTCCCCATTTCGTTGCTGCTGTGCTAATGACACTTCATCTGCTCTATATAAGGATGTAACTCTTTCCTCTTTTTCAATTATCAGTGTGTATCTGACCTCCAGCATTCAGCTCATTCCGAGGGGGAGTAGCAGTGCGTCACTGTTTATTTACTCTTTATAATCATGTTCTTTCTCCTGTCTTGCTTCGCCCCTTCACTGTTGGTATACATGTTATTTTCTTTCCTTCTACTTCTTTAAACAAAGACCAGCATTCACCTCTGTGCTAGTGGGGATGATCTCTGCTCTGTGTTGCAGGGTTCTGATGACACGCAGCTTGTGATCTAAAGGGTGGTGGGAGTCAAACATCAAATACTGATCTGTGTGGGTTGGTTTTCTGTAAACCTCTACTTCCAATTTACCATTTTCCCTGACTTCTACCAAGCAGTCCAAGAAAATTTGATGTTCTGGTCTGCAGCAATGATGTGATCTGTGAAGGCTCGTATTTCCTTCTGGTGGATTTTAACGCAGGTGTCATCAACTAGTGGCTGGGTGCTATTCCCTTAAAGGTATTAAGCACCTGTTTTTCCACTTCCTCCATGTAAAGGTTGGCCACAATGAGTGAAACTGGAGATCCCATAGCACATCCATGTTTTTACTTATAGAACTTACCCCTGTATTTGAAATAGGTGGTATTCAGGCACAAGTCCATTAGGGAACACACCTGTTCTGCACAATACATAGAAAATTGGGCTGTTGTACATCCATATTAAAGTGCAACTAGAGACCAAAAATATAAAACATACAAAAAATAGAATTCTAGTGCATAAACAATTCTAATTGCATATTGGCTACTCCATAAGGTTGCTGCTACAAACAGCCTGCTAAACCCTGGATTAATAAAAGCAATTAGTTCAATAAGTTGGCCAAATTATTTTAAGCCCAGTAACCACGTCAAGGTGGCTTTCTTTGTATGTGGGGGAGACCAAACAGCAACTGCATCAACGTATGGCCCAGCTCAGAGTAGCCAATTCCTCGGGTCAGGACTCAGCCGTGTACCTGCATCTTAAGGAAAAGGACATACCCTTGAAGATTGTAATCTTAACATATTGGCAAAGGATCATGACTGGTTCAAGAGAGGTGTCAAGGAGGCCATTTATGTGAAAAAGAAACCAAGCCTGAAGAGAGGTGGGGGGGTTCGACACCAGCTGTCTGCCATATACAATGCTGTTTTGACACCTTAACCTGGACGTTCCTATAACACCTCTTAGCCACAATGCAATCACATCTTGCATTTAGACGGTCCTAAGCCCTGGCTGTGATATGCTAATTGGGACTTTCCAGGGTATATAATTACCAACAGTTTCTTGTACAAGTCATTCTGAACTGAGAAAGCCAGTCGGATGACTAGCGAAATGTCTTCAAGAACTAAACTTTAAGTCCAGTTGATCTAACTGAATACAACAGATGCACCTTAAGGACAGCAATACATATAAAATAAATATATTACTGTATTGGAATATGTGATACGGGAACCAATATTATATTTGTGAATGGGAAGGTAGGCCCATTAAAAAGATAGCAATATAGTCCAAAAAACACTCCAGCTTGTTAGCGGTTTGCCAGACAATAATAAGGTGCAGCCCTCCTGCCCCCTACTTCTAGGGCTGCAGAACTCCAAATAGAAACAAGGATGGAGGAGAACACTATCTCTGTGGTTCAGTGATTTATTAAAACAACAAACTTTCAATGTTTTGAAACACACTGTCCCTTGTTCAGGTAAATCACTGAACCACAGAAATAGTGTGCTGCTCTATCCTTGTTTCCATTAAAAAGATACCCAACATGGAGATCTTATTCCATTGTCAAGGAGCTTGGGAATAGCTTGGGAAATGTGTTAGACACAGTTCGATAAATTACTACAGGAGTGGAATATGTGGTCTATATTCCAGTACAATGTACATATCTAAATTTATATGGAATTTGCTTAACCAAGGGGGAATGAATGCTTTTGACTAGTCAAAAATCTTGACATTACTGGACACTCCCACCTCATGCATAGCTAAAGAGGGGGATGGTACAACAAGGTGCTTAAAAATCATTGTAAACCCTATAACTTTGTTCATACTGAGGGGACAATGTGTATGGATCATGTTTACTTCACGCCCCTAGATACAAGATTTCTTGTGAATATTTTTATACTTATTTTACCGTATAGATGTCCTGGACAAGTCCAAAGAGCTGCTGATAAGGGCATTGTTGGAGAGTGACCAGGAGCAGCAGAACTATGCAACCGAGTTGGGAAGCTGCGGGGATTTAGCAATCCCAGAAAGGAATGGTTCTCCTGAGCATAAGAATACTACAATGCAGGAAGACCGTAATTCTTCCTTGCAAAAGGATTAACAATTGTTGGGCTCAGATGACCCCCAGCTATATCTACAGTTTATTTTGTAGCATTAGGAGAGAGAAGCTGCAGCAGATGAACGGCAAGCACAGCGGGAAGCTGAAGCCCGTGCATTTCACTGTTGTTGACAAGTTGGCAAGGCTCCAGCGTCAGACCCAATCTCCACAGTTCAGTGAGGGTCTGTTGGCTTTTCATGCAGTCCCTACGTTTCCTGTCATGGATAAAGACCTTGACTTGGACACCTTTTTGCAGAGTTTTGAAAAATGCTGCAGACAGTATCAGTTGCCACTTAAACAGTGGGCAAGATATTTAACGCCTGAATTAAAAGGCAAAGCCTTAGATGCCTTTGTGGAACTACCACCAGAGCTTGATGGGGATTATGATGCTTTGAAGAAAGCCCTGATAAAGAAATATAACTTGACTCAGAGTTTTACCGCAGGAAGTTCCGTACACTGCATAAAGTCCCTACTAACAGCTACTCAGATGTTGTGTGTAATCAGAGAACCACTTTTCCAGAACTCTGGTTAAATGGACTGTCAGTTACTACATTTGGGGAGCCAAAAACTGCAGCACAGGCCGCAGACATTGCAAACTTTTATGTTGCCAACAGGGTGGAAACATATCTGAATTGTCCAACTTTACAAAGATCACCCAGCTGGAAGGAGCGTCACAACAGGGAAGCAGCGCACCAGAATGTAGAGGCTCACAGTAGAAAAAGATCCTGCACACTCATAATGAAGTAATCAGTCACTGGTGCTGGGTGCCACAGTGTGGTGGCAAACACGTAAACAATAAGAGTGAAAGCTGTGTACACGAGTCTTAATTGCAATTGGTGTTAATTACCACATCAGTGTAACAGCATGTAACCTTTCGGTGCTATTACTCGCACCTTCATCAGAGACATTAGAATGTAGAGGCTGGTGAGAATTTTCCTGAAGGGTCCAGTTGGAACATGGGTCATGGAGACATTTTATATTAAGTTCCCCAGGGGTTACGAGACTCAGGAGCTAACTTCTCTCTGGTTCATCCAGAGATGATAAACTCTGGGGACAAGAGGGGGGGGGGGGGGAGAGACTTTATGGGAGTGGATGGGAGCCATCCACGGGTGCCTGGCTAATGTTTACTAGGATTTGAATGTGTGGGGAGAGGACTGAGGGAAGTGGGGATATTCAATAAAATTCCTGTAATATGTTTCTGGGGAATGATTTGGGGAGAATGGTCTCTGCTTTTGTGCAGAACGATCCGGTCTCACCAAGTCCAGCCGCACTGGAGGGTGAGCACCCACTACAATCAGTAAAAGAAACAGGTAACAAGGGGCAAAGTAACTGAGAGGGCTGAGAGATTTGAGCAGATGTCTGTCAGTACCAAAACCAGTATTGTCTAACTATGTGAATGGAAAGAGAAAGGGGGATCCCCAAGTTCACTCTCTGGTTGAGTCAGGTATAGTACCTGTAGGTAGGGATTGTCAAAGTAACTGTGATGAAGCACTGAGAGACCAGAGCAGGTGTCAGCCAGCGCTATAACCAGTACTCTCTATGTGTAGAGCGGAAGGTGTCCACAAGGTGATGTTCTGGGTAAAGTACCCATAGTAGAGATAGATTTTAAGAGCAGGATCCCTGATCCTGTGCCCAATCTGCCTGAGGTCCTGGATAGTTGTCAGGAATTAGTGCCGGGGTGTGTAGGGCAAGTGCTAAGGACTCAGAACAGGGTCCTAATGGATGTTTCCACTCAGGGAGAAGAGAGTAATTGTGGTCATGTGGTAGCGCCAGTACCAACCACAGTGTTAAGTGGACAAGAAACAGTAATGGAAAAAGAGGGGAAGCTTACAGAGCTAAGAATGTCCCAGGTAGGTGACGAAAAGAAGGGCGAGGAAGGGGTTAAGAGTGGCCAGTATCTCCATGGGTCTGAACTCAAACAATGGGGAACTTTAGACCTACAGGATACAGGTAGCAGTGAGGATAAAGGAGGATCTGTTCAGCAGGAGATTGTAGCAGAGGGAGAACAGATGCATGAGGTTAGGAGTGGCTGGATACAGTCTCCTACATATCACTGTACTCCAGGTGGTGAATAAAGAACTGTAACTGTCAGCACACAGATTTTAGTATTGGTGGTTTGCTCTTTATCAAAGTATGTGTAGACTGGGCATCAAGTGGTTAACAAGACTCATTGGGTGAGTGAACAAGAACCCAAACCCAGTCCTCATAACCACAGTAAAGAGGATGGTGCTTCTGTAAATGTGTGCAGGTGGAATCACATTTTGGAGCAATATGATTAACATTCACAGAATAAAGGGAATGCAGGTGGATATTCATGTCTATCAGAACCACCGCATTCAGTCCCTAGGAAACATTACCCGCACTCCTCCACCATCCATCTCGTGCGAGGGTCCATCCACATGGACTCCGGAAGCTCCACAGAAAAATTCAATGCAATATAAAAGAGAAATGGAGGACTCCTACCAGCTTCAAAAGAAAAAAACAAACTTTATTCCAGCATAATACATGACACAGCACACACAAGGGGAGAATGCCTGAACCCTGACGTGTTTCATGACAGCAACCTGTCACTCCATCAGAGTGAATTTGCTCAAATGTGTGTTTGTAACTACCCACACACTATATACACACCCTAATTAATAGTAACATAGTAATTAAGGTTGAATAAAGACATGCGTCCATCAAGTTCAACCTTTTCACCCTCCATTTTAACCCTACCTAACAGTTGATCCAGAGGAAGGAAAAAAAAAAAAAAAAGCTAAAAAGGGGGAGGGGGGGGAGAAATGACTTCCTGACTTCAAATGGCAATCAGAAAAGTATCCCTGGATCAACCAGAACTGGAGCATATGAATTAATACCAGTAATTCTCAATAGTTTTTAGTTTTAGAAACTTATCTAGGCCACTTTTAAAGCTATTCAATAAACTTTCCATTACCACGTCTGCTGGAAGACCGTTCCCCAGTTTCCCTGTTCTTTCTGTAAAGAAACCTTTCCTAATCTGAAGATGAAATTTCTTTTCTTCCAATCTTAAAGGATGCCCACGTGTCCTCTGATATGACCGATTAGTAAACAATGCACCAGAGAGTTTATTGTATGACGTTGCTTTTCTAATGTTAACAGCCCTAACTTGTCTAATCTGCCTGCATAGTCAAGCCTCTCGATTCCCTTTATTATTTTGTTGCCCTTCTCTGAACTGCTTCCATTTCCAAGATGTCCCTTTTGTATATGGGATTCCAAAACTGCACCGCATATTCCAAATGAGGTCTTACCAGTGCCTTGTAAAGTGGGAGTATGTTTTTTTCTCTTGAATCTATTCCCCTCTTTATACAAGACAATATCTTGCTAGCTCTAGCCATTGCTGCCTGGCATTGTTTGCTACAGCTAAGACGGTTATCTACCAGAACCCCCAAATCTTTTTCCAGTCGAGATTCACTTAACACAAAGTTATTTATGGTGTAAATGCATCACCTTACATTTAACAACATTAAATCTCATCTGCCATACTGCTGCCAATTGTGATAATCTATCTAGGTCAGTTTACAGCAATTGCACATTATTTGAAGTGAATACAGACGGAAAAAAATGGTTTAGCACATTAGCCTTCTGGGCATCCTCTATAACCATCTCTGCCCCATTATTTAACGGTCCCACATTCTCAGCTCTTATCTTTTTACTATTGATATGTTTAAAAAACATTTTGGGGTTAAACTGGCTTTGTTCTGCTATCTATTTCATTTTTCATTTTAGCTAGTTTAATTGCTTTCTTGCACTCTTTATTACAGCTTTTATACTCCCTGTATGCCTGTTCGATTCCCTCCGATTTTAAAATTTTAAAAGCCTTTTTCTTTTTTTCCATTTCCCTTTTTACCTGGGCATTAAGCCAGGCAGGAGAGGACCTAATTTTTTTACACTTGTTCCCTAAAGGTATAAATTTAGAATGTAATGGTTTAATATCCCTTTAAAATCAGTCCACTTCTGCTCAATATCCTTACCTAGGAACAAATCCCCCCAGTCTATGAACAGGAGCAATTCCTTCAACAACATAAAATTAGCTTTCCTAAGCTTATACGTTTTGTGTCCATTAAAGGATGTCCACGAGTCCTCTGATATGACCTATTCGTGAAAAATGCACCAGAGTTCATTGTACGGCCCATTAATATATTTGTATAAGGTTATCATATCCCCACGCAAACGTCGCTTCTCCAATGTAAACAGCCCTAACTTGTCTAATTTGCCTGCATAGTCAAGCCCCCCATTCCCTTTATTATTTTAGTTGCCCTTCTCTGAACTGCTTCAATTTCCAAGATGTCCCTTTTGTATATGGGATTCCAAAACCGCACTGCATATTCCAAGAGGCCTTACCAGTGCCTTGTAAAGAGGGAGAATAATATTTTTCTCTATTGAATCTATTCCCCTCTTTATACAAGACAATATCTTGCTAGCTCTAGCCGTGGCTGTCTGGCATTGTTAACTATAGCTAAGTCTGTTATCTACCAGAACCCCCAAATCTTTTTCCATTATAGATTCACTTAACACAAAGTTATTTATGGTGTAGGTGGCACAGGGATTATTAAATCCCAAATGCATCACCTTACATTTATCAACATTGAATCTCATCTGCCATTCTGCTGCCCATTTTAATAATCTATCTAGGTCTGCTTGCAGCACTTGCACATCATTTGAAGTTTCCAAACCTCTGCATAGTTAGTGTCATCAGCAAACACAGAGACCCTGCTCTCAATGCCCTCTTCTAAGTCATTTCTAAACAGGTTAAAAAGAAGTGGCCCCAGTACAGAACTTTAGCCCACATAGATGTAGCTCCCTTTACGATCCAATAACCAATTCTGCAATATCCAAGAGCAAATGTTTTCTTCTAGGCCAACAGTCCTCAGTTTATACATTAGTTGCCTATGTGGCACAGTATCAAAAGGTTTTGCAAAATCCAAGTATACCACATCCACTGCTGTGCCTGAATCTAAATTCTTGCTCACTTCTGCATAAAAACCAATTAAATTTGTTGGGCACGATCTATTTCTCATAAATCCATGTTGACTACTACTAATAAGATCAGTTCTGAAGACAAAGGCTAGGATATGATACCGTAACAAAGTTTCCAGCACCTTCCCTACCACTAATGTTAGGCTTACAGGTCTATAGTTACCAGGCTGTGAATAACTACCTTTTTTGAATGTTGGTATTACATTGACTTGCTTTGTTCGGCTATCCGTATTTCGTTTTCTATTTCAGCTAGTTTAATTGCTTTTTTGCACTCTTTATTACAGCTTTTATACTCCCTGTAAGACTGTTCTAAACTTAATCTTAATTATTTTATCATCAGAGCACGGCGCCAGATCTTATCTTCTAGACAATGTGGGACCATGTATACCATATACAGTTTCTGACAAAAGTCTTGTCGCTTGTGTACAAATAGACCTGAAGTGCCGCTTAACAATAATTCCAATGCAGATTTTGTTTCAAGAAATGGTTCATTTTACCCCAAACCGCTTTTGTAATAATGTTTCAATGCAAAACAAAACTAACAAAAAGTTCTCATATTCACAGCTTGACAAAGCCCATTGAGTCAATTTTTGCAAAGACTTAAGTGTTGTCGCCTTGTCATATGGGCTTCACCTGTGACTAATAATGGATCAATAAGGTGTCAGGTATGTATAAAAAGAACCCCAGTACACTAGACCTTCACATCAACTGCAAATAGACCTCTGCAAACATGCCTAAGATTCACCCTGAGACTAAAGTGTTGATTATCAAGAGGCTGAAGACCAAATCCACTGCTGATGTGGCGCACACCTTCAATGTCTCTTAGCGTCAAGTTCAGAGGATAAAGAAAAGATTTGAAGAGACTGGAGAGGTTTTTGACAAGCCCAGGTCAGGCAGACCCCGCAAGACAATTGCTCGAGAGGACCATTTGTTGCCTCGAAAATCCAAGGCAAGCCCATTTTCAACTGCAGCAGAGCTCCAGGAGACCTGGTCACCTGAAATCCCTGTGTCAACCAGAACAGTTTGTCGGACTCTGTCTCGAAATGGCCTCCATGGTTGAATCAGTGCCCATAAGCCAGCACTAAACAAAAGACAATTGAAAAACCGTGTGGCATTTCCGCCAGCCTGCTAAAAGGAAATGCCACACGGTGCCACACTTGCTGGAAAAGTGGCAAAAGGTGGATTTTTCAGATGAATCTTATGTTATATTACACCACAGTTGCCGCAAATATTGCAGGAGACCTACTGGAACCTGCAAGATTTACCCAGAAAACATCCAGTTACATCCAGTATGGGGGTGTGCAAGGGATCGGCAGGGTGGAAGGCAACATCAATAGTGTAAAATACCAAGAAATCTTAGCTACCTTAGCTATATTCCCAACCATAAAAAAGGCCAAATTCTGCAGCAGGATGGTGCTCCATTGCATACTTCCATCTCCACATCAAAGTTCCTTAAGGCAAAGAAGATCAAGATGCTCCAGGATTGGCCAGCCCCGTCACCTGACATGAACATCATTGAACATATGTAGGGTAGGATGAAAGAGGAAGCATGGAAGACTAAACCAAAGAATATTGATGAACGCTGGGAGGCATGCAAGACTGTTTTCTTGGCTATTCCTGATGATGTCATCAATAAATTTTATGAATCCTTGCTAAACCGCATGGATGCTGTCCTTCAAGTTCATGGAATTCATACAAGATATTAAATTTGGATCTCACAGCACCACTACTTAATTTGCTGACATTTTTGAATTGGCTGTAAAATATATCATATTCTGTACAGGTGACTACACTTTTGTCTTGCAACATTTTCACCTTTTTGACAATCTTTTTTCAGTGAAACTATTTTTTACCAGTACATTAATATTATTTGGAAGGGCTTTAACTTTTCATATGAGCTATTTCTAACACCAATTGATCAATTAAAAATCAGGTTAATAGCAGGAGTTACTGCAAAATACACAGGCGAAAAGACTTTTGTCAGAAACTGTATATGGTATTCTCTACAGCCTGTTACAAAGAGGTCAGGACAGCTATACGTATGAAATAAATATTTCATTATATTGGAATATGTAATACGGGAACCAATATTATATTGAGAATGGAAAGGTAGGCCCATTAAAAAGATAGTCCACAAAATGTACAGTCCTCTGCACTTGTACTGAGTGTGGGTGCTAACTCCTCACAAAATCCAACCCTTGGTGGATAAATGTAACAGATGCAAGTAACGTCGAGGGTCGCACTCCAAACAAAAATTTATCTAATTGATCAAAGACCACACATATCATAACGTTTCGGGGGTGTAAACATGCCTCAGGTGAGGAAGGGGGCACATTTACACCCCCCCCGAAACGTTGTGATATGTGTGGTCTTTGATCAATTTAATACATTTTTGTTTGGAGTGCGACCCTCAACGTTACTTGCATCCATTAAAAAGATACCCAACATGGAGGCCTTATTCTATTGTAAAGGTGAGTTATTAATATCTTGGGAAATATGTATCATACATGGGTCATGTTTGGTATCATAGGAGTTGCTAATTACTACAGGAGAGGAATATGTGGTCTATATCCCAGTACAATGTACATATCTAAATGTATATGGAATCTGATTAACTGGGGGGAATAAATGGTTTTGACTAGTCTTAAATCGGACATGCTAAATGTGTATGGATCATATGTATCCATGTATGGATCATATGATATACCTTTTGGAATATTAAATCTAAAATTGATTAAGTTTTAATGCTCTGAAGGAACTAACAGGGGGATTCAATAAGAGTTAAATAAAAATGGTGCTTATTTTGCCCCAACTATTCATTTAACATATGAAAGCTAACATCTGATTGGTTGGGGCAAAATTAGCACCATTTTTAACAATAAGAACTTTTATTGAATCTCCGTTAGCCTCTGAAAGTTATATGTTTTTAGATGGTCTTTTACAGTAGGTCTATTACAGGGATAGGCAACCAGTAGATCTCCAGATGTTTGAAAACTACAACTCCCAGCATTCCCTAATTACAGAGTTCTTGTAAAGGAATGCTGGGAGTTGTAGTTTTCAAACATCTGGAGATCTACTGGTTGTCTATCCCTGGTCTATTATGTGTAAATGCTTATTAACTCTGTTGACAGCTGGTAAGGGAGTGTGAATGCCCGATTAACCCTTTGGTTGCTGGAGTGAATGGTGTAGTGTTAATTATTTAGCTGCCAGGACAGAGGTGTGCATAGCTAGTGAGTCAAGAGTGATTGTGGAGCATCTCCACGGCCTTAAACACAGAGCGGTGGCAGCGAGTACTGATTTGTCAGATCACTTGCCCAGAGAACTGACGTTCGTGACAACTTCATTTTCCGGGAGGCTAGAATCGCTTCTACTCAAGAAATCCAAAGCGCGACTGGTGGATTGGGCACTTCGAGCAGGAGAGCAGGGAAAAGCAAGGAGTAAGAACCTACCGGGTGGTTAGGGAAGGAGCCAACGTCAGAAAACGGGTTAAGGGGTTAAGAGAAAGCAATGCCAGGTCATGGTCAGGGTATGTGGCAAACAATCAGTAGTGAAGGACAAGCAGGAATTGAGAACCAGGAAAATACTAACAGAAAACTTACACCACAAGCTAGGGAAAATGCAAGCTGTATCGGGCAATGAGACCAAGGGAAAAGAAACTTAAAATGGGACCAATCAGACAAGAGAGAAAAGGAAACGTTTGTACACACGTGAGATCGCCGGTTCCGACCCGTGATGCACAATGTGTACAAATGTTCTTTTCGGTCGATAATCGGCTCGTGTGTGGGCACTTCATCGCCAGAAACAGACGTTCAGTCGGGAATCGTTGCCCGACTGACCGGCCGTTTCGGGCCGATTATCGGCCGAAACGAACGTTCGTACACATCTTGCGTCGCGGGTCGAGTCCCGCAATTGCACGTGTTTATGAACTTTTAGAAGAAGACTGGAAGATAGGAATTTAAATGTTGCCAAAGGCAATAACAGCCAATAGGAGAAGGCGTGCACATAAACGAGCGTACCCGAATTAACCAGAAGAGCGGCAAACAGCTGAAGAGGTAGATGGAGCGGAGTAAAGATAAGGAAACCTTGGATTACTGATTAACTGGGATCGAGTAGGGTAATGATCCAAGTAAATTAGCATTGTTATCTAACAGATATATGTAAGATTTTTCCCAGTTAATTTGAAGTCCAAATATGGGATCATAAAAGCCAAATTTTACCTCAGATGGGCTAAGTCTCAGCCCTTGTATAGCGGGTCTTAATTTTAAATGCAAGTACTTCAGTCGCTAGAACTAAAATTAATGGAGTTAATGGAAAACCCTGTATGGCGTCTTTATGTAGAGAGAAATGATCATATATTTCCTCTTGCGTGGATATTCTGGCTGGGGCAAAATATTAACAGGGAGATTCAATAAAAGTTCTTATCATAAAAATGGTGCTAATTTTGCCCCAACCAATTAGATATTATATAACAGCCAACATCTGATTGGCTGGGGCAAAATTAGCAACATTTTTAACAACAAGAACTTTTATTGAATCTCCCTGATAATATCTGCAGCGACGCAATTAATCCTGTACAAAAATCTGTAGTATTTCTCAGGGGTAGATCCACTCTAGTCAAAAGTCTTGTGTGCAAACCAAATTGTTGTAATCTAACCGATATTGAAAAATATTTTGCCAGAAATTAATTAATGTTAACTTTTCAAACATAAATCCTGTTTGCTCCTCTGCTATTAAAGAAGTAATGACTCATTGTAGCTAAATAGGAAGTATTTTCACAAGGATTTTGTTTAACTGCTTAAATCATTGGTGAATCAGTTTTCTCAGATGGCTTGCCTGGTTTTCAGGAGTAAAATAACATTTGCTTTGTTCAACGATATTGGTAATTGGCCTGCTGTAAATGCTTGGTTGAAGAAATGTAGTAGAATATCACCAAGGAGATCCCCATAACTCTTGTAGACTTATATTGACAAGCCCCAGTTAAGGGGAAACTATGGTCTCCAAACCAAATCTAAATGAAAGGTCAGTTTCCTACCTTTAAAACGAGCCATCAACCACCTCTTTACATGCTCCACAGCCCAAGATAAAAAGAAATGACTGACCAGTAAGTTAATAGGTGGGAGGCTGACATGTAACATTCCTAAGATTTCTCCTGCACAGTGCCGCCGGCGAACACAGCCTCAGACTCCCTCCTCCTCTCTGCTATGTGAAGGACTTGCAGCTGCAGAGAAGGTAAGCGAATCTACAGCCCTTCACTCTCAATTTGTGAAAAAAGCCTTTCTCACTCTGCCTGAAAAAGCTGTTTCCACAGGTTTTTTTTTGTATCAAGAGTGGCCCACAGCACCTGTGAGCGGGTGGGGCCATGGCACCCACGAGTGGGCAGGGTCACGGCACCCGTGAGTGGGCAGGGCCAAATGGGGCTGTAAGGGAATGGGCCAAGGGGGGCCTGCAACTGGAGGGACCATGGGGTCCATGAGTGGGACACAGGGCAGGAGACACAGGGCAGATTGACTGACAGGTTTCAGAGCAGGAAGCAGGAAGTGCAGGGGACCTGGTGATGCTGCTGCCATATCCCACACAAAAATGTAAATATCTTCAAAACAAAAGCAAAAAAAACAATGGAAATAAATTGCAAAAACTCTTAGGAGAGCGATTCCTATCAATTTTAGACCACAGTTCTTCTTTAAAATCACCTTTCATTTCTCTACGGGAAATTTGATTAAGTTGTATTGTTCTTCAGTTAAGCATGGAAAAGGAACAGTTGCTAAAGAGTCTCTATCACTGCGTAGCGTATAAATTTTAATTTATCTTGAAGCAGCACAGAGTATGCTTGTTGTTCCATGTTACCACTAGTTTTCTAGGGGACCTGCTTCTAGCAGGACATGTACTGACACATAGGGTTTTCACGTCCATTGCGCATTGGACGGGAATGGACTGATGTCATGGCATTTGTGCATCACCATGTCACACATGGTTGTCTGTGAGTAATATAATCGTGCCTTTTTTCCTGAATTTCCCACTGAAAATTACTTGTTGCTGACCTCGGCCTTGTACCTAGACCTCTGCAGTAGACAGATACATATCTTATACTGTGCTTCAGTAAACAAATATATACCTTATACTGTGCTGCAGTGGACAGTTATATAACTTATACTGTTTAAGGACTTAATGGTCTTATAAAATACTTATATAAAGGCTTTATATCCCAGGTCATAATGATCAACATACAATTAACAAAAACAAAGGACAATACACAACATTTACAACAAAGTACAATAGTGCACATTAATCCATCAGCAAATTAATCACCAAAATGTATTGAATTATAGGAATGTTTAGTTAATTTGGCATGTACCTACATTTCACTTGTGCTGTGTATGTTTAGATAATTCAAAAAGTAGGCAGCTCGGTCTCTCCCACAACATATGTGGCAACCCAAATTTAAAGGCCAGAATTTACATATACGGGTTCTGTTCTAACGTCTTTTTATCTCCAGAGACTTGGATCTCCCACCATGATACTGCGTTCAAAGCTTCGATTAAGCAGGGTGGTCTATCTTTCTCTCATTCGTCTCGTTCCTCAGGACAGTGTGGAGGGGTAGGTCTTCTCTTTTCTCCGCATTAAACTTGTTTCTCTTTCACCCTCTGTTGCTTTTTCCTCATTTGAAGTCTATGCTGTCCAACTTTTCCACCCCTAAGAGTAGTGGTCGTATACAGAACCCCTTCTGCCTCAGCCCCAGCCACTTTCCTTACAGAGTTTGAAACCTGGCTCTCTATCTTTCTTTCTTCCGACTATCCAGCTATAATTCTAGGTGACTTCAATTGTCACATTGACGACGCTAAGCAATCCTGGCCCTCTCCACCTAACTTCCTCCTTCTCCCTCCGGCAATGGACCAACACTAGCACCCATAAGGATGGTCACTTCCAGGACTTTGTCTTTACTAAAAAATCTTTCTGTCTCACAGTTTGCTTTAACCACTGCAAGCTCACGTTGTCGTGTCTTAATTCGGCTCTTTCAGCAGCTTAACACTCCTACTTTAGCACACTTATAAACATTAACAAAAATAACCCACGTCGTCTATTTTCTCTATTTAACACTCTCTTGCAGCCCTCCTCTACGGACACTCTTCATTCCATTGATGCTCCTCAGGATTTTGCACACTACTTTAGAAATAAAATAGAAGATATCCGTACTCGAATACCCTCCCCTCAGGACAACTCTCGCCTTCTTTTGCCTGCCCCACCACTTGCAGTTCTGGAATCCTTAACCCCTATAACCCTTTCTGAAGTCTTCGACCTCCTGCTGTCCTCGCTGCTTACAATGTGAACCCTTGACCCCATGCCCCCCCTACTCAAGACACTGCACTAAAATCCTTTCCCCTGCTCTTGCTCACATTTTTAATTCCTCCCTGCAATCAGGATTCCGACCAGGTCATTCAAATGAAACGGCCCTTCTGCAAAGTCTCAAATGACCCACAAGCTGCCAAAGCCAAAGGACAGTTCTCAGTCCTCATTATCCTTGACCTGTCGGCTGCCTTTGATACTGTGGACCTCTCTCTTTTTATGCAAATTCTATATTCTCTGGGCATCCGAAATCAAGTTGCAGCGTGGTTGTCTTCTTATCTCTCTAACAGATCTTTCTCTATCTCTTTTGCTAATAAGTCTTCCTCTCCTGTTCCACTTAGTGTGGGGTTTCCTCAGGGCTCGGTTTTAGGACCCTTGCTGTTCTCCCTTTACACTATCTCTCTGGGAGAAATAGTCAGTTCTTTCAGTTTTAAGCATCACTTATATGCTGAGGATACCCAAATTTACTTGTCCACCCCCTTGCTAACCCCTGAAGTTCAATCCCAAATCTCTAAATGTCTGCTCTCTCTCTCTCACTCCTTTTCTCTCTCACTCCACTATTTAAATGCTCATCCATGGGGGCGGAGCCTGACCGGGAGGAAAGATGGACGTGTGGTGAGGGAGATCTGACACAGCCGGGGGGAATCTACCAAGCTACCTCGAACCTGAACCAGATTTAGACCCCCAATAAGGGACATAACGCAGCTTGGGTCCCAGAAACAATAATAAAGAACCCAAAAATGACCAACAGGGAGACCTGGGGAACTTTGTGCTCCGAGGCGAACAGGCCCAACCCAACCAACATGGCGCACACAAAAATCCAGCGGTAGAACACAGCAAAAGCCCGGTAACCAGAAAAGACCTGGACGACCTGTTCCACAACCTGAAGCAGGTCATCACATCGGCCCACCAGAAAACCCTTTGCCGAAGTAAGGGCAGAGGTGAGTGCCCTGGGGGACCGAGTCGCAACGCTCGAAACCCAACAAACTGAAACCGCCAAAATATTGTCATCAAACTGACACAGACAAACAGATCCAAATACTGACAGACCTACAAGAAGACGCCGATAATAGGTCACGACGCAATAACCTATGATTACAAGGTATACCGGAGAGAGTCACTGACCTGCAGACATACCTCAAGGCCTTGTTCGCCAAGATGGCACCTGACATCCCTGAACACCTTATGCTCCTGGACAGAGCTCATAGAGCCCTGAGACCACCGTCCAACATAGATGGCTCACCCAGGGACGTCATTACCCGCCTACATTACTACCAAACCAAGGAACGCATCCTGAGAGAAGCAAGGACACAAGGCCCACCAGAAATGGACGATACTGCTCTCCATATTTACCAAGATCTGGCTCCCAGAACCCTCCAGAGAAGAAGGGCATTGAAACCAGTAATAGAAATTCTGATAACCCACGGGATCAGATACAAATGGGCCTTTCCGTTCAAGCTGATAAGCTGAAGGCAAGACAGCTACAGCAACTGACCCAGAGGAGGGCCAACTACTCCTAAGGAAATTGGGGATAATGGCATCCCCCCCTACACCTAGAAGCGACCCAAGCAGGGTGCACCCACCTCCAATAAACTGGACCTAAACCTAAAACAACACCTTCCCCCCAAAAAACACCCGAAACCAAAGGAAACAAACTCAATATACCCACTAACAACAAAACCCAGATAACACCCTCACCCCCCTCCCCTCACCCACAAGGTCCCCTACCCAAAAGAAGTAAAACCAAACGCAAAAAAACAAAAGGAAGAAAACAAGAAAAAGAAGAAACAGCAAACCTAGACATCAGATGCCCAGGTTTGACCCAAAAAGCATGTACTTAAACCAAAGGACCACAGACAGAACAAGCCAAAAACAGACTTACAAAGTAACCCTCAACAAACCTACACACCAGACCTACAAAAGCTCAACATAAAGAACTAATGCAAGAAACTCAAAACTACAACAGCACAACAAAAATAAATACCCCATCTTGATCCAAACCGCAAACTACACAACCCACAACATCTGGAAACCCCTGGAACCAACAGACGAACCCACATCAACTCAATCCAAGAAGGACTCCTCCACCCCCATCGGACTTCAAAACAAAAACACAGAACCCATAACAGAGGACAACAACTCCAACTCGAAACCATAAACAGAGAAAGGAAAGAGAAACCAGAACCCACAACCAAAGACAGACCACCACAGACACCAACTCTTCCCCACCACACCAACATACCTTTAACTCACTCTGCACGGAAGATGAATCTAACCATACCCACCCACTACGCAAGAGAGGAAAAAGGAAATCCCCTCCGAACTTCCAGAGGATCAACAAGGACTACACCCACCCCAGGACCATACCCACCAGAAGGGACCTTGCTAACCAAACCTGAAAAGAACTACTGAGACTCTCCCCAAAACACCCCCCCCCCCCAAACCCAACCTCTCAGTGTCCCAAACAAGAAGAAAAATTATACCACCCTAGTCATTACCCCTGGCTGGCCCGAGAAGTTCCCCTCCGAGTCACACCATGACCCTCCCAGGTTTCCCCCCCATGATGAGACAGCAGAAATTGCTGCCAAAACCCAATTCTCAGAAATTGAGACGAAGAGTTCTCAAATATAATAATACAGTTTCCACCACGTTGGCGAATTTAACAAAGTTTAACTGTTATGTTATGATAACACTAAGTTTACTATGTAAAAACGAAAATATGTTTCAATGTTTTAACTGTTTTTCTTTTGTACCTCAGACAATAGAATTTAACTCCTCGGCACTGGAGCTGCGCCAGCCCTCCTCAAACCAAGAAAAGGACCTAAAAACCTACACATCAAACCCAGGTAAGACCCCCTCCTGGATTGACACCAGCACACCAACGCCCACACACCCAAATGATCTCAGATAGAAAACATTCACTCCATATCATCTCCCATAATGCCAAGGGTTTGAATAGCCCTACTAAAAGAAAAATGGCGATAAAATACTACGAAAAAGAAAAGGGAGACATAATATTCATACAAGAAACCCACTTTATAAAACACAAAGAACCCAAAATCCTAAACAGAAAGTATACCTCAATTTACCACTCCTCAGCTGGGGTCAAGAAAGGAGGGGTGTCAATATTACTACACAAAAGGCTAAATTTCCAGGTTGAAAAACTATAAGCGATGAAGAAGGTAGATACCTTTTCCTGGCGGGGACCACAGGACACACAAAAATGACACTGATCAACATCTACGCCCCAAACACAAACCAAAGAGCATTCTTCCATAATATAGAAACAAAACTATTCCCCCACAACACAGGCAAAATAATCATGGCAGGAGACTTTAACACTTGTATGGATCCCAAAATGGATAGATCTAAGACCTCATCAAACACCGACACAACAACCTCCAACAAACCTCTTACAGCCCTAACACAAATATCCAATCTGTGGGACTCATGGAGACTGAAACACCCCAAAAGCAAACAATACTCATTTTACTCACACCCCCACAATGTCTACTCTAGGATCGACTATATCTTCATCTCAGCTACAATGATACCACACATAGAAGACTCCAATATCTTCCCAATAACCTGGTCCGATCATGCCCCAGTTACTCTAACCATGTAAAACTCAATACTCCACGTACCAACATACACATGGAGGCTAAATAAGAACATGATCACAGATGAAGCCAAAAAAAAAACAACTAATCAAAGAAATAGACAATTATTTTAAAGACAGCACCACTAGCGATATGGACTTCTCAACTGTATGGGCAGCCCATAAGGCAGTCATTAGAGGACATCTTCTCAAAATAGCCTCAAAAAACAGAACCAAACAGAGAAAAACCATACTAGACCTAACCAAACAAATCAAACAGATAGAAATTACACACGCCAGAAACCACAATGAATCAGATAAAATAAAACTAACAAAACTTAGAAACCGACTCACGCAGATACTAAACTCAGGAGCAGAAAAAGCAATCAAACTCACACAAGAGAAATTTTTTTCCCTCTCCAACAAACCTGACTCGATGCTAGCCAGGAAACTAAGAGACAGAATGACCCTCAACAGGCTACTCCCCCTAAGAAACCAAGACGGTACACTCACCCACGACCCCACTCAAATAATAAAACTATTCGAAAACTATTACAGAGATCTATACGACGGAAAAACAGTGAACAAAGACTCAGACCACATAGACAATCTAATACAATTCCTAGCACCACTACAACTTCACACCTCACAGACCAAGACAGAGAACTACTAAACTCTCCCTAACAAACCTAGAAATATTAAACGCCATCAAAACACTCAAAACAGGAAATCTCCAGGCCCAGATGGCTACTACAAAACATTTAGGCAGCAACTAACGCCCCACCTTAATACACTTCAACCAAATAATCACAAGCAATAAACCTATGCACCCCGACCTTTTAAAAGCAAACATAATAGTCATCACAAACAAGGCAAAGATTCACTTGCTACAAAAACTACAGACCAATATCACTCATCAACATAGACATAAAACTACTAACGAAAATATCAGCTGACAGACTCTCAACAATACTACCCCAAATCATACACCCGGACCAATCAGGCTTTATCAAACACAGACAGACAACTGACAGCATCAGAAGAAATATACAGCTCATGCACTACGCTAAGACCAACAAACAACCGACAGTGTTCGTAGCACTAGACGCAGAGAAAGCATTTGACAGAGTAGACTGGACCTATATGACAAACATCCTTAAATACTACAACTTCCCCCCGAACTTTCTCAACTTAACCAACTCCATATACTCCAACCCGACAGCCACAAAACATAACATGGGATTCCACTTAAACTCCTTCCAAATACGAAACGGGACCAGACAAGGCTGCCCGCAATCGCCCGTTATTCGCACTATGCACAGAACCACTAGCCCAAGCAATAAGAAACCACACAGATATACAAGGAATCACAATAGGCCCCTCACAATACAAGATAGCAATGTTTGCAGATGACACCTTGCTATCGCTCCAAAACCCACAGACCTCACTACCACCACTTTTTCAACTACTAGATACATTCGGCCAGATATCAGGTTTCAAGATAAACCACTCCATATCACTGATACTACCACTGAACCTCCCCCCCCAGGAGGAAATCCTACTAAAACAGAAATATGATCTCAAATGGACCACATCGCACATACAATACTTAGGAATCAACATAACAGACGACCCAAAAACCCTATACGAAAAAAAACTACCCACCCATATTCAAACAAATAAAACAATTACTACTGAAGTGGAACCCATACCAAATCTCACTCTTTGGCCGAATATACACCATCAAAATGACAATCCTCCCAAAATTACATATTCAGGACCCTTCCAATACCACTCCACCAAAAAGACACAGCAAATTGCCAAAAAGAGATCACCAAATTCATATGGCAACCCAGAATAAAACTCTCAACACTCCAGAGACCAACTAACAAACTAGGAGCAAACTTACCAGACCTTAACAAATACTACCTAGCTGCCTGACTAGCCCAAACCTTACAATGGCACATGCCCCCACCTAGTGTCAGGTGGGTGGAGAATGAACAAAACGTAGTAAACCAGATCCCTCTACCCAACCTCCTATGGTTACCCAGCCACAAACCACCAGACACAACTAACCCATACATCCAATCAACAATAAAACAATGGTGGCAAACCAAACAGAAATACAACCTCTCACCACAACACTCACTGATGCTCCCAATTTTCAACAACCCGGGGATCCCGCCAAGAAACAACAAATCAGACTGGAAAGCATGGCAAGCCAGAGGCATAGAATGGGTACCCCAGCTATGCACAGAAGGCAAACTGATGTCATGGGAAGCGATCCAATCAAGATGGAAAATAAACAACCAAGAATGGTTAAGATATCACCAACTTGTACATTATATAACAGAGAGGCAGGTTTCCCACTCCTCGCCTCAACCCTCTCCCCTAGAAAAAATAGCAATCGACAACCCCGAACGGCCACAACAAAATCACAAAACTATACTCTGAAATCACACAATCTAAACCCCATAGTAGACTCCCACCTCAAAGCAAATGGGAGAACTGGCTAGAAAAACAAAAATCGGACGAGGAGTGGGAAAAAATAACCTAAGAAAATGCTCCCACAACACCATACTACAGGAGAAAAGCTATACAATCCTTCATAACTGGTATATCACACCAACCAAACTAAACAGAATCTCACCCCAATTGTCCCCTTTGTGTTTCCGGCAATGTCAGCAAAAAGCAGATTCATACCACTGCTGGTGGACATGTCCGGAGGTCAAAAAAATATGGAACAACAGCTATGAATTAATAAACCAGACTCTCAAAACTTCACTACCCCCCAACCCATGGGAAGCCCTATTCAACAACGACTCAATAAACCTAAATAAGCACGGTAACAAATTGTACCACTACATATGTACAAGCACAAGAGCCCTCATAGCCTCTTCCTGAAAATCCCCAGCACCTTCTAAGACCCAACTAGTTAAAATTTGAAACTACATACAGCAGGAACACATTCCAACCCATGGAAGCAGAGAATAACGAGCGGGTCGTGTCAATGAAGCGACTTTAATTTCGCTTCTGCTGTTTAAGATCTGATGTGTTATATATGTGTAGTTATATTGGTATCGTCGCTAGATTTTACCATACGGAAGTGCATTGTCCGCTTTGCCACCACTACCTACCCGGACTTTGGTCGATAGTTTTTAGCACTTTAGCACCTAGGGACGCCTAGGATGCAAGTATTTTTTTCATAGATTTTATCTGGTGTTAGGAGTCTTTTTGTATAGGATGTGTTGAATTATTATTGTTTTGACCTGTATTAGGCATAATAAAAGAATTTTGTATATTCATAGTTATTGGTTGGATGATTCATTCAGTGCAACATATTATCTGATCCTCTGATGTTTTTTCGAGGTCATTTATTTCCTACAGCTATGCCATTAGAGTGCCCCTGTGGTTTCTCTACAGGGTAGAATGGGTTTCTCATGGTTTGGGTTATTCCCAACCATTCTTTCTTCTTTTTTTGTTAAATCACAATATGATAGTGGAAGTTCATAAGACCGGCAATGATGGGTCACATTCTGGGTCTGGTGTGCACCCACTGTGAATGCAGCACTATACCGGTCTCTGATGAAATGCGTGAGCAGACAGTTTTCTATATAGTTATTAGTGAATGACTCTTCAGCTTGCTTAAAGAATCCCACCAAATGGATAAGTCTGACCTGTTTTCAAAATCATTTGCTCTATCCTAGTAATGCTGGTCATATACTGTTTAGATGTCAAAGACGATTAGACTTCTTCTCCAGTGGCTCTTACCTGCAACATTCCCTGGATAGAATTTACGAACCTTACAGCTGTAACATCAGATTTAAAGTAGATTGTGAAATCCAGATTTATAGAACATCAGGGATATTCAGTGTGTAGTTTAACAAGCACTGGTTGCACAATATCCTCCAAAGTTTTGGTTTCCCCAATTTGATAATTTTTTGGAGGAGGGATGATTTGGTTTCCCCTATTGTTTGAAGCAGGCTTTCATGTGTTTCCTGTATTTGTGGTAGAGAGAACTCCATTAACTCTGCCAAAGATGAGTGTAGCTGAGGATTGCTGCCCCATATCAGGTACAGTATGAGCTTAGTAATGTTTCCACATGGCAGAAGCCCGAACCTAGAAGTTGTACTCTATGAAATTGCCTGGTAAGCTAATTTACTCAATCATGATGGAGTCTAGTCTCTTGTCTCTTTCTCCTTGTTTTTATCTATTGTGGAGTATGTTGTAATGGTCCTCATCAGGGGACAACATCACTTTGGATCAAAGAGCTCCTTTTCTGTTCACATCGCCATCTTGGGCATGCCCACTCTTTCCTTTATTTTTCAAGAAATATGCTAAAAGCATACATTTTTTTAAAGAATTAACTAATAGGTTAATATTAATAAATCTCCTGAACTGGATAAAATACATCCTCGGGTACTTAGGGAGCTAAGTTCAGTTTTATCTAGGCCATTATTTTTTATTTTTGCAGTTTCCCTCATGTCCAGATGTGTGTCTCTGGATTGGAAAAAGGCTGATGTTATTCCAATATTCAAAAAGGGTAGTCATTCACAGCCGGTTAATGAAAGACCTGTAAGTTTAACTTCAGTGGTGGGGAAGATACTGGAAAGTTTAATAAGGTAACATATTCAAGAATATGTTTCAAGGACTAACATTATTAGTAGTAACCAGCATGGATTAAGGAGGAATTGAACTTGTCAAACTAACTTGCTTGGCTTTTATGAGGAAGTAAGTAGAAATTTAGACTCTGGCATAGCCCTGATACAGTCCCCCATAGGCGACTTATGTATAAGCTAAGGTCTGTTGGTCTGGGGAGGCATATTTGTGCATGGATAGAAATTTGGTTAATGAATAGGATGCAGAGAGTAGTTGTTAATGGGGCTTCATCATTATGGACTAAAGTGCTAAGTTGGGTGCCACAGGGTTCTGTGTTGGGTCCGCTTCTATTTAATCTATTTATTAATGATTTGGAAGTGGGTATTGTCAGCAAGGTTTCTGTGTTTGCTGAGGACACAAAACTTTGTCGACCATTAAAAACTTCAGAGGATGTGCAATCGTTACAGGGGGATCTAGATAGACACATTTGGCTGCTAAGTGGCAGTTGAGATTCAGTGTTGATAAATGTAAGGTGATGCATTTTGGACTTAAAAATCCATGTGCTGCTTATACTATAAATGGCTCTGTGTTAACTGAATCTCTGTTGGAAAGGGATCTTGGACTTTTGGTGGGTATCAAACTTAAAAGTAGCAAGCAGTGCCAGGTGGCAACAGCCAGAGCCAGCATGGTATTGTCTTGTATAAAGAGAGATATGGATTCAAGGGAGGAAAATGTTATTCTCCCTCTTTACAAAGCATTGGTAAGGCCTCATTTGGAATATGCAGTGCAATTTTGGAATTTTATGTACAAAAAGGACAAAGGGTTCAGAGAAGGGCAACTGAATCAATAAGGGGATTGGAGGAGCTTGAATATGAAAAGAAACTGGAAAAGTTACAATTATGTACGCTGGAAAAAAGGCGCTTGTGTGGGGATTTGATCACTGTGTATAAATAAATTAACGGGCCATACAATAAACTGTAAATCTGGGGCATTGTTCACCAATAGAGCATGTCAGAGGACACGTGGGCATCCCTTAAGACTTGAAGAAAAAACATTTAGGCTTCAAGTTTGGAAAGGGTTTTTCACAGTGAGAACGGTAAAGCTATGCAACTGTCTTCCAGTGGACATTGTTATGGCAGGTTCATTGGTCAGTTTCAAAAAAAAGTTGGACGAGTTTCTGCAAACAAGGAATGTTGCAAATTACTGTAACTTGCAAGCAGGGACCGGACTGGCAGCTGAATCTGTGATTAAATCACAGACGCGACTGCCGTCAATGGAGATTATTGGAGGGCTGTAAGTAGCATTCAAAATCTTTTTTTAACAAGTTAACATGGTGGTTGTGGGTTGGCAGGGATGCCCTACATTACAGAAAACACTTTTTATGCTAGGTGGATGGCCAGCCATGGATGGATCCAGATGGTGCCACAGTGCTCTCAGAGGACAAGGAGGAGGCAGAAACCTTTTGGACAAGAAGACAGTTCCTACTCTTCAGTTTCCTGAACTTCCTGGACAAGAACTGCAGAAGAACCATAAGGAGCAGAGATGCAAGGTAAGGATTTTTTTTACAATATACAGAGGGGCCAATAGTGTGTTAAATTTTAGTTTGGGGGATGGACATGTCCTTTAAGTTCCAGGGAATTGCTTATGAATAAGTTGTTTTCTATGCAGCTGTAATAAAAGCTGGTGTATGGATCACTCGAGCAAATGGAGGAAGAGAAGGGGTGGGTCCTACATTCACCTACCTTTCCAATGACCTAATTAGGCAGCTTCTGGAAAGCAAGGACTAAGGTCTTTAAAAAGGACCAGGTTGTAATTAGTTTTTCTCTCTGTTTCTCCTGTTGCCTGGGAACAGTATTGTGGTGCTATGTGTAAGAGAGTGCTGTAAGTTTAATGCTGATTTCAATTACTGTGTTTGTTTTGTTGCTACTTGTTGGAGCTGGGCATTAGGCGCTTCTCCTGATAGTGATGGACCTTTTTCCTTTTGTATTAGATGGGGTCAAACTGGCCTAAGTTTCTTTTATCCTTTTTGTGCCTAAAACTGGTTATGCCTAAAACAGTTTTCTGTTCTATGCAATATTGGATGAAGTTGTTAAATGATATGTACACTACGTACATGCCGGGTACACCTCCAAAGTTGCTTCCAATCAGAGGCGTCTTGGCGTGCGTTGCACACAAAGTGACGTCTACCTCACTCCAGGAGATGCTCCTTTATTTGCTGGCCGCTCCACCAGGTAAGGGGCGATTGTTATTCTCTCTGAATTGGCCTCCTGTGCTCCCTGGTGTCATATTACTCCACCATATCATAGCTTGCTCCTGGTCTCCTGCTGCCATCCTACTCCACCATATCCATAGCCTGCTCCTGGTCTCCTGTTGCCATCTTACTCCACCATAATCCATAGCCTGTTCCTAGTCCCCTGTTGACATTCTACTCCACCATATCCATACCCAGCTCCTGGTCTCCAGTTGCCATCCTACTCCACTATATCCATAGCCTGCTTCTAGTGTCCTGCTTCAATTTCACCCACCATATCCTCCTGCTGCTCCTGGTCTCCCATTGCAGAGCTAATTATCACACTAATCAGTGACTGTTGGAGTGTTCCTAACCCACTACTCTGCTGAGTTTGGGATACCTGTCACCCTTAACAGCGCGTAATTGCTGCCACTTTCACCACCGAGGCTCCGTCCTCAAACGTGACAGGGTTAAAATGATTGTTTTCCATTATAAAAATAGTAAGTAAAAGGAATAGGTAGCATTTTGACAATTTCTTACCAGTGTCTCACCTCAACATAATCTGTGGGAACAAGTCCTTTTTCACCTTGATTATTTTTTGCTTCTACCCAGCCACCGCCAACATCCTTCAAAAAAGCCAAACAGTAATTAGTATATATTCATTTTAAAAGCAGGGGAAACAAAGAAGCCTAATTTTGCATTAAATCATGGTAATTTGGTTTTTAGTTGTTTTAAATTCTGTTTATTTGTGTTTCAAAACATATATTATGATGGCATGACTTCTGTACAGTGCAAAAGGATTGTCCCAAGAATAATACTTTACAGCATATACAATACATAACCAATGTAGCCAAATCAGAATACTATACATTTTACTGTAAAAAAGAGAACATTTATTTATTTATTCATTTTCTGAAACTTATAAGTATACCTGATCGCCCAAATTCAGCATCCTATTGTTTCCATTGTAACATTTAGAGACAAAGTGAAGCCCTGTTTAGTACCTCACTGTATTAATAGTGTATCCATTATTCAATACAGAGGGCCAGGATTGCATTTATAGTTATCATATCATTCAGAAAAGCCTCTTTAAAGCCATATCTTATTTTCCTAGCCTTACTTACTAGGATAAGTTCCAATCTCTTGTAGAAAGTGAACTTAGATTACTTTTTGAGAGAGGTAAAAGTAAAAACAAAAATTAGGATAAATGTGTCAATGTTGCCCCTTCCTTATCTAAATCCCTCAAAAAACTACAAAGAAGTAGATAGTAAACAGACAATCAGATAGGGGGGGGATCAGTTGTTGTATTCAATAAGTCTATCTGGAGGAAATACTGTCCGAGCTATCTGATACTCATATATACCGTAAACTAAACCGTAATCCTACATCTATGTGTTAGTATAGTATAGCATTTGAGGTTGAATAAAGACACATGTCCATCCAGTCCAACCCATCTAGCAATATCCTCATTTCCTGCCTAACTGTTGATCCAGGAGAAGGCAAAATTTAAACCCACCAAATTTATAAAAGGGGGAAAAAATTTCCTTCCTGACTCCAAGTGGCAATCGTAAATTTCCCTGGATCAAACTCTACTTTATGAATCAATACCAGTAACTTGCAACATTCCTTGTTTGCAGAAACTCATCCAGCTTTTTTTTTTAAAACTGACCAATGAACCAGCCATAACGTCCACTGGAAGACCGTTCCATAGCTTTACCTTTCTCAAACCCTTTCCGAACTTGAAGCCTAAAACTTTTTTCTTCAAGTTTTAAGGGATGTCCTCGTGTCTTCTGACATGTTCAATTGGTGAAAAATGCCCCAGATAGTTTATTAAATGGCCCGTTAATGTATTTATACACAGTAATCACAGTCTCTCTTCATATTCAAGCTCCCTCAATCCCCTTATTAATTTAGTTGCCCTTCCCTGAACCCTTTCCATTTCAAAGATGTCCTTTTTGTACACAGGATTCCAAAATTGGAATTATATTCCAAATGAGGCCTTACCAATGCTTTGTCAGAGGGAGAATAACATTTTCCTCCCTTGAATCCATACCTCTCTTTATATAAGACAATTATGCACACTGGCGAAAAGGCACTTGCGTGGGGATAAATACATTAACGGGCCATATAATAAACTATCTGGGGCATTGTTCACCAATAGAACATGTCAGAGGGCACGAGGCCATCCCTTAAGACTTGAAGAAAAAAGGTTTAGGCTTCAGGAAGGAATTTTTTCCCCCTTCATAAATTTGGTGGGGGTTTTTTGTCTTCCTTTGGGTCAACAGTTAGGCAGGAAATGAGGATATTGCTAGATTGGTTGGACTGGATGGACATATGTCTTTATTCAACCTCAAATACTAAAATCCGAAAATACTAAAAATACTAGTTACCTTTATATCTATAATGCGCTCCACAAAGTTAGATACAGTGGTTGGCAAAAATATTCGGCCCACATTTTGTCACATTACTGCCACAAACATGAATTATTTTATTGGAATTCCATGTTAAAGACCAATACAAAGTGGTGTACATGTGAGAAGTGGAACGAAAATCATACATGATTCCAAACATTTTTAACAAATCAATAACTGCAAAGTGGGGTGTGCGTAATTATTCAGCCCCCTTTGGTCTGAGTGCAGTCAGTTGCCCATAGACATTGCCTGATGAGTGCTAATGACTAAATAGAGTGCACCTGTGTGTAATTAATGTCAGTACAAATACAGCTGCTCTGTGACGGCCTCAGAGGTTGTCTAAGAGAATCTTGGGAGCAACAACACAATGAAGTCCAAAGAACACACCAGACAGGTCAGGGATAAAGTTATTGGGAAATTTAAAGCAGGCTTAGGCTACAAAAAGATTTCCAAAGTCTTAAACATCCCACTCAGCACTGTTCAAGCGATCATTCAGAAATGGAAGGAGTATGGCACAACTGTAAACCTACCAAGACAAGGCCGTCAACCTAAACTCACAGGCCGAACAAGGAGAGCGCTGATCAGAAATGCAGTCAAGAGGCCCATGGTGACTCTGGACGAGCTGCAGAGATCTACAGATCAAGTGGGGGAATCTGTCCATAGGACAACTATTAGTTGTGCACTGCACAAAGTTGCCCTTTGTGGAAGAGTGGCAAGAAGAAAGCCATTGTTAACAGAAAAGCATAAAAAGTCCCGTTTGCAGTTTGCCACAAGCCATGTGGGGGACACAGCAAACATGTGAAAGAAGGTGCTCTGGTCAGATGAGACCAAAATTAAAAACGCTATGTGTGGCAAAAAACTAACACTGCACATCGCTCAGAACACACCACCCCCACTGTCAAAAATGGTGGTGGCAGCATCATGCTCTGGGGGTGCTTCTCTTCAGTAGGGACAGGGAAGCTGGTCAGAGTTGATGGGAAGATGGATTGAGCCAAATACAGGGCAATCTTGGAAGAAAACCTCTAGGAGTCAGCAAAAGACTTGAAAGTGGGGGAGGTTCACCTTCCAGCAGGACAACAACCCTAAACATAAAGCCAGGGCAACAATGGAATGGTTTAAAACAAAACATATCCATGTGTTAGAATGGCCCAGCCAAAGTCCAGATCTAAATCCAATCGAGAATCTGTGGCAAGATCTGAAAACTGCTGTTCACAAACGCTGTACATCTAATCTGACTGAGCTGGAGCTGTTTTGCAAAGAAGAATGGGCAAGGATTTGTCTCTAGATGTGCAAAGCTGGTAGAGACATACCCTAAAAGACTGGCAGCTGTAATTGCAGCAAAAGGTGGTTCTACAAAGTACTGACTCAGGGGGCTGAATAATTACGCAATCCCCACTTTGCAGTTAATGATTTGTTAAAAATGTTTGGAATCATGAATGATTTTCGTTCCACTTCTCACGTGTACACCACTTTGTATTGGTCCTTTACGTGGAATTCCAATAAAATTGATGTTTGTGGCAGTAATGTGACAAAATGTGGAAAACTGCAAGGGGGCTGAATACTTTTGCCAACCACTTTATTACCAGATCCAACAGAGCTCCTTTTCTAGTAGGAACCTCAACCACCTGTGAGTAAAAATTATCCTGCAGCAAATTCAGGAACTCATCATTTCTGTGATGGCAGTTCCACTACACCAATCAATGTCAGGGTAATTAAAGTCCCCGATAATGAGCACAATCCACAAACTTGCAGCCCTTGCCAACTGCATATGAAGCTGACTCACCTCCTCTCTGCTAGCATTTGGCAGCTTATAGCAGACACCAACAATGACATTACCCCCTTTCCAGTTGCCTAATTCCACCCATATTGCCTCCGCTTTAACATCTATATCGCCAGTTCTCTTCTTTTAAATTTGTCTTCAATCCTTTTTAAACATAAACACATACTCCTCCCCCTTTCCTTTTTTCTCTCTCCTGCCTAAAGAAGGCATATGCTTCTAAATTTACAGCCCAGTCGTGAGAACTGTTCAACCACATTTATGCTATACCTATTACATTATACTTTTCATTCAATGCCATAATTTCCAATTCACCCATTTTGTCAGCCAGGCTTCTCGCATTTGCAAACATACGTTTTAGATTATGATCCTGTAATTTATTTGTACACTTTAATACACATGCCTCCCTATCCGTTGTTAGTCCCACCCCCTTTCCGTCCACCACTGGCCTATCTACACCCTGCTTTCCTCCTGGGCTATCTATCCCAGTGAGTCTGCTAATACCCTCCCCCCCCAAACCTAGTTTAAAATCTCCTCCAACCCACTAGCCATCTTCTCTCCTAAAACAGCTGCACTGCCATCAGTGAGGTGCAACCCATCCCTACTGAAGAGCCTGTAGCTTACAGCAAGCCCAGTTTGAATATTTTAATGTTCAACATTCTGTTATGCCCATAGTCCATGCGCTTCCCAAAATACATAAGTCTGATGAACCCTAAGAGCAGACCGATTATCTCGGGAATAGGATTCTGAAATTTGCTGACAAATTTCAGAATCCTGCTGACAGCTTTACTATACATTTTGTGAATGGAACTCAAAGTTCCATTCACAAATAGGATTTTTTCTAAGTCTTTGCTAAGTGGGGACAGAGATCAAAATTTGTTGATCACTTCAGTGGTACCAAAAAAAGACTAGACTGAATTTTTAGGATCAGTAAAGTGTGCAAAAACGTGTGTGACTCTCCGTACTAACTGTTTTTCACTAAAATACCACTAAAAGGGGAGAGTGTGCGTGTGGGGGGTGGGTTGTGGTGTTTTTTACATTTTTTCTTGTAACTGCACTTCTACATGCGTCCCATTTGAGCTAGTTGGTGGCCTTGTCTCTATTTGCACCCACGCAAATGGCACACCGTTTGATTCAGGAGATGTGGGAGATTGCTATTTAGTGGGTTTTTTTGCTTGTCAAGTGGGTTTAGGTAGTATTTCAACCTTTGAATCTTCTTATTTTATTTTTCACAAAATCTTCTAAATGCACGGAGTTCTATGGATGACAGCGTCTGGAATTCTTCATGTATGTATGAAAGCATGGCACCGTAATGTAGCTGAAGGTGCATAAATTCCAAAACATAGTTTGTGGGGGGTATTTCCAAGTTTAGGACTGTTTCCTTTGAAAAAGTGTAGGCTGTTCAAAAAACAGAGCACTTTGATTTTTTTCTTGTAATTGCATTTGTGCATGTGTCCCATATGAGTTAGAGGGGTGTTTAAATTGTAAAATCTTAAAAGTTGCTGTTATTGGGCCACTACGCATTGGCTCACTTTGTGACTAGTGGCTTTCATGTCCCTGTGTGTAACCATGCATATGGCATACCGTTTGATTCAGGGCATTTGGAAGATTGAAAATTGACAAGTTTTTTTTACATGACATGGAAATTTGCCATGATTTTGAACTTTGAATTGTATTTTTATAAATTTTTCCTGAAAATCTGTTAAAAAAGCGAAATTTTACATGAAACTGCGCCCACACCATTGGTGGTATGCATAAAAGAATCACACCATTGTGTAGATGAAGGTGTGTAGATTCCAAGAATATATAGTTTGGGGGGGTATTTCTAATATAGAGGGGTGTTTAGTCTGACAAATCTGAAACGTTGCTGTAATTGGACCATTGTTCACTGGCTCACTTTGTGGCTAGTTGATTCCACGTCTGCGTGTGTAACCATACATAGGGCATACCGTTTGATTCAGGACATTTGGGAGATTGATATTTGGTAACTTTTTTTTACATTACTTGGGATTTTGGCATCATTTATACCTTTGAGAGTGTTTTTTTTTCAAATTTTTTAGAAAATCTGCTAAAACTGCGAACGTCTACAAAGAACTGCGCCCACACCATTGATGGTACGAATGAACAAACTACAGAATTACGTAGATAAAGGTGTGTGGATTTGAGAAATATATGGTTTGTGGGGGTTGTTTTGTGGGGAAAAACTGCAGACTGTTCAAATTCAGATTTGGCTGAATATTTTTGCTGTTTCTGAGCCATTGTGCATTGTCTCACTTCGTGGCCATTCGCTTCCACGTCCATGTGTGTAACCATGCATATGGCATACCGTTTGATTCAGGACATTTGGGAGATTGATATTTAGTAACATTTTTTTAGATTCCATGAGGTTTTGGCTTGATTTCTACCTTTTGAAGTAGTTTTTTGTTCATTTTTTCAGACAAATGTGAACTTCTACGAAGAACCGCGCCCACACCATTGATGGTATGAATGAACAAACTACTGTGTTACATAGCTGACGGTGTGTAGATTTCAGGAATATATAGTTTGTGTGGGGTTTTTCTGAGTTATGGGGGGGGGGGGGTTTGTGGAAAAAACAGCAGATTGTTCAAATTCGGAGTTGGCTAAATATTTTCGCTGTTTCTGAGCCATCGTGCATTGTCTCACTTCGTTGCTTTTCGCTTCCACGTCCACGTGTGTAGCCACACATATGGCATACCGTTTGATTCAGGACATTTGGGAAATTGATATTTTGTAACTTTTTTTTAGATTCCATGGGGTTTTGGCATGATTTATACCGTTCGAATTTGTTTTTTGTTAATTTTTTCAGACAAATGCGAACTTCTACGAAGAACTGCGCCCACACCATTTATGATATGAATGAACAAACTACAGCGTTACATAGCTGAAGGTGTGTAGATTTCAGGAATATATAGTTTGTGTGGGGTTTTTCTGAGTTACGGGGGTGTTTTGTGGAAAAAACAGCAGACTATTCAAATTCAGAGTTGGCTAAATATTTTAGCTTATTGTGAGCCATCGTGCATTGTCTCACTTCATGGCTATTCGCTTCCACGTCTGCGTGTGTAACCACACATATGCCATATGTGTGTAACCACACATATGGCATACCGTTTGATTCAGGACATTTGGGAGATTGATATTTGCTAACTTTTTTTACATTCTATGGGGTTTTGGCATGATTTCTACCTTTTTGAATGTTGTTTGATGTTCATTTTTTTTGAAAATCTGGTAAAAGTGCAAACTTCTATGAAGAACTGCGCCCACACCATTGATGGTATGCATGAACGAACTACAGCGTTACATAGCTGAAGGTGTGTAGCTTTCAGGAATATATAGTTTGTGGGGGGTATTTCTGAGTTGGGGGGGTGTTTTGTGGAAAAACTGCAGTCTGTTCAAATACAAAACTGGCTAATTTTTTTTTTCTGCTACTGCTATTTGGCACTGGTCACGCTCTGGGTTAGTCGGTAGCCATGTCTCTGGGTATACCCATGAATGTGGCATATCGTTTTATTCGGGAGGGGTTAGGCTTTCATATTTGAGATGCGTTTGAACTTTCCTCCACAGTTTTTAGCTGAGATTAGCATTTGATTTTGTCTCTGATTTTACAGTTAAGGAAAAAAAGGAAAATGTGAGAAAATAACTTACAATTGGATGAAGAGCTGCGCCCGGGTATCTGCATTTTGATCGAAACTTACCTCACTCGGAAAATCCTGCGGGTGTGTAGTTTCTAAAAATATCTCACTTGTGGGGATATTTTAGTTAATTTGGTAGATATTCTATGTTAACTGTCAGTAGTGGTTATACATTTTAATTTGGTGTAATATTCTAGGAGGTGCAGTTTTAGTTTGGGGGGTCTCCTGTACAGGAAAAGTCAGGTACCTACATATATCTGGTATCGTTGTACTCGGGAGTATCAGAGCTTTTAGAAACAGTAAGATTTTTGTGCGTAACCTTAAGATAACTATAAATAAAAATAGGAAAAATCCATGAAAATTTGCAAATTTTTTTTTTTTACATATTTTACCCATAATTCCAGTAAAATTTCCAGAAAAGTTACAAAATTCTGTTACCATGTTAAAGTGCACACTGTGCTGAAAAAAACAATGTATAATATTCCTGATTTACTGCAAGGTTTCCTACTGTAAAATTAGTCTAAAGCGATTAAGGGCAAAATCCTGAAAATTCTTCTGGCACTTAACGCAAAAAAAAATGAAATTCTTCTGGCACTGAAAGGGTTAAAGCTACTGTTATTTATCATCCCACGAAAGGTATAAAATACAAATTAAAAGGGTATTATACGTGTTGTACCTCCAATCTGGTCTATGCATTGAAGTGTCCGTGTGACAAAATATATGTGGGCCAAACGTCCAGAGAATTGAAAATCCGTTTCAACGAGCACAAACGTGATATTAGGAATAAAAATCATATAAACCCAGTGGCAGAACAATTTAATAAATAGGGCCATGCATTTTCACAAGTTAGGTTTCAGGTGTTGGAATTTGTCCCAAAAAGAAGGAGAGGTGGAGATAGGAAAAGGGATCTTCTAATTAGTGAAGCAAGATGGATTAAAAAACTAGATAGTCTCCAACCTAAAGGTTTGAATAAAGAATACAATGTGAGGTCTCTGGTATGATATGTTTTTAATTGGCGTTTTGTTACATTGTATATAAAGAAAATGTTTTTTTAATATTTTTATGTTACATTTTTATGGCCACTAGAGGGCATACAATGAATGGATACAAAAGGAAACACTTGCATGACGTTCTTGTTAGCTTGACAACGGACCTGGGAGGTCCGAAACATTGCACATCTAGTTCTGTGAAAATTTAGTCATTGATAGTGGCAGAAAATGTAATAAGCTTTTAACCAATTCGAAATAAATGATATGTTTTAATGAGTGCTGCTCACTTGGAACTTTCTTATATTTTGGTCTGTTGGGCCTTGAGCTTATCTTGCCTATAATTTGGCTGACTGGTTTCCCAGTTTGAAATATCACTGGTTGTTAAAGAAACCATTCCTGTTTGCCTTTTTAATCAAGTGGTTATTATATAGGGTTTGGTCTAAATTCCAGGTATTTTGGTTCTGTAGTGTAAGGTCTCTAATGAGTGAGGTCTCTGTTTCCAGGACCATATTTGCCAATCACTGTTCTTGAAGTGATACTTTTTTGATGTTTGATATAGTAGAATTTAGTAGTCCACTTAGCACTGATTTAAGGGCATCCCATTGTAGGGGACGGGGTACTGGATTGTGATCTAGTGATATGTAATGTTCTATTTGCTCTGCTATTGGGTCCGGGTTAGGAAACCGTTTAATCCAGAATGGGTGAATTCTAGTTTGTTTGTTTAAGGTGTTATAATTAGATGTTTCTATTTCTAGTAGTATGGGGGAGTGGTCAGACAATCCTCTAGCTATATGTCTATTTATGCAGTTTTTCCTAGTAAATACATAATCCAATCTGGATAATGTGTTATGTGTGGCAGAGTGGCATGTATATTCTGTAGTGACTGGGTGGTAGGAGTGTTGGCCATTTGTGGGAATCTATTTCTTTTTTCCATTAGATCATTAAAATCTCCCATACATAGTAATTTAGCTTGGGGGAAGACTAAAGGAGATCACCGCCTTGAGTGGTTGTAGCGTTGCTGTGGGCAAATCATATGAGCCGGATATGACAAAAAGTATGGAGTTGACTTCAATGGCTATACAAATATATTTCTCGTTTCTCTTATCGGTTAGTACTCTAAGAATCTTATATCTATCAGTTTTATTTATTAGTAAAGATACTGATTGAGTAAGAGGAGTAGATGCTGTGACCCAACCAACAAATCCAAGTTCTATGGAGGTAATGTATGGTATGAAGTTCAGAAGGAAATTTATATTCTTTAGGTTAAATTCCTGTATATTGAATACTGGCAATAAACAATTATTATTATTAAACTTTTGTATCTCACCACAGTTCACTGTTCCAAGGAAATTGGTGTTGGTAATATCCAAGTGGTCTTTTACGAATCAATGTAGTCAGGTAGTGAGCCATTAGGGGATTCATTAGTTAACGCGTGTCTAACCAATCTATATCTCCACTCTTAATCGGGCTGGATAAGCCATTTTAGGCCTAGCTGTTGGAGCCTTTTTTTGATGCCCAAAAATGTTGCCTTTCTTTTTTGTAATTCCAGGGAGAAATCGGAGAATACTCTGATCAAAGAATTATCAAATTTGAGGTCTCCTTTTAGACAGGATAGCCTAAGGATTATATCATGGTCTATAGCGTTGAGTAATTTGGCAATCAGGGATCTCGGGCGGTCTACCAGGGCAGAGGGTCGTCCAGGGATCCGGTGGGCCCTTTCAATCGCAACGGTAGGGGTTAGGCTTCCCTCTCTGAAAGTGCCTTTTATCCAGGTTTTGAGAAATAGTGCAGGGTCTGGTCCTTCAGTGCATTCTGGGAAACCAATGAATCTTAGGTTTTGGCGCCTATATCAATTTTCAAGGTCATCCAACTTTTTGTTTTGTTGCAATTACTGTTGTAGTGCTGTTAGATTCTGTTTTATAGTAGTTAGAGTGTCCTCTATGTTAGCGATTCTACTCTTCCCCCACTCTCTGTCTCAGTTTCTGCATATCATGCCTTATCAGGGAGACATCTGATTTTACCTCTTCTAGCAGTGCTGTGAGCTATCTGTTGGATTGCTGCATCTTTTGCTGGCCTCCTGTTCAGTCACTGGAGAGGAAGATATGGCTAGAGCTGTGTCCAACATACTAATAAGTGAGTGCCCAGTTGTTGAGTGTGTTGTGTATTTTATCTTATATTTTTTATTAATAGCTTTTATCTGCGAGTTCTTTCCATGCGTATTTTCTACCCTAGCCCAATCTACTCATTACTATGCTATGCCGGGAACACTTAGGGTTAAATTTGTTTTTTCTGGCTTTATTGCCTTAATTGATAGGGCTATAAGGGGTGTATATGCATGGCTAGAATCACTCCCTCTGATAAAGTGATGTTGTAACGTAAGGAAAAGCATCAGGGTTTGCTGTTTTTTCTCCCATGTGCCTTGAATTTTTTGCTGGAATAAAAGTTACTTTTTAATAGATGGCTGATGGAGTCAATCGGTCCCTTTGTTCCTGTTATGCCTTGAAGTTGTTTTGGAGTGTCCAGATTCTCCTGTCGAGGACACAGCAGAGGATTTGAGGTAGCTATACATGCAGTGTTGTTTGTTCAGATACTAAAAAGTACCATCCTGAGCCAAGCAAAAATACCCGATTTCTAATCCGAGGCTAATAATAGCTTCCATTTTGATTTTTTTTCCCCAGCCTGACAACTAGCTCATCCCGTACAAATAATAGCCAAACCCAGGGACAAGAGGGAACCTGCTCTAGATAACAAACTTTTAAAGTTTGCAAATCCTGGCACCCAAGATGGAGGAACTGCTCTGGGCCCACACAGAGGACACAACTACATGTGACCTAACAGGAAACCCTTCTTCTCCTGCCAACAAAGACTCCTAAACTCATGCTTTCCCATTTGATAGTCTTACTCCTACCCACATGCACTCTCAGCTACTTGCAGCTATTCACAACAGCAAAACCTCCCCAGCAGACATGATTGATGAGGTCATGGTGGAGATCAGTCTGCTGGGCATGACATACAAAGGCTGAGATACTGTGTGGGGGAAGCAAAGGTCTGTATTTCCTAGATAGGCAACTATATTAAACCCTTACCGGTCACAAAATTCCAGCTCCAGCAATTACAAACAAAATAAGACAACCTGGAGGTAAAATATTTCATTCTTGAAGATACCAGAAGGCTGGTCTACACCCTAATGTCAGTTTGATCCTTTCTCAACATTGCAGACTATTCTCCCCTCCCCTATAACACCCTCAAATACATGTTTTAGATTATAGATACTTTTATGATTCCTATTTCCTTTTTTAAAACCTTTGCCCTTTGTTTGCACAACTGTAAATACCCCCTAGATTATATTTCATACTGTTATGGACACACTCTGTTTCTAAAATATGACTGTTATATATAAATAGGACGAATAGGATGCAGAGAGTAGTTTTTAATGGGGCTTCATCAATATGGACTAACATGCTAAGTGGGGTGCCACATGGTTCTGTGTTAGGGCAGCTTCTATTTAATCTATTTATTAATGATTTGGAAATGGGTATTGTCAGAAAGGTTTCTGTGTTTGCAGACGACACAAAACGTTGCTATTAAAAACTTCAGAGGATGTGCAATCATTGCAGGGGGATCTAGATACATTGACATATTTGGCTGCTAAGTGGCAGATGAGATTGAACTTGAGAAATGTAAGGTGATGTTAATGGTAGAATTCTCCTCCCTCTCCTTAATTATGGACTCTTTGAGTGGTGCAAGGTCCTCCGAAATGCTTAACCACCAGCAGGCAAATTGAATCACAAAGTATAGGATGAGGACCGCACTCACTGGGGTTTTCAAATTTATTATGACATAGGTATGTGCACAAGGTTTTGGGGTTTCCACCTTCCTCCTGAGGAAGAGGAAAACCCCGAAACCTTGTGCACAAATATAAGGTGATGCATTTTGGAGGGATCTTGGAGTTTTGGTGGATAACAAACTTAAAGGTAGCAAGAAGTGCCAGGCAGCAACAGCCAGAGCCAGCATGGTATTGTCTTATATAAAGAGAGGTATGGATTCAAGGGAGGAAAATGTTATTCTTCCTCTTTATAAAGCATTGGTAAGGCCTTATTTGGAATATGCAGTGCAATTTTGGAATTCTGTGTACAACAAGGACATCTTTGAAATGTAAAGGGTTCAGAGAAGAGCAACTAACGTAATAAGGGAAATGGGGGAGCTTGAATATGAAGAGAGACTTGATAAGTTACAATTATGTATGCTTGAGAAAAGGTGCTTGCGTGGTGATATGATTACTGGGTATAAATATATTAACAGGCCAGGCCATTCAATAAACTAAATGGGGCATTGTTCACCAATAGAGCATGCCAGAGGACACGTGGACATCCCTTAAGGCTTGATGAAAAAAGGTTTAGACTTCAAGTTTGGAAAAGGTTTTTCACTGTAAGAACAATAGCTATGGAACTGTCTTTCAGTGGACGATGTTATGGTTCATTGGTCAGTTTTAAAGAAAGGCTGGATGAGTTTCTGCAACCAAGGAATGTTGCAAGTTACTGTTATTGATACATAGAGTTGATACAGGGAAATTTCTAATTGCCACTTGGAGTCAGGAAGGAATTTCCCCCCCCCCTTCATAAATTTGGTTGTTTTTTTTTTTTTTTGCCTTCCTCTGGATAAACAGTTGGGCAGGAAATGAGGATATTTCTAGATGGGTTGGACTGGATGGACATATGTCTTTATTTAACCTCAAATACTATACATAGACATAGGACTCTCACAGTCATCCCTATTGAATCTCTTATTTAAAGTGTTCAAATATTAGGTATTCCCACACGCAATTTCCTGCTGTCCCCTACCAATTTCCTCCCTGATCTCTCTTGATTTCTTAAACATTATGGTTGTCCAATAACCTCTACCATACTCTGTGTGAATTTTTTACTTGTATGTGTATGTATGTATAGTTTATATATAAAGCACAACTTGGGGACGCAGCGCTGTACAGTATTAAAATACAATAAAGTCAACAACGTCATACAAGGGGGATATATACATAGATAGTTCAGTACATAAATATATAAATTATATAAACAAAAGTGTTAGAGCTTTGCCACAAGAGGAAAGGAGGTCCCTGCCCTGTAGAGCTTACAATCTAGTTAGGTGGGTAACACACAGATACAATGGGTATAAGTGCAAGAGGGGGATGTATGCAGTGCAAATAAAACAATCAAATGCTGTGCTGGTTTCCAGATAGGTAGGATGTAAGGCTAGATTTAAACCTGCTAATAGAGGTTTCTTGACGTAAAGAGACGGGAATAGAATTCCAGAGGATGGGAGCCACAAGAGAGAAAGGTTTAAGGCGAGAAGAAGCAGTACGAGTGGGGGGTCTGTACAGGAGGTGGTTCTGCAATGAGCGGAGTGTATGGGCAGGAACATATGGGGACACCAGTGAAGAAATATAAGAAGGAGCAGAAGAGTAAAGGGCTTTAAATGTTAGGAGAAGGATTTTGTATACAATGCGCTGTTTAATGGGGAGCTAGTTTGTTGTCCAGTACAGAAGAGATTTGGGATCCTGTTTATTAGAGAGCGAAACAATACGTATGGCAGAGTTAAGTATAGACTGAAGGGGAGAGAGGTGGGAAGCAGGAAGACCAGAAAGTAGTAGGTTGCAATAGTCCAGGCACGAAAGGATGAGAGCATGCATGAGCATAATGGTGGTAGGGAGAGAAAGAAGCCTGCGGATTTTGGCTATATTGCAAAGGAAAAAGTGGCAAGTTTTCACAACATAGTTAATGCGGTCAGAAAAGGAGAGAGGAGTCAAAAATAAACCCTAGGCAGCGTGCCAATTAGATAGGGAAAATGGGGGTATTGTCAACAGAGATGGAGAAAGATGGGACTGGACCAGGTTTAGGTGGAAAAAATGATCAGAAAGATTTAATTTGAGGTAACGTTGAGACATCCAGGAGGAGATGGCAAGGAGGCAGTCGGAGACATGTGACTGGATGCCAGGAGTTAGCGTAGGTGTTGACAAGTAGATTTGTATATCGTCTGCATATGATACTTGAAGCCAAAAGAGCTGAAGACATCTCCCAAAGAGATAGTGTAGAGGGAGAACAATAGGGGTCCAATTACAGATCCCTGCGGTACCCCCACATTAAGAGGAACCAGAGAAGAGATGTTGTTAGCAACAGATAGAGTAAGTTCGGTCACAAAGATAGGATAGAAACCAGGATGCCACTACATTCCGAATGCCCAAAGAGTGAAGAATCTGTATTAGGAGAAAATGATCGACTGTGTCGGAAGCAGAGGAGAGGTCAAGGAGGATAAAAATAGAAAAGTGACCATTGGCCTTTGCAACCTGCAGATCATTCACAACCTTACACTGGACCGTCTCAGTAGAATGCGCAGGACGTAATCCAGATTGCAAATGATCCAATAGGTTATGAGCATGAAGGTAGTTAGCGATACGGGAGAAGACTTATCATTCTAGCAGTTTAGAGGCTATCCGTAAGAGAGAGACCGGGCGGTAGTTGGCTAAACAAGAGGGGACTAGCGAGGGCTTTTTAAGTATGGGCTTAACAAGGACATGCTTAAAGATGGAAGGGAAAATTCCAGATGTAAGGGAGGCATTGAATATGTGGGCAAGTATAGGGGTACGCACGTGATTACAGTGCTTCAGTAATCCAGAGGGCATGGGATCAAGAGGTCATGAGCGAACATGATAGAAGCAGGCGAGAGACTTCTGAATTAGTCACAGGAACAAAAGATCCAAGAGTAGCTGAGGGAGGAGAGGGCAACATAATCTGTGAGTTATCTCAAGGACTAGAGATCTGCACGCGGATGGACTCCACTTTATGTTGAAAGTAATGCGCAAAGTCCTGGGGAGAGTGCAGAGAAAGGAGAGAGTCAGGGGTCGAGGGGCACAGAAGGGAGTTGAAGATGGAGAACAGGCGAAGTGAGTTAGATTTGTTGTTATTTATAATTTTCCAGTAATAGTTCTGTTTTGCTAGCAGGAGCTCAGAGCCGAGACATTGCAGCATGAACTTATAATGGAGAAAGTCAGCCTTTGTACGGGATTTTCTCCACGCATGTTCAACAGCACGCCTGCACCTGCATATGAAACAGGAAGTGGGGTTGAGCCACGGACGAGGATTAGAGTTTCCTCGACTGCGGGAGTGCAAGGGGGCAAAAGAGTCTATTGTGCTAGTCAGGATAGAATTATAGGAATTGGCAAGCGAGTCAGGGTCACCAACTGTCAAAAGGGAAGAGAGACTAGAGGACAGGGATGAGGCGAGTGCCAGGATATCTATGGATCTAGTATTACAAACAGACACACAAGAGGGAGGGACAGGAATAAGAGGAGGGTGTTGAGCCTGAAATGGTGATCTGAAAGCGGGAAGATTGAAAAGACGAGACTGATGTGGCCATGAGTACTAGCGTTTGTCCATTGCTGAAGATCGAACAAGGAGGTTAACTGTAGGAAGCTTCTGTGACTTTTGATTCAAAGTTCATCTAATTAAGGACAAGCTACAGTTTGTTTACCATTTTCCTTTCCTCGCACCCCCCTTCACTCTTCCTTTTCCCTCATCCTGCTTCACTTCTTTCTCCTCTGCTCCACTCATCCTGACATTAAATATCATCCAGCTCATTTAAATTTTGCTAGCAAAGCTTGTTGATATATTTGAATGGTACAATCAGAGATCAATGCTGTTAAAGGGCAACTTTACTGTAAAAATTACTTTTTCATCTTAATCTAGAAATAAATACATGTAAGTAGCCCATACACAACTTTAGACATTTCTAATCTATCCAAGAACTGCCCATTCTTTTATGCAATCAACTTGAGATCACAAAATGAATGAGCCAAATGGGACTATCTTCAGATAAGAATGCACTGTAATGCATTTTTTAGACAGTTGTTAATGTCTGTCTAGTATATGGCCAGCTAAACTCTGAGGTGTATGTGTTGCTGCATGCCTTCAATCCAGCACTTGCCTAGGTATTTCTCTTCCACTGAAAACCTACTATGAGCCAGAATGTTGAGGGAATTTCCCACCATGCAATTCACACTTCTTAACTGTCACTATTTCAGTAACGGCAAAACTGGACAAAGCAGAAGAGCGTAATGATGAAATTAAGATGTTTCTAAAGATATCTATAGATACAGGGGACAGATCTACAAATATATATATATATATATATATATATATATATATATTAACAAAAATAAATTTTAATAAATCTCCCTGACTGTACCTACAGTATCCTTCATTAAAAAGCAGTAACATCTTTAGACTTTAGAATCTCAGTTTAAAACAGGGGAGCATCAATATACTTCCCATAAGTGCATGATACAAAGAAGACATACAGAAAAATTATTTTCAAAAACTGAAGAAAAGTAGGTGAGTAATTCAGCACAACTCCTACCATATGAGGCATTATATATACACCCTACACTGGATTTACCTTTAAACCATCTACCGTACTTAACCCAGCACCTCACATTTTACAATAGATGATCACACAAACAAACTATACTTTAACCCTTATAGTGCCAGCAGATGTGCCCCATTTGTTGCATTCGGTGGCAATTTGTTTTTTCAGGAGTTAATCGGTTGAGACAAACAGTCGGAACCTCTCCCCCCCCCCCCCCCCCCCCGTCATAGGAACATTATTTTTTTTTTTTTTTTATTCAGCATAGTATGTACTTAAACAAGATACCTGCATGTTTTCCTAAAATAAAAAAACAGAGAAATGCAAATGTTATTTGCACACAAAAACTATAGCAGAAAGTTTGAAACCAACAAAAATATAAAAGCCTAACCTCTACTAAATAAAATACTATGCCACATGCATGGGTGGACACAGACACCAACTAACCCACAAAGGAAACAATGCATAATTCCAATAACATGATAAAAACTTGGAAATACCTTCACAAACTATAGATTTGCAGTATCTACACACCTTCAGCTTTCTAAAAGCACTATTTTCTAATTAATTCATGAAGAATCCTTAAAAATGAAGGTAAAAGAAGATCCAAACTTCTGAATCTTACCTAAATTTACTTGAAATTAAAAACCAACTAACCTCAAATGGACCATTGCACATGCAATTACAGGGAATTGCTTATTGCTCTGTATATTAAACAGCTACACCACGGGCGTAGCCAAGATAGTGATCTAGGTAGATCAGGAGCTCTCCCGTCTTACAACCGGCTAAAGATATCCTGCAGTGCGGTAGGCAATAATCTTTACACCTAAAACTGCCTAGAACACCTCCTGAACATAATGGCCAAATATGGCAACCAACACAGCAAGAATACTCCCTATTCCGAAAAACTCGGAAAGTTTGCCCGCCAAGGCAAAAACAGGCTGCAGCTACGTCCCCTCCACAGGGGGCCCCTCCCAACAACATACAGGGGGCAGCAGCCCTGGAGGAAAACCCGGCAATAGATATACCATTGGACCAAGCAGAGCCATTACCCGCACGAGATACAAGACGAAAAAGCAACACAGACTGTGCTAATTGAGGAGGTTAAAGTAGACGTGGGACTCCTCAGACAAGATCTACACATGGTAAGGCACCGGGTGAGTGACTTAGAGGAACAAGTCTCCACTGTAGAGGACACAATCTGGCCTATACCAGAGGAAGTGGTATCCTTGCAGCAACAACGCCAAACGCAATGAGCAAGGGTGGATGACCTAGAGAATAGGTCTCGGCGGCAAAAATTTTGACTCTCCATTGGATGCGTCTCAGTAGGCTTTGGGCCTACTCCTAGAAATTAACCTAAAGGAACAATTTATCTTGGTTACCTATAAAGTGATATACTGCAACTAAGGTACTCTTTCGCTACTCCTTCACCACCAAAAGTTATTATGGATTCCTTGGAATTGTACCCACGCCATTAACCCAGGAATGGTTTGGGTTTTTGGAGGTACTGTATTTTCTTTTCCCCAGAGACATATATATGCAGCACCATTAACCCCCATTTTCTCTCCCCCTTAATATTACATAACTTATCTATAGTCGAGACACCAACATGCTCTCTATAACGGTTTCCTGAAATAAGAACATATTATCTCTGTTTTTGCCCAGATGATTTAGCAGACATCCCACCCTGCCTAAACTCATTTCAGGGAGGGTACATGCCCACCCATAACCATGCCCAGTCCCACCCATACCCACAACCAGTCCCAGAATTAAAGGACAACTCCAACCTCATAAAAACATCTTTTAGAAAGAACAGCCTCTTTAAAATATGTTGATATATCATACTTTGTCCTTTGAATTCATTACTGTATGACTGCTATGCTTATGGATGCCTCATGGAAACTGAGCAATTTAGAAACCTGTACTGAGCCTGAGCATGCTCAGAAGAGGCAGATAGGGGATTAGCATTCAGCCATTGGCTGTGATGTCAACTGTCAAATCCATAATGGACAGTTGTTAAAAGGAAGAACCAGGAAGCAGAAACAGGGGAAACAGGACATTTCAATGCAGTATTTCAGGTTAGACTTGAATATTTCGGATTACAAACTATTACCTTTTAAGTTTTTGGGGGGATTTTTACCATGTAAGTTTTCATTTTTTGGACTTGCCCTTTAAAACCACTGAAAAAAGTACATATGTATTAATATCAGTAATAATCTATATTACACTCTGGCATTAGGACATACTAGAGTAGCAAACTCCACCTATCTTGATTAATATCTTCTAAACCGAATTCCAGCAGTTTAGGGACATTTCAGAGTCTAACAGGGCGATGCACCAACGGGCGCATCGCTCCTGATTTGGAGTTTAAGTTGCGCTAACCGATGTTATATCGGTTAGCGTGACTTTAACTCCTTCCTTGCGGCAGCTGCGTGCCTAACGCGAAAGTTAACAGCGCAGCCGCCGCAAGTGATGTTATATGCCGAAATCGGCATTTTATTGCGGCACTTTCAACGCCAGCTAATAGCTGGCGTTGAAAGTGCCGGAATAGAACAGCGCCAAGTAGCGATGTTCCGAGCACCGCTATCGGCATATAACATCGCCGGGCTGTTTGCACCGGTTGCCGATATCGGCGCTCGGTGCATTGCCCTGTAATTATCGTAATGTTTTTTACAGTCAGTCACACAGGATAACAGATCATTTATTAACCAATCATCATGTTTCTTAACCAATAAAAGCAGAATTATGTATTGTATTTTATTATACACATAACATGATAGTTAGTGCTGCTGGGTCACTTACCAAAAAATGATCAGACCAGACTCTGCCCTTTTCTGCCAAGCAACTAAGGCTCTGCAGCTCAGGGCTCTCAACTGCCGCTGCATGTTAGGCCTTCCTTGCTATGTGGCTGCTTTGCTTAGGACCTATGGCTCAGACTCAGCACTGTGCACAGCAGTGACACAGTGTACTTCTGTACAAGGATGTGGCTGTGTGTGAGGACTCCCCTACTAAGGCTCTGCTGGTTTCTAGGATTGCCACTGACTGTATTCTGTTCACCTTGCTACGTGGCTGCTTTGTTTAGGACTTCCTAGCTCCATCATCTAAACAGATTCCAGCAGTGACAGTGTTGTTGTGTACACTGTCAAACTGTCACAAATGGAGTCGGTTTAGATGGAGCCAGAGGAGGCCCTAAGAAAAGCAGTCATGCAGCAAGGTAAAGGCCTAGACAGTCCTAGGGAGCAGCAGAGCCTTAGATTGAGTCCTCAGAGCCGCATCAAAGAGGGTAAACTTTTAAAGGGGGCGTCCGGTTGCGCAGATTCCGTCAAATAATCTACGTAATTTACGTAACTTGCGTGCGGAGCCGATGCGCTGGAGGCTGCAGCCTGCTGCTCTCTAATTGGCTCTTTGGTTTCCAGTTTGCAGCCAGGTGATTTGGGATTTAGCCTATAGCTTGCAGGTGTCCGTGAGTAACACACATCCGGGAGACTCCAGGACAATCTGGGAGAGGTGGGATTTAGAGGACATGAAACTAAAGAGTCATAAAAGAATAAGAGGCTAGATGGCCTTGTTGATTATCTAAGAACACCCTATTTATAAACGCTTTGAAACTCCCGACAGCCGTCTAAGACACCTGCAATGGTTCCCTTTTTTCTCTGCTATAGACTACAAAAGTTGGGTGGAGGGGATGCAGGGGTTTACTGAATAATCTAAAAAGTATTGCACTTAAAATGTTTATTACCATTCAACTAATCTATATCTACAAGGTATTACCCATCCCCAAACAGGGAACAACATAAATTCCCAGAAAGTTACCTAAAGTGCATAACGAAAACAAGCAAAATATCTACAATACCATTCGCAGTCGAAGGGAATATATATGGAAAAGTGAAATGGGATGCCTAGTTAGTTATTTTTGATGCATAAACAAACATGCATTGCTCCGCCAGGAATATAGTGCATTTGCACTGAATATAGCTTACAGGAAAATTAAAAGGAAAGGTTAAATACAAATATATAACGCAATAACCTCCTGTTATTACAAATATCATGCAACAGACTGTAGGTTTATCGGTAGTAAAATGTAGGCAATAAATAAGTAACCACAACTACATAAATTTCATAAGTAGAATACGAAAACCTCTTTTCTGAATTGGGTGAGAAAATAAATCTTAACTGTAGATGATGACAAACGGTGAGAAATCCAAAATCTTCGAAATACTGGTCGCCTTAACTCTGATGCAATATAAAAGAATAACCCCCGGAATGCATCATGCAGTGATGATCCAAGTCTATTTGCCCCCTTCCTCTCTTTTAAACTTCTAAGGCTAAACTAAAATATCAGGATAAAGTGAAAACACCAAATATAGTTAATGAATAATGACGGAAGATATCTGCATGGGAAGTAGATACTAGGATTTATATATGTTGCTACCGTGTAAACAAATATGCATTGCCCAACTAGGAAAATAGAATATAGGCAACGAATACAGCGTAAAGGGTTCTAAAAATGGAAATGTTAAAAATTTGTATATAAAACTGTAACCACCTGTGATAAATGTTATATATCAGAATATATGTTTGTTGGTAGATCGTAAGCCCATAAGTAATCTAGGAGGACTTCAACTGAATCCCTGTATGGCGCATTAAGTGATAAAATAAAATTCAACTGCAGATGATGACAAATGTTAAGAAATCCAAAATATCCTCAAGATACTGGACACCTTAACTTCTGATGCAGAACAAGAAATAAACTCCGGAATGTACCAGGCAGCGATGAACCATATCTATCTGACTCCTCTCTTAAAATCCTTAGATTAAACAAACTACTAAAACAAATGTAGATCACACTAGAGTATATAAGCAAGAACAGGAGGCACCTCCCAAAACATCACACGACGTCTGAATAACTTCTATCTACTTAGATCCCCCTATGCGAAGTTCAGGGCTCTCAGTGGGTCTTTCTCTGAATCCCTTTGCCCTTGGTGCCTAGGGGACCGGGGTTCAGAAAGTTAGTCCCAGCTGGAATATTACAAGATGTTTGAACAAAGTTTAAATAATGTTATTTTGATCTATTTATACCGCAGGTCTGGTCCCATCTGGTCGCCTGAAAGCGCACGCCTGGAGTCCTTCGCAAATTACCTCCACCTACTAAAGAAAATGGGGGAGTCAACCAAATCAGTCAAAGTAATATCATGGAATGTCAGGGGGTTGAACCAATCAAATAAACTTATACAAGTCTTTTCCATTTGGCAAAATATAAGCCTGACCGTTTGCTTGCAGGAAACCCACCTTCTCCTAACTAATATAAATTACCTCCAAAAATCTTGGGTAGGATGGTTCGCCCATAGTGTTTGCTCACCCTATCAGTTAAAACTGACCCACACCGTAGGTTTCTATATGTGGCAACCGAGATTGATTTGGTCCCCGTGGTGCTTCTGGGTGTATACAACCCCCTTACCACTGGCCTTTCAGTTATGAAAACTATAGCTCTACAACTTACACTATATCCAGAGGCCCATAATATTTGCATGGGTGACTTCAACTAAATACTATGCCCAAACAAGGACTACGGGACAATTCACGATATATGGATGCAAAGATTCCCCAACACTCTACAATACACTTGCCATTCAACCATCTATAAAACTCTTTATCGAGAATAGATTATATTTCCTTAGCAGAAAAACTATACCACTGGTTTCCCAAATTTCACACTTACCACAGGATCTCGGACCATTCACCTTTATACCTAGATATATCTTTCGGGGATTCTACCCCCCAAAACGCATTGCTGGAAGATCACCCTGTTCTGGCTATCACATTTTCCACAAACAAATCGAGGACTATATCAAGATTAATGCTCCTTCAAGCACTTCAAATATAGTGTGGGACTCTAAAAGCTTACATGTGGGGACTTTAAAAAGCTTACATGTGGGGACTTTAAAAAGCTTACATGTGGGGACAGCTTCACTCGACCGTCTCCTATAGAAAACGCACAACACAACAAGAAGAAAATTCACTGACAACGCAAGCCAAAAATGAACACAAACGATCAGGGCCGGCCTTAGGATAAATAGCAGCCTGCGCAAAATTTGTTGCATGCTTGTATATATCGCGAGTACATCATTACGTAATACGTAACATACTAAATGCACAGACAGAATAGCACAGCATACAAATATCTTAAGTAAGGCTAATGTGTGCTGCAGTACAGTAGAAATAGGTTCCGCACTCTCCGGTGTCACTGGAAAACCAGGCTGCAAGTTTTAGTCCATCAAGTTTATTGAATCACACCTGACACGTTTCGCACCCGCCGATCCTTAATCATATGTGTGCTGCAGGACATGATCTGCAGGATCGTAAATGGGGGGGGCTGTGGCACTGATGCACAACTTTGACCTACAGGTTCGTGACAGGTTCTACCTACACCACTATTGCTCATCTTTTCAGATTTACTTTGGTCTGGGGATGTGCCGCTGGATTGGAAAAAAGCCAATGTAATTACCAATATTCAAAAAAGGTAGTCGTTCACAGCCTGGTAACTATAGACCTGTAAGCCTAACATCAGTGGTAGGGAAGGCGCTGGAAACTTTGTTACGGGAGCATATCCTTGACTTTGTCTCCAGAACTGATCTTATTAGTAGTAGTCAGCATGGATTTATGAGAAATAGATCATGCCAGACAAATTGAATTAGTTTTGTATCGCAAACAGAGAGTGGGGGTAAATGGAGCTACATCTATGTGGGCTAAAGTTCTAAGTGCCTCTGAGTGCCTCAGGGTTCTGTACTGGGGCCACTTTTTAATCTGTTTATAAATGACTGGGGGCATTGAGAGCAAGGTCTCTGTGTTTGCTGATGACACTAAACTATGCAGAGCTTTGGAAACTTCAAATGATGTGCAGGTGCTGCAAGAAGACCTAGATAGATTATCAAAATGGGCAGCAGAATGGCAGATGAGATTCAATGTTGATAAATGTAAGGTAATGCATTTGGGATTTAATAATCCTTGTGCCACCTACACCATAAATAACTCTGTGTTAAGTGCATCTGTAATGGGAAAATATTTGGAGGTCCTGGTAGATAATAGACTTAGCTGTAGCAAACAATGCCAGGTAGCAACGGCTAGAGCTAGCAAGATATTGGTACGGCACTGGTAAGGTCTCATTTGGAATATGCAGTGCAGTTTTGGATTCCCATATAGAAAAGGGACATCTTGGAAATGGAAGCAGTTCAGAGACGGGCAACTAAATTAATAAGGGTAATGGAGGGGTTGAATATGCAGGCTGATTAGAAAAGTTAGGGCTGCTTACATTGGAGAAGCGACATTTGCGTGGGGATATGATCACCTTATACAAATATATTAATGGGCCATACAATGAACTCTCTGGTGCATTGTTCACTAATACGTCATATCAGAGGACTCGTGGACATCCTTTAAGGTTAGAAGAAAAGAAGTTTCATCTTCAGGTTAGGAAAGGTTTCTTTACAGTGAGAACGGTGAAACTGTGGAACTGTCTTCCAGCAGATGTAATGGCAAGTTCATTGAATAGCTTTAAAAATGGCCTGGATAAGTTTCTAAAACATATTGAGAACTTCTGGTATTAATACATTTACTGTAGATCTGGTCGATCCAGGTATACTTTCCGATTGCCGTTTGAAGTCAGGAAGGAATCCCCCCCACCCCTTTTTTTAGCTGTTTTTTTTTTTTTGCCTTCCTCTGGATCAACTGTTAGAAAGGGTTAAAAAAAAAAGTGAATAGGTTGGACTTGATTCAACCTCAATTATTATGTTACTTAAGACTCCCGGCTGCGTCCCCCTGGTATTGCAACCTGTGCGGTCGCACATATTAAAGGCCAGCCCTGCATACGATGTGGTACCCCAACTACCCAGACCGTTTGGCTCCAGACCCAATGGTTATATAATAACATGATAGCAGACAAGACCAACTGCAAACAATTTTTCACCAGACAAAACTTTTCGAAAATGGGGGCCACTCAGCTAAACTTTTAAACTTTTTATTAAAGATCACACACAATCTAACACTATTCTGGCTATACAGACCCCACAGAATACACAGGTCCACACCACACATACTAGAAAATTTCGCAATTTTTTTCCACGTAAGGCTCCAATTACTAGAAAAGAGTTAGATTACCTCAAACAGGTTATAACTACCGTGCACCTTAAAACAAGGTGCAAACTGAGGTAGTGGCCCTGGGAGACCACATGTCATCCCTGAAGTCCCAACAAACTACTGCTGTTGATATTGTCAGCAGGTAGAAACAGACCTTAGAGACACCTTAACCAACTCATGGACTTACAGGATGATTTGGAGAATGGTAACGGTGGAAGAACCCGAACCCCTCATTCAACTGGCGTTCTCAACTCAGAATGACTTGTACAAGAAATTATTGGCAATTATGTACCCTGGAAAGTCCCAATTAGCATATCACAGCCAGGTGTTAAGGACCTTCTGAATGCAAGGTATGATTGCATTGTGCCTAAGAGGTGTTCTAGGAATGCCCTATAACACCTCTCTTGAACCAATCATGTTCCTTTGCCAATATGTTAACATTACAATCTTCAAAAGGTATGTTCTTTTTCCTTAAGATGCAGGTACACGGCTGAGTCCTGACCCGAGGAATTGGCTCTTCTGTGCTGGGCCATACGTTGATGCAGTTGCTGTTTGGTCTCCCCCACATACAAAGCAGAGCACTCTTCATGGCACTGCACTGCATATATGATGTTTTTTGTGTGTTTCGGTATTGGGTCTTTCGGATGTACCAATTGCTGCCTCAGTGTGTTGTTTGGTTTAAAGCAGACAGGGATACGGTGTTTTTTTTGAAAATTCTTCTTAATTTCTCGGAGGCCCCTGCTACATATACAGGATGACCATGTTATTTCTCCTGTCTTGCTTCTCCACTTCACTGTTGGTATACATGTTATTTTCTTTCCTTCTACTTCATTTGACAAAGGCCCAGTCTGGATATGGACAAGTTTTAAGGGCTCCTCTGAGATGTTTCATTTCTTGAGCCTTCGCTTCTGTACTAGTGGGGATGTGCTTTGCTCTGTGATGCAGGGTTCTGATGACACCCAGCCTGGGATCTAAAGGGTGGTGGGAGTCAAATATACAATACTGTTCTGTGTGGGCAGTCCAAGAAAGCCAGTGTATTGGTTTGTACCTCTTTTCTTGTAAATTTGATTTTCTGGTCTACAGCATTGATGTGTTCTGTGAAAGCTTGTAAGTCCTTCTGGTGGATTTTAACCCAGGTGTCATCCACATATCTCAACCAGTGGCTGGGTGCTATGCCCTTAAAGGTATTAAGAGCTTGTTTTTACACTTCCTCCATGTAAAGGTTGGCCACAATGAGTGAAACTGGAGATCCCATAGCACATTCACGTTTTTCCTTATAGAACTTATCCCTGTATTTGAAATATGTAGTATTCAAGCACAAGTCCAGTAGGGACCTGTTCTGGGTTAAGATCAGTTCTGCTGGTAAGAGTGTTGACATGGTGAGAAAACGGCTGGGCAAAGACATCAGCCTCCTAGGTGGGTATACAGGTGAAGAGAGATGTCACATCATAGGACACCATAGTTTCTTCTGCACCAAGTACTATATCTTCAGTCTTGTTGGTAAAATCCTGGGAGTTCTGGATGTGATGCTTAGAACCTTCCACCAATGGCCCTAAGATGTTGGCTAGGTATTTTGCCACCTTGTATGTTAGAGTTGATGCTGCTGACAATAGGTCTTTGGGGTGCCCCTTCCTTGTGTATCTTTGGGAGCCCATATATGCATGGATGTGCCTCACCAGGGAAGAGGCGATGATACATTGCTCGATCAATGGCTTTATCCTTTTGAAGCTGTTGTAGTAAGTCTATGACATTTTTCTTATATTGGCTGGTGGGATCACTTGTTAAAGCCCCATATGTTAACGGCCAGGAGTGTGGTCACCTTAGCATGGTAGCCTGAGGTGTTGTGTACCTCAGTCTGCCGGCAGAATGTTGATACTTGAATCTTTCTTGAGGGATATTAAGGCTCTTCATTCCTGTGCGGTCAGGTTAAATGAAGGAGATTTAGCACTGGCTAAGGCTGCACATACCTTACGGCGAAGTTGATCTGCCTCACTCTGTGGTACCTTATTATTGTGGTTGGTTCAAGAGATGTGTCAAAATAAAGAAACCAAGCCTGAAGTGGGGGGGTTCGACACCAACTGTCTGCCATGTACAATGCTGTTTTGACACCTTACCCATGGGCGTTACTATAACGCCTCTTAGCCACAATGCAATCACACCTTGCATTCCGAAGGTCCTTAACACCTGGCTGGATGCTTATTTGGGACTTTATGCTAATTGGGACTTTACAGGGTACATAATTGCCAACAGATTCTTGTACAAACCATTCAGAATTGAGAAAGCCAGTCGGATGACTAGCGAAACGTCATTAAGAACTAAACTTTTAGTTCAGTTGAACTAACTGAATACAACAGATATACCATGACTTGGATGAATTAGAACCTTCACAAGCACCTGCCGGCAAGGTAAGTTGCATTGAGCTCAATTAAAAACATTTAGCATATATAAAAGACATCTTATCTGGATCAAAAATAAAAAACAGGAGTATGTAAGGCCAATAATTGTACTTGTGTCTATTCCTTCAAATATTATAGACACAAATATTGCCTGTATATCTATCTGTCTAACTCTTATCTGTCAGTATGTCTGTCTAACTCTGTCTAATCTATTTAGCTATATACAGGGATAGATATATTAGATAAAGATGATACAGGGGAGTAACTAGAAATCAGTGGGCCCCCCCAGCAAAGTATTGGATGGGGCCCCCACGCCACCTAACCACAATTCCCTCCTCCCCCCTGACACGACTACCTTGACTATAATTGCCATAAAAATAACCTGTCTATCTATCTACTATATATCTATATACTGTATATATACATCTGTCTATCATATCTATCTACCCATCTATCTCTATCTGTATATCTATTTCTATCTATTTTTCTATCTGTCACTGTCTAATTATCTCTGTCTATTATCTATCATCTATCAATCTATCTATCTATGTCTATCTAATCTATCTCTGTCTATCTAATCTATCTCTGTCTATCTAATCTATCTCTGTCTATCTAATCTATCTCTGTCTATCTAATCTATCTCTGTCTATCTAATCTATCTCTGTCTATCTAATCTATCCCTGACCAAAGTCACTGCAAAACCCATGCAAATAGCCTGTGTGGCTAAAACAAACAAATAAATGCCTCTTCTTCACAGCAAAAATGTTATAACATGAACAAAGTTAAGAAAAATACCTTAATTCTATTGTTCTACAAACCTATGAATACAGAATCAACCCCTTCAGTGCTAAGTTTCAAGAAGTTCAGTGAATAGAAACAATATTTTGTGGGAAAAAATGGACTAGAGTGGAATAGATCTGGATGTTTATTTAAGCAAAAAATATGCTGTAATGTAAATCTACTTTAATCGGTATTATTCTAAAAATCTTCATCTACTTGCATATTAAAGTTATACCAGCAGCCCGTCTGGCGATGACCCCGCCAGCTGGACCCCATAAGGATAGAACACCCCAGCAGAGCCCACTCATAACCAACTTCGGGACTGGCTTTGCAACGTACCCTGATCTGACCGTCAGTACCTCGGCCACACAGCCTACCAACAATAAGAGACTATACTCAAATGCCTACATATGACGGTCTTGAAACTGGCACTGCAACATCACCATTAAGGCTTGATACCTGACAGACCTGCTGAATGGCTCAACAATGGGAAACCCACTCGCTAACTACAGCACAAATATAATACTGTGGTGGACCCTATAACACGAGCGTTCCTGCTACTCACCAATCTGCTTAAACGGTGTATCAGTAAGAAATCATACACCATTGCCTGTACATTACCGAACCCGAAAATGGTCTTGCAATGTAACTGATATAATTTGTTGTTTGATAACCCATAGAATAGCTTGATAATAAGAAACTATGCTCTAATGTCTCTACACTACTAATACCGTGGTCGGCCATATAACGTGACTATCCCCAATCGTCACTTAGTGACCCGGTTACACAGTGTGCCGACAGGAGACCATATACCAATGCCAGTACATAACTGTTTATACAACACAGCTGCTTTAACTTGTTGTTTCATAACCCTGTAGAACAGCTTGATAACAAGAAACTATGCTCTAATGTCTCCACACTACTAATACCGCGGTTGACCTTATAACCCAGTTATCCCAAATCGATACCTAGAGATCCGGTTACACGGTGTGCCGACAGGAGACCATATAACAATGCCTGTACATAACTGTTTTAGCAATACAGCTACTATAACTTGTTGGTTGATAACTTTGTGAAACAGTCTGATAATAAGAAACTATGCTCTAATGTCTCTACACTACTAATACCGTGGTCGGTCATATAACGTGGTTATCCCCAAGCGTCACTTAGTGACCCGGTTACACAGTGTACCGACAGGAGACCATATACCAATGCCTGTACATAACTGTTTATACAACACAGCTGCTTTAACTTGTTGTTTGATAACCTTGTAGAACAGCTTGATAACAAGAAACTATGCTCTAATGTCTCTACACTTCTAATACCGCGATTGACCTTATAACCAGTTATCCCAAATCGATACCTAGCGATCCGGTTACACGGTGTACCGACAAGAGACCATATAACAATGCCTGTACATAACTGTTTTAGCAATACAGCTACTATAACTTGTTGGTTGATAACTTTGGGAAATAGCTTGATAATAAGAAACTATGCTCTAATGTCTCTACACTGCTAATACTGTGTTGACGGTATAACGCAGCCATCCCCAATCGTCACTTAGTGATCCGGCTACACAGTGTACCGACAGGAGATTATATACCAATGCCTGTACATAACTGTTTATACAACACAGCTGCTATAATCTGTTGCTTGACAACTTTGTAGAATAGCCTGATAATAAGAAACTATACTCTATTGTCTCTACACTACTAATACTGCGGTCGACCCTATAATGCAGCTATCCCAAAGCGATACTTAATGTTCCGATTGCACAGAGTACCGACAGGAAGACATATGCCAATGCCTGTACATAACTGTCTTTGCAATACAACCGTTACAATTAACTGTTTGATAACTTTGTAGAACAGCCTGTTAAAAGAAACTATACACTAGGGTCTCTACACTACCAACACCGTGGTCGGCCATACAACGCAGTTATCCCAAATCGACACTTAGTGATCCGGCTACACAGAGCACCGACAGGAGATCATATACCAATGCCTGTACGTAACTGTTTATGCAACACAGCTGCTATGGTTTGCTGTCTGATAACTCTGTAGAACAGCCTGACAATATGAAACTATACTCTAATATCTTTACACTACCTACCAGTAGGAGACCACATACTAAAGCCCGCGCATAGCTGAACTTGAAACTGATGCTGTGGTGCGACCATTACAAGTGCTGCCTGATAAGACTATCAAGTAGTTTAACAAATGTGGGTTTCCCCCCCCCCCCCCCCTTTCCCTTATCCCTTCCCTGGGATCGAACTATATCCTCCCCCAACAGAACGTAGTACATAAATCTTAAATCACTTAAAGCAAAATAGCCGGGAGTCTCCTCCCCAAACGTTACGGAATGTTTAAGTTTAGAAATACTCAGCTCCCCCACACCTGAGTCAGACAGGGGGTATTGGACCCCCAACCTGATCAGTAATGTTAGGATCCTTGGATCCACAATTATGTTAATGAAAAGTTATATTTATGTGTTTGAATATTGTAACGAGCCATTGAACAATCTTCTCACTGTATCAATTCTGTCAGATGTTTTTCAAGGTGTCCGCCTGCCGCCCCCCGCCCGCCTGGGGACCGCCGCCTGGGTCAACAGCTCTTCACCCCTTCAAGACAATGGGTGACTCAACAAAATCCCTCAAACTAACCTCCTGGAACGTCAGAGGCTTGAACCGAGCAGACAAACGTACGCAAGTATTTAGTGTGCTAACTAGACATTCACCTGACATAGTGTGCCTGCAGGAGACCCATCTACTACACCCCACCACCAAATACCTTCAGAAACCCTGGGTGGGTTGGTCGGCCCACAGCGTCTGCTCCACATACTCCCGAGGGGTATCTATCCTTCTTAGGAAAACCCTAAAATATAAAATACAACTAGTAAAAACTGACCCATTCGGAAGATTTGTATTTGTTGCGGCAGAGATAGATACCACACCACTAATCATTATAGGTCTCTATAACCCTCTAACTGCTGGGCTTCACATTATGAAAACAATTGCACCCCTAATTGTACGCTACCCGGACTCACATCTTATTTGTATGGGGGATTTCAACATGGTGCTATGCCCAAAGATGGACCGCCTCCGAACCCCAGACGCACACCCCACCTATAGTACTGGCTCTCACTCCCCTCTAGCTTCCCTGGCCCAAACGTGGTCATGGATAGATGCATGGAGACTCAGGCACCCCAACACCCGCGAATACTCCTGTCACTCCCCTACCCACAACTCCCTCTCAAGAATTGACTATGTCTTTCTCACTAAGAAAACCGCCCCTCTATTATCAGCCATAACTCACCTCCCCCGCGGAGTATCTGATCATTCACCCATACTGGCCCAATTTAGTCTCCCCAACACAACAAACTCAACAAAGCCATGGAAATTTAATCCATTCTGGCTGTCCCAATTCCCAACCCCAGATCTAATCCCTGAGCAACTGGAGGAATTCCTCGCATACAACAGATCAGTCGACAACCCCAAACTCCTTTGGGAGACCCTTAAGGCATACCTCAGGGGCCGCCTACACTCCACTATATCCTACATTAAACGCTCCGCCCAACATAACGAAGACAGGCTGGCCAAACAACTCATGAAAGCTGAAAAAAACTATACAACCCACCCCACCCACTCTAACCAGACAAAGTGGCTGCAGCAACAGCGACTGTATAACAACCTGCAGATCGAGAAGGCCAACCGAAAACAATTCTTCATAAAACAACAATATTTCGTAAATGGAGGCCAATCCACTAAATTACTGACCTTCCTTGTAAAGGACCACACTCAATCTAACACAGTGGTAAGTGTCCTTACCCCACAGAACACACTGGTTCACACCACCCCCCAGATCCTCTTCACCTTCCACGAATACTACAAGTCACTATACACTTCCCGTCTATCGCACCCAAGAAATAACTCAGCCCAATTTTTAGACACACTACAATTCCCCACCCTAACCAGAGCACAACGGAACATACTAGATGCCCCCCTGACCCGCAAAGAACTAATCTCGGCTATGGCAGAGATGCCCAACGGGAAGACCCCTGGCCCGGACGGCCTCCCAATAGAGCTATATAAAAGATATACACAACAACTCCTCCCCCAACTGCTTGAAACGTATAACAAATCCTATGACTCCAACTCCCTACCTACTTCACTATGCAACGCTACGATAGTTATGATACCTAAGCCCGACAAAAACCCACAAGACTGTAACTCATATAGGCCAATATCCCTACTCACAACAGACTACAAAATCCTCGCAAAAGCCCTGGCACAAAGACTCAAACAAGTAATTACAGAAATTATTCACCCTGACCAAACCGGATTTATGCCCGCTAAATCCACGACCATAAATATCCGCCGCACCCTCACCCAACTTCAAACAAACCATGACAATACAGGAGAACGACTAATTCTCTCACTAGATGCCCGTAAGGCCTTCGACTCCCTGGAGTGGCCCTTTCTATGGGAGGTCCTTGAGAGGTTCGGAGTGGGACAGGGCTTCATCAAATGGATACAACTTTTATATAATAGCCCAGATCCTCGTCAACGGAACCCTGTCAGAGAGCTTCCCACTACAGAGGGGCACGAGACAGGGCTGCCCGCTCTCTCCATACCTCTTCGCCCTCGCGATTGAACCCCTAGCCATCGCCCTAAGATCCAATACACAGATACAGGGTTTCCGAGTGGGACCTTATGAGGAACGCCTCGGCCTCTATGCCGATGACCTAATCTTATATCTAGGAAACCCCACCTCCTCCCTTACAACAGCCTTCACCCTCATTAACGAATTCGGTAACCACTCTGGCCTCCAGATTAATTGGGACAAATCCGCCCTGTACCCCTTAGACACATTCCCTATTAGCAAACTCCCCAGCTCCATCCCTATCCCTATAGTACAGCACTTTAAATATCTGGGCATTGAAATCACCAAATCCCCTCAACAATTCTACTCCCTAAACATCTCCAGTCTTCTGGCCCATACACGGAGGAAAGTGCTGGCCTGGAGGGAGGTCCCATTAAATCTATGGGGTAGGGTTCAGATGATAAAAATCTTTTTACTTCCCAAAATCCTCTATACAGTCCAACACAGCTTAGCCTATATCCCCAAAACATTCTTCACGAAAATCAACAGTATGATCACCTCCTTTATTTGGAACAGCAAAAAACCAAGGATTAAGCTAACTAAACTACAGGCCCCCAGGCACATGGGGGGCCTGGCCCTCCCTAATCTGCAGCTATACTACTGGGCCTCGCAACTCAAGCACCTGCAGGTCTGGGTGAATCCCTCCACCCCCCCTAATGTCTCTGACCTAATGACCACCCTATACCTCACTGGCCCTTTTATGGCCTACTTAGCGGCCCCCAAACAACATATCATAGGCCCTGCGACAACACTACTCAAACAAGCAGCCAGAATATGGCATCTCACTAATCTCCTTCTCCAGCAGCAAGGACACTCTGAACACACCCCCCTATGGGGCAATAAACTGCTCCCGGAACTTCTCTCGCTCCCGGGTCGGACACACTGGAAGGACTGGGGAGTCCAAACGCTAGGAGACTTAATACGCAACAATCAGAAAATTCCTTTTACAGATCTCCAGACGACTCACAAGATCCCGAACTCGGCACATTTCCGCTACATACAGATACACCATGCCCTGAGGGTCAGTCTCTTCTCTTCCAGCGGTACAATATCAAAGCACCCCATCATAGGAATCATACGCACACAGGGAATCAGGGGCATCATCTCCAAAATATACACACACCTGCTCTCACTTAAATCACTCCCAGCCACAGAATCAATTAAAGACAGATGGTCCCCCTCCCTAGGCCCACTCTCCGAGGAACAATGGACAGACCTCTTTAACTCACACACAATAGCCTCCCTGGCCTCTAATAATAAACTGATCCAATGTAAGATCATACACCAATCGTACTATACCCCAAAACAACTAAGACATGTCCATAAGGCAACAGCCACTAAATGCCCAAAATGTCTACAGGAGGGTGCTGACTTCGTACACCTGATATGGGAATGCCCTAAAGTCTACCCATTTTGGACAGAGATACTCCAATTCCTAAGAAACTTAAACAGAAACACACCGGCACCCGATCGACCTCCAACTGTCTACCTGCCTCTTTGGAATGCTGGAGGAGGAGGTCTGGTCTAGCGCGGAACTGGCTCTCCTGCAGGCTACCCTATTTTATGCACGAAAAACGATCATACTAAGATGGATGTCTCCTAAATCGCTAAACTTAAAACTTGGATCAAACTAAAATACAGATCTACATATCTCAAGCTAATGTACAGGCACAGGAATGTCCCAATAAATTTTACAAAATATGGACCCCCTGATTGAATCCCCCAATACCCTAAGCTAACCCACCCTAACCCCGGGCTCTAATAGATATGTTGAACCCAGTGTATGTGAAAAACCCAGATCCCATCTCCACCCTCTGGAGGGGACCCGGCGGGCGGCGGCTTGGCGGACACGAAAACTATATGTAAGTGAACATATTACTATAAATGAATCGGGCTCGGACATTGTTTATGTAATATAGTTATCTACTTAACTGTAACTGACTAACTCTCTCCACACAAGCTAACCATGTATTTTTTTGACTTCGAAACTACCCGGAAATGTATATATGGAAATTTGTGCATAAAACTGTTATAGATAGTGTTGGAACCAAAATAAAAAGAGTTTAAAAAAAAAAAAAGTTATACCAGCAAGAATGAAGGTTCGTACACTCGAATAATTTAGCGAAATGCATCCAATGTTTGGAGCGCTAAGCAACTCCGTATATCTCTAATGATGACAGGGTGGATCTGATTTAAATCACTAGTCAGAGGCTTAATTTAAATCAGTTTTCTAAGACTTAATATTCGTACACACATGCAATTGTGTGTATGAACCTTTTTGGCCGATTTAAGTGCATGGGCACTTAAATCGCGCAAAACGGCCGCTTGTTCGGAGATCGGCTGATAAAGTCCCCATAAACGGGACGATTATCAGGCGAAACGGCTTTGTACACACCCGCATCGCACAATGTGTACGAACCTTTAGCCTTAGAAAACTATTATTTAACCCTTTAACTGCCACAATCGTATATTCACGTTCTGTGCATAAAATGCTTAAACTGCCACAGATCCCCTTTAAAAAAAAAATCTGCCCGCACTAGGGGCAATCAGGGGGCAGAATTCAACTCCCCCCCAGCCCCCTCGATCCCCCATCAGTTTTGTCTAAAACCGATGTGGGGATCGGGAGATAACTTACCGTGCGATAAGGGAGACCCCAGTGACATTGCAGGATTTCCTGCTTCACCGGGGTCTTCCCTTAGGCTTCCCCCGGTCCGCCCCTGGTGGTGTAGTGGAGGTACTGCACTTCGATCTCGGTGTAGTGGAGGTACTGCACTTCGATCTCCATTCAGATCGAAGTACAGTACCTGGTATAGTAAAGCTGTCAGTGTGACAGCTTTACTATACTTTTTGTGAATGGAACTCAAACTTACATTCACAAATAGGGTTTTTTCTAAGTCTTTGCTACTTCTGATCACCAAATTATTGATCTTGGCCAATGAATGAAAAATCACTTCCTGGAAAATGATTTCCGGGAAGTGATTTTTCCTATCGGATTTCGAATTCCAAGTTCGTTATCATTCCCTAAGATGATCTGATGATTATCTTTGGGAATGAACAAAAAAAAAAAAAAAGGGGGAAATGCACACAAAAAAATTCTTAAAGTGATACAAATTCCCCCCCTTTTTTTTTACACTAAAGCCATAAATTAGCAAAAAACTTTGTCTTCTCCAAGCTTCCCAATGTCCCCGTTGATATCGGTACAGTAAACGCAGATACTTATTTGTACAATTTCAAGGGAAACTAAGCCTATTTTATAAGGAAATTTTGCAGAGGTATCAAAACAAGACCGGATTGAATTTTAAGGATCAGTAAAGTGTGCAAAAACATGTGTGACTCTCCTTACTAACCGGTTTTCACTAAAATACCACTTAAAAGGGGGAGAGTGTGCGTGTGGGGGGTGGGTTGTGGCGTTTTTTAATTTTTTCTTGTAACTGCACTTCTACATGCGTCCCATTTGAGCTAGTTGGTGGCCTCATCTCTATTTGCACCCACGCAAATGGCACACCATTTGATTCAGGACATGTGGAGATTGCTATTTAGTGGGTTTTTTTGCTTGTCAAGTGGGTTTAGGTAGTATTCAACCTTTGAATCATCTTATTTATTTTCACAAAATCTTCTAATAGCACGGAGTTCTATGGATGACAGCGTCTGGAATTCTTCATGTATGCATGAAATCATGGCACTGGTATGTAGCTGAAGATGTGTAAATTCCAAAATATATAGTTTTGGGGGGTATTTCCAAGTTTAGGGCTGTTTCCTTTGAAAAAGGGTAGCGTGTCAAAAAACAGAGCACTTTTTTTTGTAATTACACTGTTGATGCGTCCCATTTGAGCTAGTTGGTGGCCACGTCTCTGTGTGCACCCACACATATACATAACCGTTTGATGCAGGATATGTGGGAGATTGATATTTAGTGAATTTTTTCCTTGTCAAGTGGGTTTAGGTAGGATTTCAACCCTTGAATCTTCTTATTTTATTTTTCACAAAACCTCCTAAAACACAGTTCTATGAATCACTGGGTCTGGAATTCTTTGTGTATGTATGAAAGCATGGCACCGTAATGTAGCTGAAGGTGTACAGATTCAAAAATATATAGTTTATGGAGGGAATTTCCAAGTTCGGGACTGTTTCCTTAGGGTAGGCTGTTCAAATTACAGAGCACTTTGATTTTTTTCTTGTAATTATTTGTGCATGCGTCCCATTTGAGCTAGTTGGTGGCCAACGCATGGATACCGTTTGATTCAGGACATGTGGAGATTGATATTAGGGGGGTTTCATTTGTGGGGGGCATTTCCAAGTTTTGGGCCTGTTTGAAATTACAGAGCACTTTGAGTTAGTTGGTGGCCATATCTCTGTGTGCAACCACGCATACCATTTGATTCAGGACATTTGGGAGATTGATATTTGGTAACTTTTCATTACTTGGGGTTTGGCAGGGGTTTTTTAACTTTGAAACTTGTTGTTTCTTTATTTTTTCAGAAAATATGCTAAAAGTGCAAAAATTCTACGAAGATCTGCACACACACAATTGATGGTATGAATGAAAAAATGGCACCGTAATGTAGCTGAAGGTATGTAGATTCCGAGATATATATTTTTGGGGGGTATTTTTGAATTAGAGGGGTGTTTAGATTGTAAAATCTTAAAAGTTGCTGTATTGGGCCACTACACATTGGCTCACTTTGGACTAGTGGCTTTCATGTCCGTGTGTGTAACCATGCATATGGCATACCGTTTGATTCAGGGCATTTGGAAGATTGATAATTGACAAGTTTTTTTTTTACATGACATAGAAATTTGCCATGCTTTTTAACTTTGAATTGTATTTTTATAAATTTTTCCTGAAAAGCTGGTAAAAAGCAAGATTTTACCACGAAACTGCGCCCACACCATGGTGGTATGCATAATGGAATCACACCATTGTGTAGCTGAAGGTGTGTAGATTCCAAGAATGTATAGTTTTGGGGGGTTATATTTCTATATAGGGGTTGTTTAGTCTGACAAATCTGAAAAGTTGCTGTAATTGGGCCATTGTTCATTGGTTCACTTTGTGGCTAGTTGATTCTACGTCTGCAGTGTAACCATACATAGGGATACCGTTGATTCAGGACATTTGGGAGATTGATATTTGGTAACTTTTCATTACTTGGGGTTTTGGCAGGGGTTTTTTAACTTTGAAACTTGTTGTTTCTTTATTTTTTTTCAGAAAATATGCTAAAAGTGCAAAAATTCTACGAAGATCTGCACACACACAATTGATGGTATGAATGAAAAAATGGCACCGTAATGTAGCTGAAGGTATGTAGATTCCGAGAATATATATTTTTGGGGGGTATTTTTGAATTAGAGGGGTGTTTAGATTGTAAAATCTTAAAAGTTGCTGTTATTGGGCCACTACACATTGGCTCACTTTGTGACTAGTGGCTTTCATGTCCGTGTGTGTAACCATGCATATGGCATACCGTTTGATTCAGGGCATTTGGAAGATTGATAATTGACAAGTTTTTTTTTTACATGACATAGAAATTTGCCATGCTTTTTAACTTTGAATTGTATTTTTATAAATTTTTCCTGAAAAGCTGGTAAAAAAGCAAGATTTTACACGAAACTGCGCCCACACCATTGGTGGTATGCATAATGGAATCACACCATTGTGTAGCTGAAGGTGTGTAGATTCCAAGAATGTATAGTTTTGGGGGGTTTAGTTTCTAATATAGAGGGTGTTTAGTCTGACAAATCTGAAAAGTTGCTGTAATTGGGCCATTGTCATTGGTTCATTGTGGGCTAGTTGATTCTACGTCTGCAGTGTAACCATACATAGGGCATACGTTTGATTCAGGACATTTGGGAGATGTATTCGGTAACTTTTTTTTTACATTACTTGGTATTTTGGCATGATTTATACCTTTGAGAGTGTTTTTTTTTAAATTTTTTAGAAAATCTGCTAAAACTGCGAACTTTACGAAGAACTGCGCCCACACTATTGATGTATGAAGAACAAACTACAGAATAGTAGATAAAGGTGTGTGGATTCGGGAAATATATGATTTGTGGGGGTTGTTTTGTGGTGAAAAACTGAAACTGTTCAAATTCAGATTTGGGTGAATATTTTTGCTGTTTCTGAGCCATTGTGCATTGTCTCACTTTGTGGCCATTCGCTTCCACGTCTGCATGTGTAACCACACATATGGCATACTGTTTGATTCAGGACATTTGGAAGATTGATATTTGGTAAACTTTTTTTTTACATTCCATGGGGTTTTGGCATGATTTCTACCTTTTTGAATGTTGTTTGATGTAAATTTTTTTTGAAAATCTGGTAAAAGTGCGAACTTCTACGAAGAACTGCGCCCACATCATTGATGGTTGGAATGAACGAACGACAGCGTTACATAGCTGAAGATGTATAAATAGGAATATATAGTTTGTGGGGGGGTATTTTTGTGGAAAAACTGCAGACTGTTCAAATACAAAACTGGCTAATTTTTTACTGACATTTGGCATTGGTCCCGCTCTGGGTTGGTTGGTTTCTCTGGGTACACCCATGAATGTGGCATACCGTTTTATTCGGGAGGGGTTAGGCTTTCATATTTGAGATGCGTTTGAACTTTCCTCTGCAGTTTTTAGCTGAAATTCGCATTTGATTTTGTCTCTGATTTTACAGTTGAGGAAAAAAAGGAAAATGTGAGAAAATAACTTACAATTGGACGAAGAGCTGCGCCCGGGTATCTGTATTTTGATCGAAACTTACCTCACTCGTAAAATCCTGCGGGTGTGTAGTTTCTAAAAATATCTCACTTGTGGGGATATTTTAGTTAATTTGGTAGCTATTCTATGTTAACTGTCAGTAGTGGTTCTACATTTCAATTTGGTGTAATATTCTTGGAGGTGCAGTTTTAGTTTGGGGGGGGGGCTCCTGTACAGGAAAAGTGGGGTACCTACATATATCTGGTATTGTTGTACTCGGGAGTATCAGATCTTTTAGAAACCGTAAGATTTTTGCAAATTTTTCACTTTTTTTTACATATTTTACCCATAATTCCAGTAAAATTTCCAGAAAAGTTACAAAATTCTGTTACCATGTTTTTTTTTTTAATCCGTTTTATTAAAGTCGACATATATTAGTTTAGAACTTGTATATAAAAGATGAAGACCATCTTATAGCATAATATAATACATCGCATATATACAGGTTCATATTCTAAAATACAGGTTCATATTTCTCATGTAATATACACAGTGTTATAAACCATCATAGTTTGCCAGAATTTGTGCATGTACGACTCGTATAAACATTATAAACTTAATAAACTTCTTATTTTAAACTAAACCAGTTCCACTGCTTAGTTTTAAATTAGACCCTGTCTGCTAAAGTATCTTAACATTTACAGTATATTTTGACTGTCAATCCTAAAACCATTTAAACTGACATTTGTGTTATATCGGCTGCCTGGTTCCATATTTTGTAGAACTTCCTGGGACATTTTCTTTTGGAGTACATTATTTTTTGATAGGGTATTGCAGTGTTAACCAACCTCAACCATTGCGCCAGATCAGGTGGTTCGGATACCATCCACCTAAGGGTGAGCCTTCCTGGCGTTAAACAAAACCTCTCTAATTAATGTGGCTTTATGTCTGTCTGGGAAGTGGTCGCCCAGTATCCCTAACAGTAGCATTTTATTATACAATAGGATGGGGCTGTCCAATATATCCGACAATACAGAAATAACATCCCGACAGAAACAAATAATCTGTGGGCATTCCCAGATCAGATGCCAGAAATCAGCGCCAGGTTGGATACATTTAGGGCAGTTGTCTGTTCTGGATCTATTTATTTTATGTATGCGTACCGGGTGCATATAGGCTTGATGAAGTATATAGAATTGGATAAGCCTATTATTGGCTGCCGATGAGATACGGTAATATGCTGCCATTTCCTCCCAGTCGCTGGGTTCTAGCTCAGGTATATATCTCGACCACTTTTGCATAGTACCATCAATATATAGCTGCAAGTTGTAGGAATTGAGGTGGGTATAGATTTTAGAGATTAACCCTTGTAGGCCTTGGGTTCTAAGTACTCCAATGATGGGGTGATTGGACAGAGACAGTATTAGGCTCCCGAACTGAGCTCTGCAGCAGTGTCGAAGCTGAAAATATCTAAACCTATTGTGAGCAGGTAGGTCGTATCTGGATTGCAACTGCTCAAAGGTAACAAATTGGTCGTTCTGGAATATTTGTCCCAGCTTAGTAATGCCCTTCCTGGACCAATCCTCTGCTCCCTGGAAGGCGAGCAGTTCAGGATATGCATGGTTTCTCCACAGTGGAGTGAACTGGAATGGTTCGCAAATGACCAGTAAAGTACATACATCTCTCCAGGTTTTCCAGAGCTGGGTGTGTAGCACAGTCACAGTTCCTACTATATGTTGGAGTGGCATATGGAGGAATGCTAGAAAATCACCTCGTAGATAACTGGACAGCATCTTTTCGGAAATAGTTAACCCATCGGGCGATGTATCGAATTCTGCAGATACCTAAATTGTGTGGCCAGGTAGTACAACCGCACATCAGGCAGGACCAGCCCCCCGTTTTCTTTGGATTTTTGCAAGGAAGTAAGTTTAACTCTGGTCCTGCCTGGACTCCACAGAAACTCAATTATCATACTGTTTATTGAAATGAAAAATTTCTTAGGTATATAGATGAGGGAGTGTTGGATATTATATAATAATTTGGGGAGTATAATTATTTTAACAAGGTTAACCCTACCTATCAGGTTTAACGGAAGGTGTTTCCAGGATTGTATTTTGGTCTTAACAAAGGTCAATAGAGGGGCAATATTCAAATCATAAAACTGGGCCACCTTAGCCGTAACCATCACACCCAGATACTTAAATGTATCCGCCACTACTATCGGGCATGGCAGGGGCTGCACAGCATCAGGTGGGACGTGCAATGGGCACTTTTCCCAATTCATTACCAGACCTGAGAATTTACTGAATTTATTGATCACCTGCATCGCTGATATCAAAGGGGCGCCCTCGCTCTCCGGATACAGTAACATGTCATCTGCATACAAACCCACCCGCTCCTCTAGAGAACCCAGGCAGAACCCAATGATTTGGGGGTGCGATCGGATCTGCGCGGCCAGTCCCTCTATCGCTATTGCAAACAAATACGGGGATAAGGGGCATCCCTGTCTGGTGCCCCTATGCAGATCAAACACTCTAGACGTGGCACTGTTCACCGATACAGTTGCAGTGGGGTGCATATATAGTATTCGTTTCCAATTTACAAATTGTTCCCCAAAGCCTCTCCTCAGACAGGCCCATAGGTATCTCCATTCAATAGAATCAAACGCTTTATGTGCATCTAATGAAATCATCACTCTCCTGCCCGTGTTATCATGATCAACAACCAACTGCGTAAAGGTTTTTCTCAAATTGGTGGTAGTGGATTTCCCTGGCATAAATTCAGTTTGATCTTCATGTATAATGGATTGTATCTTGCTTTGGGATCTGTTAGTTAGGAGTTTAGCCAGTATCTTATAGTCGGTGTTTAGCAGAGAAATGGGTCTGTGGGATCTTTGCCTGATTTTAATAAAAGAATAATATTTGCTTCATACATGGAGTATGGAAGTCGGTTTGCGTCGTAGGATTGTTGGTATATTTTAAGCAGTTGAGGGGCCATATATCTACAGGGATGACGTCAGGGCCGGGGTGCCTTCCCTGAGGTCAAATTAGTAATAGCTGTTTGTATTTCTTCCAATGTTATTGGAGAGTCTAGGTGCGCTCTGTCTGCTGCTTGTAGTTGGGGGAAGGGTATGTTTTGTAGATATTGATCTAGTTCTTATGTTGAGTAGTCAGCCCTGGACATATACAGTGATTGGTAGAAATTTTTAAAAGCACGGAGTATAACTGGGGTGGATGTCACCTGTGTGCCATTGTCAGTCCGGATGGCCGTCACCGCCCGCTGCGCCGTGTCCACCCTGGCGAGATGTGCCAGCAACTTAGCCGATAGATTAGCAGTTTCATAGTATGATTGGCGCATAAAGAATTGCTTTCTTTGGGCTTTCTCCCTCACAGTGGCATTGTATTGCCCAGAGAGATTACCATGTTTTTCTATGTGCATCTGTAGGATCTGCTATATATTTGGCCTCTGCAGTGAGGACCGCAGCCGCCAGTGTAGATTCCTCTTGGTTTGCAATTTTCTTTATATGTGAAACTGTAGCATGTAAGCAGCCCAGCACAAATGCCTTAAAGGAGTCCCACTTGACTCCACATGATTCGGGCCCTTGGTTTATCTTCTCATACATTGTTAATTGTTCTGTTATACTGTCTGGGTCTGCAAAAGGGAGATCAAAAGGGATTAAATCTTTTTTTTTTTTTTTTTTTTTTTTTTTTTTTTTTTTTCCCAGGGGGTTAATTATAACAGTTTTATCAGGTGGAGTAATCGTCAATAGTATGGGGGAGTGGTCTGATATGCCTTGTGGTAGATGTTTTATATCTGTTATATTGGGCAACACTCTGTGGTTGGTGAGATAATAGTCTATTCTAGAGTGGGTGTGATGTGCTGCTGAATAGCATCTAAATTCCTGCAGTGTGGGGTGTCGTATCCTCCATGGGTCCAGCAGTCCCACCGAGGACACAAATTGGGGTAGCTGAGACTGAGTGTCTGTTGTCGAGGCATTGGGTCTAGTATGCAGTCTGTCCATGTGAGGGTTCATGCTTAGGTTAAAGTCTCCCATAATAATAACATGGGCATCTGGGTAGTTTAGAGCAAATAGTACTGCCTTTTGAATCGGCTGTAGTGTGGGGGTGGAGTATTATAGATACCTGCAAGGACGTATGTCGTATTATCAATAGTGAGTGCAACAAATACTGTTTTCCTTTGGGCATCTGTTTGTACTTTGAGTATATTGTATTTTAATCTCTTATGTAGTAGAATGGATACCCCCCTCGCATATGTGGTATAGCAGCTGTGGGCTGCCCAGCCCACCCATCTTTATTGCAAGTACCTAGTAGTAGTTTGAATTAAGTGCGTCTCCTGTAAACAGACAATGTCTGGGTCGTAGTTTTTCAGAAATGATTGCACAGTTATGCGTTTTATTTGGTCATTCAGGCCTCTAACATTCCAACTAAATAATTTAAAGGGCATGTCCACCCCCAAAACTAAAATTTAACCCCTTACTGGCCACATCAAGTAGTTTAAAACAATCCTTACCTTACATTCCTGCTCAAAATAGTTCCCCTGCTGTGCCCCTCCAAAGTCCAGGAAACTGCTGTGTAGGAGCAGTGTGTGACTCATGCTGTGCCTGAGACTTCCTCAACCTCATCAAGGTTGAGGCATGCTCAGTGCAGCCCTCCCTGCCTCTCAGCCAATCACGGACGTGGCTGCCGGTCCCGCCCCCTGCTTTCAATTCCATGCAAGCAGAGGGCCTGAACACTGCAGCAGGGGAGAAAGGGCAGGTAAGTAAGAATCCGGGGACTTTCTAACAATTATATTAATGCGGTTGGGGCTGGGGGAGCATGCCCTACCACATATCAAAAGTTAAATTTTGGGGTGGACATGCCCTTTAAACTGTGTACTCATTCAGCTATTGATCATGTCAACACATGGGCACAGTGTCCCAATTTTTAACATATTTTTTACAGTCTTCACATCAGGCAGAGTTCGAATATTCTTCTTATCACATATATTATAGCAGCAAACATCAATATCCACTTTTCCCCTTTTCCCTACCCATCCCTCCCTGAAGGCTATTCTGAGCCTTGCATACCCTTATAAACATTAAACAAAAAAACATTCTATACTTAAACTTATAACTTAACTCTAGAGGTGGCACACTAAGTGCAACTAACAATACGTCAGTACTTAGTAGCGTCGGAGGGGGAGCTCCGCTGTGTCATTAAACATCAGATTACACCTTTCAGTAGTGAACTGTGGGGGGCAATGTAACCCAGTCCAGGGTTCGTAGTGGAAAATATCCAGATATAAGGTGCAGATTCTAAGGGAAAGGAACATCTATAGTTGGGTGCACACTGGAACCTCCCACTCCACTTTAGACACTTAGCTGGTCGTTGCGGTTTAACAGGGTAATATGGTTCGGTGCCTCCCACCATAGACATATAGCAATTACATAGTAACACAATATTGACCATTCTGGGAACTTCAATAACCTTTTGTCAATACATAGGGTAAAGCATAGTGTAAAACAGCAGCCCGCTCACACCGGTGCGCTCATACACTTCGTACAGTGTTTCCTTCGTAGCGCATGGCCCTGGCGACATATTTATAGTAATATTTGCAGTAAATTGTGAACCAGTACACAATAGTGTGTGCAGGGCGGTGTCAGTTATCCGTACTGTTGAGCGTTGGTCGCCCGGGAGTATCGTGTGGTCTCCAACCGTGCAACTGCACATGGGGTGTATAAGAGAGAATAAAGTCAACAGTTACATACCCAGGCACCACAAAAGTTTCACAGACTAGACTGGATTGGTGGGCAATAAAAACATAAGACAGGGGTGTATGGCCTACCGCAAGTAGGGCATTCATCAGGGTTGTGCGATGGAACTATCGTGGTAAGGCTTCCAGCCACTCCAGGGCCACCGTCGGGGTCTCAAAGAAATGGGTACGGTTATTATGTGCTACCCGCAATTTAGCCAGATAGAACATGGAATAGGTAAATCCTGCCGACTTCAGCCGTCGTTCGTCTTTTCTGCAGATAGAGGAGTCGGGAAGATGGACACATTGGAGCCTTCCAGTTTCAATTCCAGTTTCAATTGAGTAAGAGGGAAATCAGAGGCCTTGGTCTGGCACCCGGCAGCGGGGCCCTGGCGGGAACTCTGTGCGCACATTCAATTGCAAATGTATGCGACAGCGCTGTAGGTCCAAATTGTTCGATTAACCACTTTTCCAAGAATTGCTCCGGCTGGGTACCTTCGGTTCCCTCTGGGATGCTGATAAATCTCAGATTTTGTCGTCGTGCTCGATTTTCGAGGTCGTCCGCTTGGCCTGTAACAACGCCATTTGTGTTTTGACCGTATCAATATCCGATATAACTTGTGGAATTTGATCTTCTACCTGGGACACTCTGTCCTCCACCTCGCTCATCCGCTGGTGAAGGAATGGAGATCATGCCTTACCAGGCCCACATCGATTTTCACTTCCTCAATAAGAACCGTGAGGTAAGTCTTGGTCTCCAATATGGCCTGCAGTAGCTCCGTGTGCCTCTGTGGGTTGGATTGGACTGGGTCTTCAACCGTCTCCACATCTAGCATAGTGGACCTCGTGGCAATTGGCGTTGGTGGGTTAGTAGTTTGTGGTGCGGCCGCATGGTCCCGTGTTCAGGAGCTGCCATCTTGGTTTACTATGTGCGGGTATTTAGCGAGTTTTTCAGCCATCTCTGCAGCGTTGAGGGATTTGGGTTTAAGTGCGGTGGTTCTCGTTTAGGTCTTTCCCCAATTTGGGGTAATTACATCGTTGTAGGCGTGTAAAGATCGTTCAGGATAATCTTCTCATGCGGAGCTCCCTCAAAGCATGTCCGCTCACGGCGCCATCTTGCTCCGCCCCCCCTGTTACCATGGTAAAGTACACTTTGTGCTGAATAAAACAATGTATAATATTCCTGATTTACTGCAAGTTTTCCTAATGTAAAATTAGTCTAAAGCGATTTAGGGTAAAATCCCCAAAATTCTTCTGGCACTTAACGCAAAAAAAAAAAAAAAAAAAAAAATTGGCACTGAAAGGGTTAAATCAAGCCTTAAGGTTCGTACACAGCTGGCTATGTTTACCGAACATTGCCAGGTGTGTACAAACCTTTACTGACTAGTGATTTAAATCAAATCCACCCTGTCGTCATTAGAGGTTTACTTATCAGGACCGGTATTCAGGGGATTATTACTCCTGTAAGCAGTATCAAAAGGGATCAGACGAAGCCCAGGCTCTAAGGAAAGAGCGGGGGTGCCTACTTAGAGCTCCTAATGTTTGCCGCGTTTCGCTAAGCGAAATTATTCGTTTAATAAATAATTATTAGGTGTTTCCCCAGCAGGCAGCACGGGCTTCACTATAAGTATTATTTTGTTATAAATAGGTAGTGCACAGTTGTATATTCTGTTAGACATATACTCTCCTGTATTGTTAAATTTTCCTTATATTTATCTTTCTTTTTTAATTGTCTTATTTCTTACATTAGTATTTGCTGGAAAGTTTCCATTTGTTTACCTTTTGATTGTAGTGGATTAAATTTGGATTTAGCCGTTAGTTTTGTATTAATAAAGGGATCTGGTTATTGAAGCAATGTCTCACTTGCTTGTTTATCTATGGCAGTGGACCTAAAGTAACGTTTTACTGTGAGTTTCCGCACAAGTTTATGAGATCTATGAACATATTAAAGTTGTTCAGGTGTGTATTTCCTCTTTTCCCACTTTTCTCTTTGGCCTCCTCTCTTTCCTATAGGTCTATTGTGCATTTGTATTTTGGTGTGGTAATGCTTGATTTTGTAACCATTCGGTTTCCATTTGTTTACCTTTGATTGTACTGGATTAAATTTGGTTTAGCCTTTAGGGTTGTATTACTAAAGGGATCTTGTTATTGAAGCAATGTTTCACTTGCTGTTTATCTACGCATGGAACTAAGTAACGTTTTACTGTGAGTTTCCGACAAAATTTATTGAGATCTATGAACATATTAAAGTTGTTCAGGTGTTGATTTCCTCTTTTTCCCACTTTTCTCTTTGGCCTCCTCTCTTTCCTCTAGGTCTATTGTGCATTTGTATTTTGGTGTGGTAATGTCTTGATTTTGTAACCATTTCGGTTTCCATTTGTTTACCTTTGAATTGTACTGGATTAAATTTGGATTTAGCCTTTAGGGTTGTATTACTAAAGGGATCTTGTTATTGAAGCAATGTTTCACTTGCTTGTTTATCTACGGCAGTGGACCTAAAGTAACGTTTTACTGTGAGTTTCCGACAAAATTTATTGAGATCTATGAACATATTAAAGTTGTTCAGGTGTTGATTTCCTCTTTTTCCCACTTTTCTCTTTGGCCTCCTTCTTTCCTATAGGTCTATTGTGCATTTGTATTTTGGTGTGGTAATGTCTTGATTTTGTAACCATTTCGGTTTCCATTTGTTTACCTTTGAATTGTACTGGATTAAATTTGGATTAGCCTTTAGGGTTGTATTACTAAAGGGATCTTGTTATTGAAGCAATGTTTCACTTGCTTGTTTATCTACGGCAGTGGACCTAAAGTAACGTTTTACTGTGAGTTTCTGACAAAATTTATTGAGATCTATGAACATATTAAAGTTGTTAAAAATGCACCAGGTTGCTATTGTGGGTTGATTTAGCTTTTTGAGTTCTTTGTCTGACAGGGCTCGTTCACTCTAGGAATGGACAAAAACACAACTTAAAAACACTAAGGGGGTTATTCAATAAAAGTTCTTATTGTTTAAAATGGTGCTAATTTTGCCACAACCAATCAGATGTTAGCTTTCATATGTTAAATAATATCTGATTGGTTGGGGCAAAATTAGCACCATTTTAAACAATAAGAACTTTTATTGAATCTCCCTGTATGTTTAGTGACGTTTCAACACATTTTTGTATATGTTGCTAACCGTTTGCGTGTACGTTATTATCAGTTTGTGTTTGTTTTTCTGTGTTTCTGTCCATTGCTTTTAACAAATTTTTTAATGCATTTTTCTAAATTTAAGGGGGCAGGACCAAAGAACATTAACATCCTGATGTCACTTCCTGGGAGTGTGGAAGTTTCAGGAGTTGTGTGTTCAGGTGTTGTGGAGAGAGATCTTGTGATTTTCTAGTGATTTTGTAGTTGCAATTTTTGTGGCTATTCTTTCAGCAATGTATGCAGAGTTATGCAGATAGCATGCGCTGCTGGCATAAAAACAGGAGGTACTGGGTACATCCCCTGCTGGAGTAGCACCAGGAGAAAGGTTTTGGGTGCTGTATAAAAACCTTAGAAACCATCCAGAGAAGTTCTTCAACTACACTCGGATGTCTATTGAAAGGTAAGACTAGTTTTTTAAACACGTTTCATGTATGTGTTATGCACACCCTATACTGTAATGATGCAGCTTTCAGTGTTCAAATGGTGTCTCCCACATGTTTGGAAACTACAACAACTCTCACTGCAAAAGCAGACAGCAAGCAACAAGATGCTGCCAGTCATCATTTTCATACATAGAGAAGGACACAGGTTGGAGGTCCCTGTCCAGTGGTAATTGAATTAATGTGCTATAGCAATAAGTCCTTCAGTAAAAATACACTATTTTACCTTTCTATTTAGTAAAAACTGGGGAGAGCTGTGCAAACACATATCTATTACCACATATATCAAAGCTTACAAAAATAAAAGTGCAAATAGATATTTAAGCTCATACCATTGCAAATAGCATAATTATACAAATATTTAAAAACACTTGTTTCCACAAACATTGTAGATATATTTTTCAAATGTGCTTGTACATTATTAAATGTCTCCAGCAAGAACTAATATTCAACTGTTATATAAAAAAATAAAATAAAGGGTGTCGTTAGAACTTGTAAGCAGTATCCCTCAAAACCCACATTTCTTTGGTCCTGTTCTTATGGGAGCAGCTGACAGTCATGGTGGCTGAAATCTATTCCAGGACACATCTCCTATGTGTCTGCCTTTTTGGACGTTGCATTTTCTGTAAGGTCATGCTATTTAAGCAAAAATTCTTGATTATCACTGTACACAGTTGGGGTATTTTTTAATCTCAGTCCTCATGGTACCATCCAGATATTTATTCAATGTTTGTTTATCCCACCATTATACAAATTAGAAATAGAGGTCTCGCAGTATTGAAGTTTTACCTCCCCATGTTCTCAAACATGTTGCTCAAATCCATTTCACGATCCATAGTCTGCTGTGATGGAAGTTTAATATTTTTAAAAATAGATGTAGTCAAGTGATTTAGTTATATGCTTGGTGTACGTCCAGCACCAGTGGTTTACAGAGAAGAACAAGAGAAGCACTCCAAAATTTCCACTTGTATTAAAAAGGTTTTCATTTAGTATAATAAGTTGCACTCATACATGTATAAAAAGAAAGAAACAAGTTGTTTTAAAAGTTCTTATCTAGTATAAAATCCCAAAAAATTTCATTATAGACATACAGGGAGATTCAATAAAAGTTCTTATCGTTTAAAATGGTGCTAATTTTGCCACAACCAATCAGATCTTATTTAACATTTGAAAGCTATAATCTGATTGGTTGGGGCAAAATTAGCACCATTTTAAATGATAAAAACTCTTATTGAATAACCCTGATAGACTGTTCAAGAGGATCCTTAAAGGCATACTGCACTTTTTTATCTCTTCTATTTTATGCACTTTGAAATTGTGGATAAGTGACCAAAACAACTGGTTGAATCTTTACTTTTCATAAGAAGTGTGGTTTTTATTCTTTTTAATGTATGATTTACTGGATGTAATATTAGATAAGAGCTTTTAAACCAACTTGTTTCTATCTTTTTTCTTTTTATACAATGTATGAGCGCAACCAATTATACTAAGTAACACCAAACTAATGACTGATCCAAGTGTCTCACTACCCCTTCCAATGGGAAATCTATTGAAACCTGCTGATGGGGTACAATAAGTCATAAGACATAAACTGACAGGGCTAAATTAATCAGTAAAATGGAATGGGCTTTGCACTTCAAGTAATATTAGTACCTCTTTTCATAGCCTCCAAAACATAGTTTGAAGCAGAAATAGGCCACAAAATCTCCACTAAGGTAAGATGTTAGCATATGTTCAAAAGTGTTGAATTTAATGGGGTTACATTTCCGATTCTGTATATTTCTAAATTGGGATGCCAGATAATATATATGCACATCTGTCAGGGCAAGGCCTCCATTAATTTTGGAGTATTGCAACACACTTAATTTCTATGGGATCTGGCTGATTCCAATATAAATCCAGAGAATAAACTCAATCAATCAATAATCCACTGCTCTGTGTATGGTGTTAATTACCTTTAAAGTGTGCATCCATCCAAATGCCCAATTAATAATCTAACTTTTATAATGCTTTTTATTTCATATTAAAACAACACCCTTGAGAAAAAGTCTGTGTGGCCCAAAACATGTCGCTTTAACATGCAATTTGAGCAGTATATCCTGCAACTTCGCCTTCTTTACCTCTAACACATCGTTATTTGAAGCCAGAGAATAAACTGTTTAGAGGAAATAATTCAGTTTTGCTTTGACCAAGTTAATAGATCATAGAAAGTGAAAGCATCAGTTGGGATTATAAGGCCCAAGTAACAATTGTAAGGCAAACTGAGGGACATCAAGAGGGAAAAGAGCATCTCTATGCCAATTTATAGTAGGTCCCGAGAAAGTATTAAAATAACCCTTGGGTTGCAATGCTGTAATCAAGGGTATGCCCTCACTTTCTAATTAGAGAATTACATAACCAGAATGCAGGCCGATTCCCTCCTCAAACTGACCCAAGTGTTTTGGGTTTTTATGCATTTATTTTTTGTTTGTTCATTACTCACCTTATTAGTAACAGTTATGGCTTCTCCTTCTCGAATAGTTAGTTCATTATTTCCCGGTTCAGCTGTAAAGTCATAAAGAACTCGAGCCTAAAAAAAAAAATATATATATATATTTACAAAATGTCAATCATGGGAGGTGGAAATATTTATCTCTCTCAGGATTCAGGTGAAATCACCAAACTTACTCTTAAATCTGAAAAAATGGACACTCTCAAAACATTCAAATGCATAAAGAACCAAAATTAAAGGCACACTAAACTAAAACAGCCTTTATCCATTTCTATATGTTTTAGTGCTGTCAGGAACTTGATTGCTTTTTGCTCTTAGTGCTCCCTGTCATTAGATCTCCTCGTGTCCTGTTCAGCTCACTCCTAGTTAGTATACATCTCTCCTCTCTATGTATCCACCCCCTCCCAAAACTGAGGCACAGCTGAAGTGTGGAGCATGTGCAATGGAGATAATCTGTGCCCCCCTACAGCCAATAGCATTGACCCAGTGATATAGTGAAACTGATTTGCTATGAGAAGGTAAGCAGCACTGGGAGCTGTAATCACTGCTTGAATCAAGTAAGATTTTCTTTTATGCTGGGTACACGCAGAGGGACTATTTGTCAGGGCCAATTTGTCCGCGGCCGAAAATATGAAAGATCGATCAAGCGTTCCCATAGGGAACCACACAAACAATTGTAATTTTTCGACACGTCCGATGATTAATTTGTCCGATCCGGACAAACGAACAATCGAGGTTGGTCGTGGCCGCCCGCCCCACACTAGCCGATATTTTCGGCCGACCGACCGAAAGTGCCGTGAATCGGTTGGTCGGCCGAAAATATCGGCTGCTGTAGTTTGAAGGTGTGTGTGGGGGTTGTAATTGATTTCTTTAGGTACAGTGCTACATTGGGTCTTCAGTAACAGACAGCAGGTGGGATTGGATGGATTGGGTGTTATCTGCACTGAAAGAGTACAGAGTAACTGATAATGCTTATTCATTTTCCTGATCTTAATGCTGAATCAATTAGCCATGCAGTGACAGAGAAATAGGCTTTACATGTAGAAACTATCCATTCAAAAATAGTGTGCCGGGGGAGGGGCTGCGTGATTGATCGTTCTTTACTGACTAGCTGTGTAGAATGGCCAGAGAAGAAAAAAAACACAGATTTAAGATTGGTGGTAATTAACCCTAATTACTGTGTGATTAGTTAAAAAAATATTTGGCACAGTTTACAAGTCCTTTAAGATCCTAAGGCTGTGTACACACTTTACAGTCCTTTGTCTCAACCTACTGCTTGGCCAGGACGATGGACTATCAGATGCAGCAAGGGTAGCCGTGTCCAACAGTTTGCAGTTCATAGAGGGCCGTCCGATCATTAGTACATTAAAAATAAAAACTAAATAAAAAGTGAGAGGTGTCAAACTGAGAAGTCAGAATCAAAAGATTTATGGACTAACACTACAGCTATACTAAATATGGAATGATTTCTATTCCTCCCTTCCTGAGTACACTTTGCTAAGACTCTTGGCTTCAAGAAACAGACTAGGGGGGGAATGCTTTGAACTGAAGACCTTTGGGAATAGCTATCTTCATGAATTTCTAGTGGCACTAATGAATTGGCGTGTGTAGATAAAATTTTTCAGTTCTAATAAAAAAAAAAATATACAGCAGGCAGATCTATAGATATAACGCTGCTTGGGACTGCACAAATGAATATCAGCATAGTAATGCTTGGATGTAGTCACCACTGTAACAACCGATCACTTATCTAGCCCAGCACTTAGGAGTGTGACAAACAGCCTTCCACTGGAGTTGGCCATTCCATTACCATGGCAGAAGAGTAAGGCAGGTGTTCCAAGTTAGCACATGATTGCGCCATAGGCAGGGGTCCCAGTCCAAAACCGTATGCTTCACACCCAGAACTAGCACTAGGCACAAGCCTAATCCTTCATCCACAAAGTATCTTTAAAAAAATTAAATTCGGCCCACTGCTTTGTCTGTCTTTTTGAATTTGGCCCCTTATGTGATTGAGTTTGATACCCCTGAACTAGGGGATGTCTCTTAAAAATGTTTTCTTTGGGACTTCCGGGGGCGGGACGCCGAGAGCGGCAGCATTTTACAGGAGCTCCGTACATCCGAGAGCCATTGGAGCAAAATAACACCAAACCCCGTAAAATAAAGGGGCTGAAAAGCACCTACATCGGGAGGAATAGCCACTACGTCACCCAGCTACACCTAGCTCCAACATCCCCGAAGTCAGGCTGGACTGGCGGGTATCAACACCCCACACCCGCTCAACGGCCGGAGCTCACAGAAAACTGAGCCCCACCACCCATTTAGCAACCAAGCTTCTACAGACCCCGAGAGGCACAGAAGCTAATACCCCCTCCGGGCGGAGACCCGACACAGGAAATCCCAACCGGAAAACAAGGCTGCAGGGGAAATCTGGAGTCGGCCCCACGCTAACGGGGCGCAGGTACGTGGAAACACCACAGACCCCAAGTGCAGCACCGAGGCCCGACCCTAATCCCACCCCAACCAAGTCCACGCAGACCCTCGGCCTAGCACTAGAGACCCACAGACGGTCCCGCTGGGAAACGGGGGAAATAACCCATACCACAAGAGACCACCCAAACTGATGGGGAAGATACACACCCCCGAACCCAGAGACCGCCACAGGCTCTGAGGAGACCCCAAATTAAACCAAATACCTACCTCAGCGCCAATCCATCATTAGGGCCGGTCGCTCCCCCCCTGCCACGTGTTGTCCTGAGGCCTAGCTGTGCAGACCTCGGGCGGTACCAACACAACCCGGCTGGGGCGATTGAACTGTTTGGACTCATAGGAAAATATTTGGACGCGGAGAGGGGGAAGTAGAGGGATAAGGGAAAGCACATAATGACCCAGGCCTAGGGGTTACTTGGATTCGCGCGGATTGGATCCCAAGACGGCCACTAGGCCTCAACTAATTCCGACCCCAATCGGCACACATGCAAGGCTGAATGCCACCCACACCGAATGGGAGGGACACACGGAACCTGATACTGCATATCGAGAGACCCGAACCTTAAATATCCACAAATCCTGTAACAGGTCCCTCTGAACTGACTTTCTGACCACCGACCATTTTGGGGCTCATCCTACGTGGGGCCGAGGTGCCACCGACCTGCTGCCCCCCTTTGCGACCACCTCTGCTACACCCTGATCATCATATCACCTACATCTAACCATCCATCCCCCCAATACGGACCCCTGCTGAACCCCACCCACCACTACATATATATACAAACCCGAATTACCCACCCCACTGTATATGCCTCAGTTGAACTTCAACCATCACTCCATATATATCTATATACACCATACTACTGTAAAGCTGGCTACACCTGGGACCTTGATTTCCCCTGCAAAGACCCACTTAGATTCGACTTACCGAACTTTGGGAACCGTGACCCCTTACCACAAAGCCATAATCAACAACCGCCAAACGCTTTAAGTATGTAAACTGAGAACATTTAAGAGCCCTCAACATCTTTTCTACAGACTTTGCCCACCAACAAACATATTTACTTTACAGTTCAACCCTGTCAAATTATAGAATGGACAAATACATAGAAAAATCTAACTCAGACATGGGTAAAAGAAACAAAAGAGCTGACCAACAAGCTTCCTCCGGACCAACCATCCACAACATCCCAAACAGCAACAAAGACAAACCACAGACCCCGAAACCACAAAGATATAAAGACATACCAAAAACCTTTAACAAAACCTCCACTTCACCTATGGAAGAGGAAGACATGTCCTCTGAAGAAGAAACCCACAATCAATAACCTCAGACCAAGCAGCCAAAATAGCAACAGAGGTATCCAATCTTATAATGCCACTACTCGACAAAAGACTCGAAGTACTACACTCCTCCATTTCTTCAGCACTATCCCAAGTCACCGAAAACACCCAAAGGATCTCAACCTTAGAGACCAGAATAAGTGACATAGAGGACTCCCTAATCCCCATGGAAAATGCGTCTAGATCACAACAAAACACACTTCAACAACTACAAGATAAACTAGATCTAGAAAATCGCACAAGGAGAAATAACCTCAGAATTATTGGCATACCTGAATCATACAAAGGCCAAGACCTACCGTATATACTCGAGTATAAGTCGAATTTTTCAGGCTTTAAAATTAGCCTGAAAACCTAACCTCGACTTATACTCGGGTCAAGTCGAAATTTAGCTCCAAATTCTGCAATTGAAAGTAACAGGAGCTGATCTGCCTTTACTTCCTGCTTCCTATAGTCTGGCTGCTGGACTCACTCAGCACTGTCACTGCTCATCTGTATGCTGTAAATCTGATGGGTTTCTTCAGTTTGGGGCAAAAAACAGCTGCTAGTACAGTGCAAATGACAGCTTGAAACTACAACTCTCAGGTGACTGTTTAACTATTGGGATCAGAGGGCCCTTTACTATATGGGGTCAGAGGGCCCTTTACTATATGTGGTCGAGGCCCTTTCTAATTGGGTCCAGAGGGCCCTTTACTATATGGGGTCAGAGGGCCCTTTACTATATGGGGTCGAGGGCCCTTTACTATTGGGGTCAGAGGGCCCTTACTATATGGGGTCAGAGGGCCCTTTACTATATGGGGTCAGAGGGCCCTTTACTATATGGGGTCAGAGGGCCCTTTACTATATGGGGTCAGAGGGCCCTTTACTATATGGGGATCAGAGGGCCCTTTACTATATGGGGATCAGAGGGCCCTTTACTATATGGGGTCAGAGTTCCCTTTAATATATGGGGGTCAGAGGGCCCTTTACTATATGGGGGTCAGAGGGCCCTTTACTATATGGGGGTCAGGAGAATTGTAAATGATGGTATGTTTAATTAAAAGTTTACTGAACCTTGCCACTCCACATGTTTAGAAACTGAAACTCCCAGCAACAAAGCATGCTGGGAGTTGTAGTTTCCAAAACATCTGGAGTGCCAAGGAATTGGAGGTTACTGGTACTGGATTTGGCTATTACTGTATGGGATTCATGTATGGGAATTCTGCTGTCCATTTAAAGGGCAACTAAAGCCTAAAAAACACAGAATCAGAAGGCAGTAGTGGTGATAATTTCTACCCTCGACTTATACTCGAGTCAATCAGTTTTTACAAATTTTTCGGGTAAAAATAGGTACCTCGACTCGGATCGACTTATACTCGAGTATATACGGTAATCGAATTCATTACCCATGACCTAATAAATACCCTTGGAATTACACCCCACCACAACGGATTACAAATTGAAAGAATCCATAGGATTGGCCCCGAAAGCAGACAAACCAACGAAAGACCCCGGCCAGTAATCATGAAATTACTGGATTTCAGAGACAAGGAACTAATCCTACAAACCTACCGGAAAATGAAAAACTTGGAAGTCAACAAACATAAACACTTATTATTTCAGGACTTTTCAGCTGCAGTAAGCGCCAAAAGAAAAGCCTTCAACCCAATCTGCCAATACCTACACGACCACAACATAAGATTCCAAATGCTATACCCAGCCAAACTGAGGGTAACTGACAACGGCAAATCTCAACTTTACATCACACCGGAGGAAGCCTCATCCCATTACCTGGGAAATAACTAAACCAAACTCACCAGCCAACCTCCATAATACCTGATATGGATCTACAAATGTTTAGGGCTCAAACCAATCGGATCCACATCCAACTTTACTATAACTGTTCTCTTTAATGCTTACTAAGTTTAACACAATGTGTGCCTTAATGTTAATGTTATGTTTAATTGATATATATAGTTATATGTTTTGCCTAATCTATTCTTTACCTTTCAGCCACCACCAAATCGCCGGGGAAGGGACCCCAGGGAGGGGGAGCCGCACGGGAGACACCCCATTCACAGAGACAAGCCCTGAATCTCCCCGCTCGCTGGGACGGGGAATGCAGGCAAGTTCACACAAAACCACACACCCACTCAACCCAAAACCAACATTTTAACTCAACCAAGATAAACTAAACCATGTTAAAATGGTCTCCTGGAATGTAGACGGACTGAACACACCAGTCAAACGCAACAGAGTCCTCACACATCTAAAGAGACTACATGCACATATAATCCTACTCCAGGAGACACATTGGAAACAATCTGAGGAGGGATTCCTAAAAGCACCATGGATATCACACTGCATATCAGCCTCACATACATCCAAAACCAAGGGGGTGGCCATACTAATACACAAAGAAATCCCAGCCACAGTGCTAGACACAATAAGAGATCCCGGGGGCAGATTCCTGATCATAGACCTAGAAATTAAAAATACAATTTACACCATAGCAAACATTTACGCACCAAACGGAGCGAACACAGAGTTTAACTCCAATCTTTTGAGACAGCTGCTGGCTAAACCAAAACGCCAAATCTTCATTGGTGGAGATTTTAACACAATCCTGGATACCACCACAGATAGAGTGGGACCCAGGCAAACACCAATTACCACACCCCCTCCTCTCCTGGAAATAATCTCACAGATGGGACTCTGTGACCCCTGGAGACTACAACACCCAACCGCCAAACAATATAGTTTTTACTCCCATCCGCACCACTCACACTCACGCATCGACTACTTCTTGATGTCTAATGAACTATTTCCACTCACATCAAACACCTCCATAAATAATATACTAATATCAGACCATGCCCCAGTCGAATTGTCGATAAATCTAAATACACAATCTACAAAAACAGATCACTAGAGATTTCCAGCTTACCTATATAGATCTGAAGACTTTAAGGTATTCATAACTACCCAATGGCAGAACTATGTGGACGATAATTTGATCCACATGGAGGACCCGGCTCTCTTCTGGCAAGCCTCCAAGGCAGTAATGAGGGGACATGTAATAGCATACGTCTCCCATAAGAAAAAAACCTACAGGGAAAAATTCTCTCTGCTGGACGGCGGTCTCCGGGAGGCGTGCGACCGATACATCAATGACCCCACAGAAACAAACAAGGAACAATATACAACAGCAAAAAACTTACTAGACACATACCTACTAGGACAGGCACGATGGTCAGTAGATGCCAGAAGAAACAAATTTCAGAGATGGGGCAACAGAACAGGCACATTACTAGCAAGACTAACCAAACCCCAACGCTCACGCTGCCCCATACTACAAATACTTAACTCCAACACAAACCAAATCATAACCACACAACCAGAAATACAACAACACTTCCTACAATACTTCGAATCTCTATACACACCACACACGACCACAACCACAGACATGGACGCTTACCTGGAAACATGCTCGCTCCCTCAACTCACAGTAGAACAACAGGAATCACTCAACCGCCCGATAACCCAACAGGAAATCTCCAAAGTCATTCAAACACTACACAACACCAAGGCCCCAGGCCCAGACGGCTTCCCGGCAGAATACTATAAACTATTAAACCCCCACATACTCCCCATCCTCACAGATTTATACAATAACATTCTTACTCAAGAAGTCCATATCCAAAATTTCAACGACTCCCAAACCATCTTACTGCTCAAACCAAACAAAGATCCACTATTAGTCCAATCCTACAGGCCGATATCACTATTAAACCAAGACTTCAAAATCCTAACAAAAATAATAGCAAACAGACTTAGCCACATCATGCCAAACCTAATCACAGACTCACAACTGGGTTTCACCAAAGGCAGAAACACCACCAAAGCCATACGTATAGCCACAACCGCCATAGCGGCCCACTCCACCAGACCCCAGTCCCAGGAGATCCTGTTAAGCCTGGACGCTGATAAGGCCTTCGACAGGGTCTCCTGGGAATTCCTACATAAAATTCTCTCCATACGCAACATCGGTCCTAATTTCATCAGATTAATAACATTTCTCCACAATAACACCAACACCTCCCTGCTAATAAACAACACCAAATCACACACATTTCAAACCCACAGGGGGACAAGACAGGGATGCCCACTTTCTCCCCTACTGTTTAACCTTAGTTTAGACCCATTACTCAGAACCTTAGCCAACAATAAACAATTCACAGGCATCAAAATAGGCAAAGAAGATCTAAAACTCTCAGCATATGCAGACGATATTCTCCTATTTATATCCAAACCCTTAAAATCCATACCAGCTATAATGAATGATCTAACACAATTCGGGAGACTATCAGGACTGCAAATAAACTATAATAAATCCGAGGCGCTCCCTTTGGGAACCGCTGACCCCCCAAACTGGTCAAACAACTTCCCATTCAAATGGGCCGCTACTACCATAACATACCTGGGAGTTGTCCTCCCCAGACAAATAGACTTACTATACTCAAAAAACAACCCCCCACTCATAACCCGATTAACACAGGCACTGACAACATGGATTAAATTCCCTCTATCCTTCACAGGAAGAGCTAACCTTATAAAAATGATTTTATTTCCCAAACTGCTTTACCTACTGCAAACCCTGCCGATATTCCTATCTCACAAAGACACAAAACAAATAAATACCATTTTCCGCAAATACATATGGCATAACAAACCCTCACGAATTAATTTCAACACTCTTACACTCCCAAAAAACAAAGGAGGCATCGGCTTCCCAAACATCGAATTATACAATATAGCCTCCCACCTCAGAATAGTCAGGGACTGGCTACACGCCTCCTCAGGTTACACACGCACAGACCTAGACCAACAACTCTGTGGCCCCCAGTCCCTGCTTTCATTGCTACATACCCGTTTTTTGGACTTGCCAGGGGAGAGCAGGGATAACCCTCTACTAATGTCAGGCTGGAAAGCATGGAACAAAGCCCGCTCTGTAATGGGCCTGAAACAGTCTCATTCATTGTGGCTACCATTTACTGACCACCCGAATTTCCAGGAAGGGAGGGCCCATACAATATTCCACAGATGGAAAACAAAGGGGATAAAGACAATCCGAGAACTTGTGGACACACACACCAAACACACTCTATCCTTTTCACAGGCAAAAAATAAATTCCCTATTATTGGATCGAGTTTCTTCCACTATTTACAGGCCAGCAGCTTCGTCTCAAAATCAATCTCATACTTGGGAGAGACAGACTGGAACAACCCATTAGATACACTCCTACAATCCCCAGAACAAAGTCTGAACTCCCTGTCTAACTACCACAAACTTCTACAACACCACTCGAACACTCAAACCACCCGTCAAAAAATTAACCAATGGAAACAATACATACCCACAATGACCGAAAACATCATGCACGATATCGTCAATCTACACACAAATCATCTCCCAGCAAATTCATACCATGAGATGACCTTAAAACTTATACACAGGGGCTACATCTCACCATATAGACTGGGGAGGATCAGGGATCTGCCCCAAACTTTGTGCCCAAAATGCAAAAACCCCAAACCAGATCTTTTCCACTGCATGTGGTCCTGCCCAGTTATCCAAGACTTCTGGAAACAAGTGGCAACATTCTCCACACAACACTTAGTTAACTACGTCCCCCTAACACCACTCTGGGCAATATTTGGATACTCGACAACACAAACCTCCCACATCACATTAGGAGCAAAGAAACTGCTCCTCAATATATCCGCTGCAGCTAGAAAAACCATATTGCAACAATGGATAACACCCACCCCACCATCCATGAAACTATTCAAAACCAAACTATCTTATCTCTTCAGAATGGACTGGGTGGAAGCAACACTGGACAGAGAAAACAAAGTTAGTCAATTCTTTAAACTGTGGGAAAGTTTCATTGATATTTTGCCAACACATATTAAACAGAGTGTTCATGACTGTTTCCATACAACGGGATGGTATGCGGAACAAACTCTGAGCAATAATCCTCCAGTCTCCCTACCATAAATATCTACACAAGTCAACCCGTGCGATACTCCCCCCTCCCCCCCCTACCTCCCAACCAACCGAACCGCAACTTCACCCGACCCCCGGCGTTTGGACAACAATGACATTTATATGAAACACTGTAAAAGTCAACCTAGGCAACAGTTTAGTTAAGTTAAACAATGTTAGTAGTCCACAACTTAATTGTGGCAAGTTAAGTAAATAATATTAAAAAAAATAACCGCAAGATTAGAGATGTGGACTGACGAACACTAATAGGAACTAGTTGATATACCAAATGGCTAATGTTGTTTATATGTATAATTTACCTATCAACTGGTTATATAACCTACCTATTATTTACTATCTGGGAATATACAATAACGAAATTAATGCAAAAGTGTTATTATGCAGCCCTTTTTTATTTTAAATTATCACAGTTTTTGCTAATGAATATATGATATGCTAATGTATACATTGCCCTCTCTTTATGTTCTGTAAACCCTCATCTCTGATCTCAATAAAAATATTTTTAAAAAAAAAAGTTTTCTTTTACTAGAGACCAGTGAACGAGAGATCAAAGACTGGATGGAATGTATCTGCGCTAATTATTTTTATTTTATATGTGAACTAGGTTCATTCAGGGAGATGCAATATCCCGTGCTAACAGCAAAATAAGCGCTAAATTCACACTATTGAAGGTTTTGCGCTGCCTGCACCATGTCACAATTTTTAAAAATATTGCACAGCACAAGAGATGCAATAAATTTTGTGCCGGTTTTTGCACAAATAACACCTTTTCAATTGTGTCTTTAAAGCCGTGCAAAAGCTTGCAACTAACCGCTAGCATTTTCGTAATGTATTAAACAGTCGCAAAGTGGTTAATACATTGTGGGAACAAGTGCAGGTAGGTTGCGTATGCGAAATTTATTGCATATCTCAGACATTCCTTCTGAGCTTGCATGGTCTAAAAAGAAGACATGACTTTTTAAAAGAAACAAAACAAAACAAAGCCCTACATGCTAAAAGACTCTAATGTAGAACATCCAGATCTCATTGTACTGAAAAAGGAAAATTAGAACTTTTCAGTAGAAAAATAAAAAACATAGCCTCTGCCTGCCAAAATGATCAGCAAACTATCTTTCCATTGGAAACTAGGGATTTTCACATAAAACAGCATAAATTAGTAAGAAACAGCTACAAGTATTACCGTATATACTTGAGTAAAAGCTGGACTGGATTGAGCCAGGGCAGGCAGCTTTGTTAAAGGGATAACAGACATTAGGAAGACAGTTTGTGACTGTGTGCTTACCGTATATACTCGAGTATAAGCCGAGGTTCTCAGGCTTTAAAAATAGCCTTAAAACCTGACCTCGGCTTATACTCGGGTCACTGTAAATTTTTCCAAAATCTGCTGCTGCTTACTTGCTCTCTATGTAACCAGGTACCGGTAAGTTAAATCTCTGGATCCTGCTGGCACTCTGCTGTCTGCACGATGCACTGACGTCCGTACTTGGCGGCTGTCTAACTTACTGCCTGGCGCTGAGTAGTGATGTCACTACTTGGCGCCGGGCAGTAAGTAAGACAGCCGCAGAGTACCGACGTCAGTGCAGCGTGCAGACAAGCAGCTCCACTTCCTGATAGCGTCTGTTAGGCGGTTGGGCGTGATGTCACTTCACCGCAACAGCCGCAACCAAGAAATGGAGCGGCTGTCAGCTGCAGTTCAGAGGAGGAGCGGCGAGGGACTGGGTCAGGTATGAGACTTATGGGGCATCTTTGGAATATATTAGTAATGCAAAGTTAGGTTGGGGGGGGGTGATTAACATTTGTAGCTAAACTTTATTTTGTTTAATTGACCGTTTCTCCTTTGGTCAGGTTTGGAGGTGTGATAACATTAATAGCTAAACTTTACTTTTGACTGGACATGACCTTGAAGTTACCTAGATAACAATAACTACAAGGTAGATAATGCTTCCCCTGTTAATTCCACAGACCCCCAAAAAGCTTTTTGAATAACATGGTTGATGACAAACCAGAAATTAATATTGTACTACAATGTATACATATTAAATGTTAATGTTGATTTATGCAAATAGATCTATAACGTGTGAATATTATGCTTTAACCATACTAAGGGTTACTAAGGTTAAAGGGCATGTCCACCCCCAAAACTATAATCCCCCACTACTGGCCCCATTGTGTAGTGTAGTTTTATCCTTACCTTACATCCCAGCTCCATCTGGTTCTTCTGCTATCCCCCCTAAAGTCCAAAAAAACGCCCACCAGGAGTACTGCAGAGTCCATATAGGACTCTACCTCCTGTCTCGCCTCCGGGAGAAGTTTGGCATGCGCACTGCAGCCCTTCTCCCCCTCCCTCCTGATTAGGATTCCCTCCCCCTAGCGTAAAATCATTTTGATATAATATTCCCCCTGTCCCCCCAGCCCCAACCACTTTATTTTTATTATCAGAAAGATCTAAACAGCCCTCAAAAAAGGTTGGCTGTATTCTCTTAGGTTTGGGGGTTTTAAATGAGTTTCCTGGATGCCAATGATCTCTATAAGCGCATAATATATCTATCCTATTCAAAGCCCCTGGAAAGGATGGACAGCAAACAGCACCCCCACATCTCCAAAGGAGTGTTGATCATATTAGCTAAAAACCTCGAATATAAAATACATAAGGTTCACTCAGACAAAAACAGTACTTTTGTTTGTGTGGCAATATACTAGCAGGTACATATTAACCCCTCACCCCACAACCCTAAATGTTGTATATGTGTATGGAAGAGTTTAATAGGGTAATGAATGTAGAAAAAACTAGATTCTCATCTAATCAACCTAAGACCAACAGCCCTACAGAATGTTGGATTGGATAGATCTATGGTGTTACCACCACCCTAATGACAATGAGTACACTCTGCCACTCGACATCTCATAATATGTTATCTAGAATAGATTACTTTTTCACAAACAGGAGAAATGTTGAGATAGTTCACAGTTCATCAGATCACTCCCCTATTATTGTGGAAGGGCAAATTGGCACTGATCAACAAACTCCACACTACCCAGAATACCCCCCTTCTGGCTCGCTCTGAACCCTAATCTTGATGACATAAATCAATTCTCAGAATATCTAGCCCTACAATACGACCCAGTCCCCCAACTAATTCAGTCGGATGACTTTAAGGTGGTTAGGCAAAAATATTTTGAATTGGGTAACCAGTCTGCTAAACTATTGGCTAGATTAGAACACGGCCCCACAGATTTGTACAAAATCTCGCTGTCACAGACCCCATAAGGGGCACAGTTACCAATTCTACCCTTACAATAGGAAATGGACAAATGCTAGAAAAAGAAAGCACTAGATAACATAGCTATTAACAAAGCCCCTGGTCCAGATGGCCAACCAACCGAACTATAAAAAAATATAGATAAATATTACTTCCCAAACTCTTTGAAATCTTTAACCACTCATTTGAATCTAATTTCCCTTTCTACCTCTAGGTACAAATCACACTTAAACCCAGTAAAGACCCATCTGACTGTGGCTCATATATTCCTACTAAACAGGCACTATAAATTACTGGAAGAGATCTTAGTATCAAGATTACTAAAGGCAATCATTAACAGTGTGCATGCCAATCAGACAGGCCTCATCCCTGGCAAATCCACAACAATCCACAACATTAGGAAAATCATAACCCAGGGGCTAGACAAATCCCTGTCACCAAAACGACTGAAAAATCTTTCCTGGTGACCAGAATATTTTACAAAGTCAAATTTACTTGTGTACCGCCACCTACTAAGCATTCCTAGGTCGTCAGACAGAGCAGAGCACTATTAATTTAATTTGCATCTTTTGTCTTGTAGATTGCGAGGGGTGCCGGGATCCTGCCGTGCAGAGCAATAGAGCGGGGTTCAGGATTGCAGCCTTTCCTTAAGTATGCAGCAGCTGTTCCCACCTTCTGCTGCGAATGCGGGTGGAGTGTGCCGCTTACTAGCATGGCTACATTAAAGACAGTCTGTGAACCCACTATTTTATGATATAACCTAAGGGGAAAACTATACTTAAGAGACTCCGGCAGCCATGGCATTGGTGTGGGAAGCCTGTGTATGACAAGCGGAAGGTAAAGGCAGGGAAAAAACTGCTGTGGATTGGCATTTGGTAGAAAGGACCTTTAGGACTGTCCCATCTTGTTTAAAAACAAGATTGCTCTTTCCGTTATTGTGTATTGTTGTTTAGTATGGACAGTTTTGATGGTGCCTGCCTCATGTATGGGATCTTGGAGCTGCCGCACCAAGGGACCTTTGATTGCGTCAGATGTGAGGTTGCCCAGTTAGAATCTGAGGTAAAGAAAAGGGGAAACTTTCAGCATTGCAGGGCTTGGGAAAAATGCAGGCACTGATAGAGGCCAGTAAACTGGAGGGTGGAAATAAGGTGGTGAAGGAAGATAGATTTGTAACGGTCTCCAGGGGAAGTAGGGGACAGAAGGATAGGGTCACTTCTTCCCAGCTAGTTGATCCCAAGATATTTGAGGTTTTAGGTGAAGATGCGGAGAACAACAGCTCAGAAGTAGCATGTATGGAGCGGGCCGTTGCCTTCATCACCCAGGGGGCCTCCATCTCTAACAAGGGAGGGAGAACTGTAGGCAAGGAAGGATAGACAGGTGAAAGTGGTAGGGGGCTCCATTATTAGAAAGGTAGATAGGGTAATTACCGCCAAGACCCTACATGCCAAACAGTGAGCTGTCTGCCTGGTGCTAGGGTTCGACCTGTGGTGGATTGTGTAGACAGATTATTGGGTGGGGCTGGGAGTGACCCAGTGGTATTGGTTCACGTTGGTGCCAATGACAAAGTTAGAGGTGGAGGTCCTTAAAAATTATTGAGAGTTATGGGCCAAGTTAAAAGTAATTCAGAAATACTACCACAGTCACATGCTATGGAGAAAACGAGAGCTTAGGAGTATTAATACGTGGCTAAGAGGGTGGGGTAAGGAGATGGGGTTTGGATTTTTAGAGAACTGGGCTGACTTTTCTGTTGGCTACAGGCCATTTAGTAGAGATGGACTGCACCCCAATGATGATGGTGCAGCTGTTTTGAAGAGAAGATGGCTAGGGGGTTGGAGGAGATCGTAAACTAGGTATGGGGGGCAGGTTACCTTGGACTACACATGGGTAGATAAAGGAGTAAGGCATGAGGAGGCTTATCAGATAACAGAGGGAGAAGATGAGGAAGGGGGGAGCATAGAGGATAATGAGGCATGTACGTCCAAGTATGGAAGTAAATTAATTGATAATCTAAAATGTATGTTTACAAATGCAAGAATGCATAGATATAAACGAGAAGGCAAAAACAATATGTGTGGAGCCATGTACAGAAAGCAAGAAACTGGGTAAATTAATTGTTGGTGTATGTTATAAGCTGCCAAATGCCAGTGAGTAGGAGTAAATGAATCTCCGTATGCAGTTGGCGAAGGCTGCTGGTATGGGGTATGTTCTGGTTATTACCCTGATATAGATTGGCGTAAGGGAACTGCCAGCACCTCCAAAAAGTATCAAGTTCTTAAATTTTCTATACAAGCATTTCTTTGACAGATGGTAGACGTTCCAACTAAACAGGAAGCATTGTTACATCTGGTGATATCTTATAACACGGAGCTCATTTTGGAGATGAGGGTAATGGGAAGCTTAGGGAATAGTGATCATGATATAGTGTCATTTATTATAGGTTGCAAAAAACAAAAGTGAACTGGGTTAACAACTGGGAGAATTTGTTCCTAGGTAAAGATATTGAGCAGAAGTGGACCGCTATTAAAGGGCTATTTAACTATTTCTAAATTTAAACCTTTAGGCAACAAGTGTAAAATAAATGAGGTCCAGTCCCGCCTGGCTTTTTCTCTTTTCAGGTAAAAAGAGAAATCTAACAAAAAGAAAAAGGCTTTAAAATATTGAAATCAGAGGTAACAGAACAGGCTTACAGGGAGTATAAAAGCTTTAATAAGGAGTGCAAGAAAGCAATTAAACTAGCTAAAATAAAAAATTAAATAAGGAGAGCAGAACAATGCAAGTTCAACCTGGCTAACAGGTTGTATGCAGGAAGGGTTTGGGTTTTTAGAGAACTGGGCAGACTTTTCTGCTGGCTCTTTAGGAGTGATGGGTTGCACCTCACGGATGGTGGTGCAGCTGTTTTAGGGGAGAAGATGAATAGAGGGTGGAGATTTTAAACTAGGTTGGGGGGGGGGGGCTGGGATAGCCCAGGGAGTAATCAGGGTGTAGATTGCCCAGTGGTGGGTAGAAAGTGGGGTGAGGTTAGCATAGGGGAGAGGGAGACATGTATATTAAAGAATAAAAATAAATTACAGGATCATAATCTAAAATGTATGTTTGCAAATGCGAGAAGCGGAGATAATTGCATTGGCTGAAATGATGATGTGATAGGTATAGCAGATACATGGTTGAATAATTCTCATGACTGGGCTGTAAATGTACAAGGATACTCTTGTTTAGAAAGGATAGGGAAAAAAGGAAAGGGGGAGGAGTGTGTTTATGTTAAACAAGAGTGGAAGCCATATTTAAAAGAAGAGATAACTGGTGATATGGATGTTAAAGTGGAGGCAATATGGGTGGAATTGGGCAATAGGAAGGGGGTAATGTCATTGTTGGTGTCTGCTACAAGCCGCCAAATGCTAGCAGAGAGGAAGTGGGGCAACTACTTATGCAGGTGGCAAGGGCTGCAAGTTTGGGAAGTGATCTGTTTATGGGGGACTTTAACTACCCTGACATAGATTGGTGCATTGGAACTGCCAACACAGAAAAGGATGATGGGTTCCTGAATTTGCTGCAGGTGGTTGAAGTTCCTACTAGAAAAGGTGCTCTGTTGGATTTGGTAAAATCCAACGTCGGGGAGTGTACTATAGTTATAAAGGTAACTGGAGGATTAGGGAGTAGCGACCATGAAATAGCTTCAAGATCACTGAGTTAACAAAAGTTCCCAGGCTAAAAGTAGCTCTTCAGCATAATAATTGGGATGATATATTATCTGTTAAAAGGTACTGAACAGAAGTGGACTGTTTTAAGGGGATTTTAAGCCATTTTACATCTAAATTTAAACCCGTGGTAAATAAATTTAAATTAAAAAAGTGTGCCTCTGGATTTGAAAAATGCGGATGTAATTCCAATATTCAAAAAGGGTAGTCGTTCCCAGCCTGGTAATTACAGGCCTGTTTCACTTCAGTGGTGGGGAGTATGTTTCGAGGACTGACCTTATAAGAAATAATCAACATGGATTTAGGAGGAATGGATCTTAGATCTTGTCAAACTAACTTGCTTGGTTTTTATGAGGAAGTGAGTAGGAATTTGGACTTTGACATTGGAGTAGATGTACTTAGGTTACTATACTTTGGTTTTACTAAGGCTTTTGATACAGTCCCCCATAGGCGACTAATGTATAAGCTAAGGTCTGTTGGGCTGGGGTGGCACATTTGTACATGGATAGAAAGTTGGTTAATGGATAGAATCCAGAGTTGTTGTTATTGGGGCTTCATAAAAAAGGACTAAGATTCTAAGTGGGGTGCAAAAGGATTCTGTGTTGGGTCCACTTCTATTTAATCTATTTTTATTAATGACTTGGAAGTGGGTATTGTCAGCAAGGTTTCTGTGTTTGCTGACAACACAAAACCTCAGAGGGTGTGCAATCATTGCAGATGTGCAAGGTACTCACCTGTGCATCTGGTCCAGCGACGATCCGCTGAGCGGCGCTCCAGGCCCTGTGACGTTGAAGCTCGCTCGTCTTGCTCGAGCCATCATGACATCACTACGCAAGTGCGCCGGCACCAAGATTCAAATAGCTCCTCCTCTCTTCCCCTGATGCTCACTTGTCAATTGTATTGGTGTCTGTTGTTCGTGCTTCTTGCCTAGCAGCTTTCTCCATTGTCCAGTATCCAGCTCCATTGTTACAGCCTTCTCCATTGTCCAGTATCCAGCTCCATAGTTACAGCCTTCTCCATTGTCCAGTATCCAGCTCCAGAGTTACAGCCTTCTCCATTGCCCAGTATCCAGCTCCATTGTTACAGCCTACTCCATTGTTCCAGTATCCAGCTCCATTGTTACAGCCTACTCCATTGTTACAGCCTGCTCCATTGTTCCAGTATCCAGCTCCATTGTTACAGCCTGCTCCATTGTCCAGTATCCAGCTCCATTGTTACAGCCTTCTCCATTGTCCAGTATCTAGCTCCATTGTTCAGTATCCAGCTCCATTGTTACAGCCTTCTCCATTGTCCAGTATCCAGCTCCATTGTTACAGCCTACTCCATTGTTACAGCCTTCTCCATTGTCCAGTATCCAGCTCCATTGTTACAGCCTACTTCATTGTTCCAGTATCCAGCTCCTCCATTGTTACAACCTACTCCATTGTTCCAGTATCCAGCTCCTCCATTGTTACAGCCTACTCCATTGTTCCAGTATCCAGCTCCTCCATTGTTACAGAATCCAGCTTCAGTGTGGTGCCAGTATCCCACTGCTTCCTCCTTCATCCTACTAAAAGTGAGTCTTCCCTGTACACTATTCCTACTGATTTAGGGCAGCGTTACAAGGTAGATCTTGATAGATTGTCACATTGGGCTGCTAAGTGGCAGATAAGATTCAGTGTTGATAAATGTAAAGTGATGCAGTTTGGACATGTGCTGCTTAAACTATAAATGGCTCTGTGTTAAGTGAATCCCTGTTGGAAAAGGATCTTGGAGTTTTGGTGTGTAACAAACATAAGTAGCAAGCAGTGCCAGGCAGCAACAGCTAGTGCCAGCAGGATATTGTCTTGTATAAAGAGAGATATGGATTCAAGGGAGGAAAATGTTATTCTCCCGCTTTACAAAGCATTGGTAAGGCCTCATTTGGAATATGCAGTGCAATTTTGGAATCCTGTATACAAAAAGAATATATTGGAAATGGAAAGGGTTCAGAGAAGGGCAACTAAAAATAATAAAGGGAATGGGGGAGCTTGAATATGAAGACAGATTGGATAAGTTACAATTATGTACACTAGAGAAAAGGCACTTGCATAGGGATATGATTACTGTTTATAAACACATTAATGGGCCATACATTAAACTATCTGGGGCATTGTTCACCAAAAGAACATGTCATAGGACATGCAGACATCCCTTAAGACTTGAAGAAAAGAAATTTAGTCTTCAAGTTAGGAAAGGGTTTTTCACTGTGAGAATGGTAAAACTATGGAACTGACTTCCAGTGGAAGTTGTAATGGCAGGTTCATTGGATAGTTTGAAAAGAAAGCTTGATGAGTTTCTAAAACAGGGAATGTTGCAGGTTACTGGTATTGATACATGAAGTAGAGTTGATCCAGGGAAATTTCCCATTGCCACTTGGAGTCAGGAAAGAATCTTTTTCCCATTCATAATTTTGGTGGGATTTTTTGCCTTCCACTTGATCAACAGTTAGGCAGGAATTGTGGGTATTGCCGAGTGTGTTGAACAGGCTGGACGTATGTCTCAATTCAACCTTAAATACTATACTAAGAGAAATAAATTCTTATATGAATTTACCCTCATCTCTTCTGGCTTTTCTCTGCAGTCCCCGATGTAGCCAATGGGAGGACATGCTCTGCAAAGAACATTGGCTACTTTGCAGACTATCACTGACAGTAGCGGAGGGTTAGAGCAGACTGGATCGGTGATCGGAACTTTATGTAAGTATTCCAGCAGATCTGTAAGTATGCAGGTCGGTAAAGTATCCAGGTCCTCAACCTGGGTATTCATGTGCGGAGCAGGAAAAAGTTGGATATTGGTATACTTTTCTTTCTCTACTGCACATGAGTAGTTACTAACTATGTGGATTATACATAGGAGACATCTGCTTTGATAGGGAATTGCTCAACTGTACATACCTGCAATACCAAGAAACGCGCAGTGCTGGCAAATAAGTAAGGAAGACACAAATGTGTCTTTAAAGGGTAACTGTAGTCTCTAAACAGACTGTTACATGCAGAGTTACAATTCATGGAAGCTGTTACATGCAAAGTTACAATTCAGGCAGTACGATATAACTGGGCTGGTGCCTAAGGCATGGGGGTGGTGCTGGTGATGTCATAGCTGACAGTGTTGGCTGTAAACACCACCCTTTATACTGCTATAATTTTCCATAGATTGCAGCTAGAAGCATCATCCCAGAGTCGTTTTAAAGGTAGAAATGTGTCTTTTTAATAATGGACACTTGTATGGAGACCACATACCTTTTAAGGCCATAATTATTTTTTAGCTTTGCCAAAGTTTAACAAGTCAATCCAGGAAGGTCTTATCTTTTTCTATAAGTTATTTAGTTTAGGTTATTTAGCCACAATTTTAAAGCTGTTTTTCTCAGTCTCAAGGGGTTCGATATAACTAGCAAAAGTGTGCTCGTTGGTGCACAGTGGGAAATATGTGGGTGTAGGTTTAGCTATTTGTGGATACACACTACTAAAAAATTTCAGGGAATTACACAGTAAAAAAAAAAAAAGCAAGATATTAAAAAAAAAAAAAGAAACTGCTAAAATCCGTTCTGCCTGTGGACCTGTAAAATGGTCTGGGGAAAACGTACAAACATCCAGAAGTTTAAAAAAATAACTTTACTCACGATCAAAATGTTTTTTGAGCTTCCACATTCTATTTTCGAGGGTCACCAAAATTTTAGAAAAGAATTTTAAAGGAATTTTTGAAGATTTTGTAAAAATTATACAGTAACTTACTATAAATGGCTCTGGGACCTGGGAAGTGGTCTGGGGAACAGATAATCAGATTATTTCAGAAAGAAACGGATTGGTATACTAACCAATCAGATTCCTTCTGAAAGAATCTGAATTTAATAAATTCTGTTTAGAAAATAATCTGAAAGAATCTGATTGTATCCAATCAGAATTGGTTACAATCAGATACTTTTGAGAGAGAATTTTAAAGGGCATGTCCACCCTTGATAAAAACTTTTGTCCTATAATAGATTACAGCCCCCCTGCCCCAACCACTATAAAAATAATTTAAGAAAGTGCCCAGATATTTACTTACCTTCCCTCTCTCCACCGACGCCCGGCCCGGCCTTCTGCTTGCGAGACACTGCAAGCAGGGGGCGGGGCCGGCAGCCGCGTCCGTGATTGGCTGAGAGGCAGCCAATCACGGACGCGGCTGTCGGCTTCTCAGAATGCCGGTGGAGAGAGGAAAGGTAAGTACAGTTCTGGGGTCTTTCTTAAAATTATTTTTATGCGGTTGGGGCTGGGGGAACATATACTATTACAGGGCCAAGGGGTTTTATGGTAGGGGGAGGGATAGCAAAACGGGAGGGAGAGGGAGGGGGAGAAGGGCTACAGTACGCATGCCAAACTTCTCCCGGAGGCCAGGTAGGAGGCAGAGTCCTATATGGATTCTGCTATCCTCCTGGTGGGCAGTTTTTGGGACTTTGGGGGGGGGGGGGCTACAGGAGAACCATATGGAGCTGGGATGTGAGGTAAGGATTTTACTACACTACATGGTGGGGCCATTAGTGGGGGGGATTATAGTTTTGGGGGTGGACATGCCCTTTAAACTGGGTACACACATGAAACATCAATAAAGATGACAGACAGGATCGGGCTACACACGGTCCTGAGCACTCCCCCTATGCAGCCAGAAAGCTGATAGCGAAGAAAAAAATGTATAGGTAAAGGTTAATAAATGACAATCGATCCAAGTATCAACTGGGTTAGGCTCACAAACACAGCAAATATCAGACCGATATCCTCTGTCTGACTATATCAAATAATAAAATCCACAGATACTTGGGTGTAGATAAAAAGAAATATTCCTTTAATTATATTACCATTCAGGTGTATACCAATATAAAAGTATAATATACATAGATCAATAAAAAATATTCATCAAAAAGTTGTATTGAAGTGTTCCATTCCTATAAGCTGTAGTCCATACATATAGAATCCGTGTATATCACTATAATCCAAGTGCTGTGACCACTGAAAAGGTCCTGCACGCCACTTACCCCAGGAAAGATCCTGATGACGGTCAGATCAGTGGCCGAAATGCATTGATCGGAGTTTCCTACACAGAGTTGCATTGAGAAGTCCCATGAGTGCCCTGCCCATTGGGAGAGGTTTTATCTATATACTAGAAAAACTGTGCCCGTTGGTACACAATGGAAATTGCGTGTATGTTTTGCTATGTGTGGATATAGAATCTTTTCTCAGGTATATTTTAAACTGTTACTCAGCCAGTCACCAGCTTCCAGAGGAACCAAATAGGATAATCCTGCAGGTCTGAGAGTAGACCCAGGCAATCCTGCTACACTGTGTGGTTGAAACAAAACATGCTAGGTTAATACTTATTAGTATTCACCACGGCAAGTGGTGATGGTACCTCATATATTATAACAAAGATCCAAACGAGGGAGCACACTATAAGTGTAGAATCAATACAAAAATTTGCTAGTATACATAACCCTTTAAAAAGCAAAATCACAGATCGTATTACAATAAATTCTAGAAAATAGTCTAACACCCGGAGTACTTATTAGTACTGAAAAACAATTCACAATGTACCGACACCTACATTGACCCATTGGCAGGCTAAATAAATGGCCACTTATGCGTTTTTGCGAATTGGAATGGCTGAACTTAAAGGGCAAGTCCAACCCTAAAATGAAACCTTACATACAGGTAAATCACCCCCCAAAACGGTAAGAGTTTGAAAACTGAAATATATAAGTCTAACCTCAAATCCTGCACAATGTCCTGTTTCTGCTTCCTGGTTCTTCCAGTTAGTAACTGTCATTTATGGATTTGACAGTTGACATCCCAGCCAATGACTGAATGCTAATCCCCTAACTGCCTCTTCTGAGCATGCCCAGGCTCAGTACAAGTTTCTAAATTGCGCAGTTTCCATGAGGCATCCAGAAGAATAGCTGGCATACAGTAATGAATTCATAGTCCGAAACTCCTAATTTGGCAAAAGACAGTTAAAGAAGGCGAAAAGTTTAACAAACCTTTATAAAATATGCCCTTAAGTGAACTTCTCTCCTTTGTATCTGCTTTCAGGTGGGATTTTTATGTTGCCCACACCTGTTACTTGCCCCAGGTGAGTTTAAAGAAGCATCACATGCTTGAAACAATCTTATTTATCCACAATTTTGAAAGGGTGCCAATTTTGTCCAGCCCATTTTTAGAGTTTTGTGTGAAATTATGTCCAATTTGCTATTTTTCCTCCCTTTTTAGTTTTGTTCCAAAACATGTATATAGCAAAACATGTGTTACTGTAATACTTTTCTGTGAGAAATACTTTCTGGAAAAATTTCTGGGGTGCCAACAATTTTGTCTGTATAGAGGATGTATAGATGAGTTACCCTTCAATGTGTGGCTTTTAAAGAACAGAAACAGCTGTTCTGTGGTTTCTCTTTTAAACAGATGAGACTACAAAAAACGCTTTTGATATTAAAACAATAGAGAACTATTTCATCAAATTTTACTTTTAAGTTTTTTTGCACTTTCAATCATCTATAATAGCCTTGACACTCAACAAAAAAAAGTTATTTTCCTTTAAAAATGCATTTCAATAAAATTTAAAAACTAGCACCAGCACAAAGAAAACTGCTTCTGCCAGACTTACCGTACTGCTGGCTTCAGCACCATCTTGAAAACAGGAAAGTCCAGTACACTAACCTTGCAGATGAAACTTAATGCGCTGGTGCTCCTCAACAAAACTATGGGAGGTAGAAATGAATTAATTCTACCTCCCTGCCCCAGGTACTTTACATTTTAAAAAATTTTTTTTTACAGTATAGCTCTCCTTTAAGTGGTTGAGGTGGCACTACTACCAATAATAATGTACTTAGACCACACTGTAGCACATCTGAGTGATATGGAAGCGTACATGCAAGTATTTCCTATACGAATAGCATGTGCTCCGATTAACTGATAGCAGTGCACCTAGTGTGGCCAAAACATTTGGACAACACTAATGTACGCTTTTAAATACGTGATTGCATAATAAAACGCGTCAGTGTGGCCTAGCCCTTATTGGTAATATACAGCACTGAAATGTTCCCCTTTTTGTTTAGTAGATTTTATGCTATGCATTGATTGTAAAGAACATGATCCCTAATTTACCATAATCCCATTCTAAGATAGGCACGCTACTTAAGGAGCATTACATTTAGGCTAGCCAATCAGCAAGAATAATATTGAATATTGAGTTCCAAAGACATTACTAGCCTCTTAAAAAAAATTATTTGACAGATGTAAAATCTGGCTTACTGGCTCATTGGATTTTCAAGTTCTGCATTAAAGTGGAATGAAAGTCTAATAAATTTAGTTCAGGTGATCTCTCGTGTAATTCGCTTTTAAAAAGGAAAATATATAGCAGCTAATTTCCTAACAAATACTTTAAAACCATTTTTAACAGGAGGATTAAAAATATAGAAGATCCTTATTACAAGGAGTCACCTAAACTGAAATTATTATTAGACTTTTATTCTCCTTATTAAGGATCAGTAATGAAAAATAAACCTATGGCTAGTGTTGCTGTATATCTGTGGGGGAAAAAATCATGCAGAGTGTACAACAGGAGCAGAAAATCTACACATGTTCAAGTGCTGTTATATCGTTTAAGACAACAAAGAGGGGTTGCAGGACTTGGTTCTCTGCTGGCATTAAACACATGCAAAGGAGAAGATTGTAGTAATGCCATATGGGGCACTATGGTTTTACTTGGCACAAAATAGCAATAGTGGCTTTTTGTATATCCAAACATGAAATAAATACCATGCAACACCAGGCTTGCAGTCCTGTGTACTTTATTGTGCGGCACACGGACATCATAGTGACGTTTTGGTACAGAATGTAACTTCCGACAAAAGTTACTGCAAGCCTGGTGTCGCATGGTATTTATTTCATGTTTGAATATTGACTGTTTGCCCTGGTTAACCATTGCGCCCAGCATATATTACTTGGATTGGATCAGGTGTGTGCAGGATTCCCATAATTGTGATTTCGCTTTCAGTATATCAGCATTTCAGCAGGCATTAACCAGGTAATCCTGTAAGGATTTTGTAATCCATCAAGAAATCCTTTTTTTTTTACAAATTAATTTATTTAAACTGTTCTTTTAAATGGATTTTTTTTATGAAAACAATTTACCGAAAACCTAAACAAAGGTTTTAGGCATATAGAAAGGCAAGGCATTTTACATTTCAGAAAACACTTTCTTCATAAATTTAAATATACAAAAACAATGAATTTCTTGCCATTCCGTTCAAGAAGTAGCAGTGTAGGAGATATACAAGCATTCATTTTTGGAGGGAAGAGCTAAAAAGACTGTGTCCTACTGTTAAGCACATGTGCACAAAGACTGAGAGAATATATACCATAGTAACTGAAATCTTTAGAGGGGAAAGTTTAACTGAAAACAGGGTTTATGGCGAAGCACGGTAGAATGGCTTAAAAATGATATATATTTGGTTTGGGTTTTATCACCATTGAAATATTCCACTGTTGTAGTGATTCAGTTTAAGCACAGCACGTCTCTCTTCAAAGGAGTAATTTCATCGTGTGCACAGGCATCAGGTTTCGGGCCCTGTTAGAATGTAGGAAGAAGAAATAGGTTTTATTAGCTTTCATGGTCATGGATTTCAATACAGTACAATACGCAAAATAGATTTTTGCTTTACTTTAATGCTACTTACTGTATACATATCGCAGATCAGGTTAAAAAGGGAACTTTGAGCCTGGGTTTGAAGTTCATCAGTGTGCTTCTAAATATAATAAAAAAAAAATATTTTATATAAAAAAAGTTTATTAAAGAGATTTAATTTTTTTTTTACATATTATTAATTCATGACAAGAGCAAGAATATGGGTGATTTTAAAGGGTAACTGTGGTTCAAAAATGACTAGGTAAATTGACAAGAATTGCCTTCCTTAGTATTTTTGCAATTAACTTTTATTTATTTTTTTTACATCGTTTTAAATATATTTAATGTGTGATATGGTAACACTTGAGAAAGGACCTAGACTGTCCGAAACATGTTGTGGTGTGCACAATAAATGCACGTTTGTTTATAGCAATACCTGTGGGGTTGTCTGAGTTTTTGGTTGCTCTATACTACACACTTATTTTGATATAGTAGCAGCATCACCAGATCCTCTGCTCTTCCTGCTCTGAAACCATGTGACAGACCTTACACACTCCCTGCTGTGCTGTACTGTTTTCCCACCTCTTCCCCTTAAGTCCTCCATAAGTCATTGTAACTCCATTTCTCCTGCTTTCGACAGCACTGAGCATGTGCCAACCGCAGATTAGAAGGAGGAACTAATAATTGTGACAGCAGATTCAGAACCTCCCACCCCCTAACTTTCTGATCTTGGCCTGTGCAGCACGTAGAGAGGTGGTTGAAGACTCATTTTAAAAAGGTCTTTCATTTAATTTAATCAACTTGTTTGGAAACCACAGTTCACCTTTAAAGGTAATATCACCAAAGGATCTGCACATCAAAAACACACACATACATATTGGTGCACAATGGAAATTATGTGTATGTTTTGCTATGTGTGGATATAGTGGATATAGAATCTTTACACGGGTATATTTTAAACTGTTACTCAGGCAGTCACCAGCTTCCAGAGGAACCAAATAGGGTAATCCTGCAGGTCTGAGAGTAGACCCAGGCAATCCTGCTACACTGTGTGGTTGAAACTAAACATGGTAGGTTAATACTTATAATATGAGGAACCATCACCACTAGCCTTGGTGAATACTAATAACAGAAGGTACCTCACAGCATCATGTTATTGTCATAGCATTGCCCTAATAATCTAATGTATAAACAAACATTTCTCATTCCCAGTTTACCTAAAGAAATTGATTTATCCTTTATATACTTATACAGATCTAATTGAAAAAAAGTAGCTTCAGAGCAATTTTTAATAACTGATAACTGCTTTGTAATTCAGTATTACAGTAAATCCTTGGTATACCTGCCTGGCTTTACCACTTAGCAAAAGCGAGCACCTTTATCCCAACCATTAATAGTGGCTTCCAATTCAAATTGTTCTAGCCAATCAGTCCACTCCCTAGTTACCCCATCAAATGGATCAAATTTAAAAATAGGTTTGGCAATTGGGCCTGGTAGAGCTACGGTAATTTCATCTGCAGGTATAACGACAGGAGGATTTAAATCAATACTATCAGTACCAGCCTCCATAGTGTAATAGAGAACAAATATACAAAGAAAACAGGGAGAATAAATGGTATTACCAGCACCGCTGCCACCTATCTGTACCAGATCACTAATTTATGGAAGGAGTATGGGTAGCATGGCACACAGTTGGTTACTCTGGTGGTCTGGCACAAAGCAGACAGTGCACATAAACAGGTTCCCACATAACATGTGCAGTAATCAGGGGTGTCCCTGTCTATGGTGCACCACTTTATATATTATTGACCAGGCCTGTATATTTTGTGTCCTTGTAAGTTGGTGTACACTTATCTGTTGCCTCAGAGTGTGTATCCAATAAGGTAAATTGTCTGTCCAATAATCTGTCTTCTCAACAGATGGTAACAGGATCTTATACACAGGATCTTGTGTTGCAGTCAATATCACTCCAAAGCACACATCACAATCCACATTCACTTTCTCTCCTCCTACCATATAGAGCAGGGATGTCTTCTATTTTATTATTCACTGACATCACCTGCAGGCTGGAGGTGGTATATAAGGAGCCTTGGTGTATATGTCCATGACAACACACATCATATCCTGTGTAGCAGACAAACTTTTTTTGGATAACACTTGGTGGTGTGGTTTAAGCTGCCATTTGACCATTCCATTTTAAAATAATGATCTCAGCTCTGTAAGTAAATGTATTTTGCATATTTTGTGTTGTACCCAATATAAGTCAGTGCTAAATTTTATATACATTTACTGATGGTCATTTAAATGGTAACAGTAAGATAGTACACACATACATATACACCTTTTTATGTGTAATATCCAATACCCCCACCACATTGGTAGCTCCTAAAAACTCAATACAATCTCCTATGGAGATTTAAATATATTTATATAATTTAAGGTATATATATAGAGATAGATAGAGAGAGATAGAGATAGATAGAGAGAGATAGAGATAGATAGAGAGATAGAGATAGATAGAGAGATAGAGATAGATAGAGAGATAGAGAGATAGAGAGATAGAGATAGAGAGATTAATTTGTCCCCTATCCACCGAAGAAGGAGAAGGCGCGCTGCGTTGGGCTAGGGTAGGGGATCGATCAAAGGCCAGCCCAGATCTCAGAGCTATGTAAGGGTAGTAGGGGGGCATCAATGGAGACATATTATAGTAGAAAAAAAAATTATATAATATTAGATGTTAGTTAGGTTTACGAAAAAGGCCAACCAAGTAAGGGCAGAAGTAAGGGTGAGAGGACAAAAGTGTGGAGCTGTTGCAAATTCTTTTGAAAATGTTATCACCATTGGCTTAGGGAGGGTCATGAACTTAATATGTTCACAAAGTGCGAAGATGTGCCCGTTTAAGTGATACTGGATTGGGTATTCTCAATAGGGTGTCACAAGCTGGTAAAAACTTATTTATTTCATCTTGAACATAGCAAACAAAGTACAAAGTCCTTGGCCCTTCGATGTTGGGGAACGGTAAAAACCCAAATAACGAGAACGTAACTGTGCTTTTCTATGTATTGTCTATATACATTCCCAACACTGAAAATACATCTACAGTTAGTTTGTAAAACAAGACTGGTGTGGCGTTGTTGAGCATAGCATGTAATAACAAAAGTTGTTTTGTAGCTTTTTTGTTATAAAAAAGACTTCAATTTACAAAATACACATAGAAAGCTCAGTCACAAAAGATAAAGCATTAAAGCTTTACTATTCCAAATGAAGGGAATTGGAAGATATGATGAAATTGATTAACACTAAAACATATTAGGAGATCATAGTAAAATAAAAGGTTTGAATTTGCCAGAACATGACCCTCAGTAAAACAACACATGAAGGGCCTTACTGTGGGGGTGTATTTAGCTATGAACTTAATTGGATAAAACGCTTAATTTTTGAACACTAGCCTGATATGCAGTGTCCACAGGGATGTGTTCTTTATGTATAGAGCTGGCATAAAAATGTTTTAGTGCAATTAGTGAAAGAGCCGTTGCTTAGGAACAGATAAACGGCCTGAAATTCATTTGTCAAAAGTTTTGGACCGCCATATATGGAAAGGCTTTATGCAATCATTGATGGAGAGAGCCCAATGATTTTAATTCTTAAAAATGAGTGATACCCTGTAGTGACTATGTTGTTTAAGTGTGAGGTGGACACTATTACCGAGGCAAAAGGCGGGTATCGCGTTAGTAGTGTTAACCAAAAAGAAGTAAAAAGGACAAAAGTTTTGTGAGTGTGAAGGTATACGGAACATAACAAATGGAATATAAGCTTTGTAAGGGGGGAATAGTTCCCCACAGGAGCTTTCGCGACTCAAATAACAATAAATTTAATAAATGCTAGATGTATACAGGCTGCAACAAAGCAGCTTAGATTTTTATAAGCTCAGGATATAATGGGGGAGCGGGGCAAATAACACTGTGACGTCTGCTCTTACCAGTCAATATACACGCCCAAATAAAACGCAACTGAAAGGCTGTGCCATTTACATAATTGATGACGACTTTAAACCACACACTAACCATAAAGGCTGCAGCAGTCCTGTACCAGGCGTTATCCGGAAACCTTTACCCTTAAGCATGTGTAAAATGCCTTTCCAAGGCATTCCCAAAATCCGCACTAAACCGTTGGCCCACACGAATGCTAGCCTCGGGATGTTTTGGAACATGCAGCATATTATGCCGGTCGAACAGTGATCATCTCCCTGTATAGGAGTTGCTGCTCCTAGAAAATCGTGCAGTCACTAAGCATTCCTCCGCCTCTTTAAATAGGAGAACGCCAGGACTATGGGTAGCACGTTGTTAGAACATCATTTCTAATAAAGATTGAATGCATGTAATGCAACCAATCTAATGTAACTGAAGTCCTATTGAGAAAAGTTTATTGTGGTGAGATTCATAACCGCATCAAAGGGGCGATTATAAAGACTTGTTGGGTATGACAGATATTTTAACATCTTATAAAAAAAAAAGGGTCGCACAAGTGTACGGCAAAAAAAGAAGGACAGCAGACAGGCAAGCAACCTCTGTTCACCCATAAGGACAGTAAGGAACAAACTGGTGCTTATGGGAAAGATAATCCAATATGTGGTGGCCAATTTGACATGGGACACTGAAAAAATTAGAGGTCTGATTGTGCAACCAAACATTAAATATCAACCTATTTACAAAGATGTGAAAACGGAGGCAGTGGCAAACCGAGTTTGATGAATCACTGGATCGAATTAAATGGGGAAAGGAAAAAAGAGAAAGAAAAGGGAGAAGTCAAAGCCATAGCATAATTAGCACACATTATCACTTTCTTCTGTATCTACTCCAATACAATAATAGAGAAGGGAAAGAAAAGGGGAAGAGGATATTTGTATACAGAAGGAGATCTTACTTTCGTGGTCTATGTTTAACAACATACAGCTACGTAATCGATGGGGGGTTAGCTTTGTCGTTTTCGTTATGTTCTAGTAAGGGCAGGAGCATTACAAGTACTCCACATGTTGGACGTTCATTAGCAATCCGATGCTGTCAAATGTGAAAAAGTTAAAATGGGGATTCCAGTATGATAATATATAGTGACATGGGTTCTTGCTCACGCATCAGGAAGAAGACGCAAGCGTTCTTTAGAAGTTATCAAATCAAAGATCTGTTCGCGCCAAAGGCGACAGTGTGGGGGCCAATATGGTGTATGAGACACGACGTGAGGAACAAAAGGAAAGGTCCATTGTAAGATAAAGACTTGATAATAAATTCCATGATCTAGCCAAGAGGGGGCAAATATGGTTCCTAACATGCGTCTACGGTGTGTAATTATATTCACAAAAGTGCCAATTTTCGGGGGTGAGAGGTGTACGGCTCGATGGTACAAGTTTTAATGTCTGACTTGTCTGGCTCCAGGGACACTTATTTCAGGGTGTAGGCTGTATTTGGGATTATAAAGTCCTTTTTAATGTTTGGGCAGTTGACAGTATGCTTGTTGCGAACTGTTCAGTTTTTGATCACTGTGAATGTTGTGGGTGGACACAGAATAGTAGACTGGATTGTCCGTGTGTCCTCTGTAATTCTAACATTTAATCACATGTACGACAAAATAAATCGTGAGGGCTGATGAAATGGTTAATATAGATTAAAATAGAGTCACTGTGACATATTATGGAAGCATAGTGAGTGGACACAATGATCAACATAACAAAGCGGTGCAGCAGCGGATGATTCAAAATGGTGGGCGTTAGTAACTGGAACAAGGTGTGGAAACAAGGGAACTGTTGCCTTTTTTGGGTTTAGTAGAAAGATCAAAAAGGTGTGGGCCGTGGGGGGGAGCGTTGGGTTAAGCACGATTAAGGCAGGGACCAAAAATGTCCATATTTGGGTTTGTCCGATGGGATGAAAGGAAATTACTAGGGCTGTCCAACAAGGGGTAAGGTAAAGGCTAATAAGCTTAACCTTTGGTTTCAGGTTGTTCACTAAATTGCGCTATGCTTTCGCGGTCAACGTATTGTCTAAAAGTGGTTGGGATTTACGCGAAAAGAGTAAGAGGGGGGTAAAGGGGTAGGATTAACTTTGGGAACATAGATGGCGTTATGATAAGGCTGTTGTAAGTCAGTTTATGTATGTGGGGTTAGAATAGATAAAGCAAGGGGAAAACGTGGTTGTTTTTGTGGTCTATAAGAAGCTCAAATCTTAGCATGAAGCTGAAAAATCTTAGAAGGGTGCTCAACAGAGGATTGTTCGACAGACCTGTGCGATAGAAGCCCGGTAAAAACCAACAACAAAAATCACAGACACCTCTGGTACAACGTAGAATACCGTCATCAACAGTGATGCATGGAGAGACAGAGAACAGAACGATAAGATCGAATTTGGGCGAATAGCCTGGACTAGCAAATATGCGTTATATGGGGGGGAAAGAAGGGGGGAAAACCACCTGGGTGAAAGATGCAGTAGTGGATGTGACAATACGAGATAGGAAAGATTCAGATTGATTCAGTTTGACCTAGGTCCTTATAAGGCAAATCGTCGACTTAAAGAATGAAAAAGAATAACCCCCTACAGAGTCCTTCGGTAGAGCAGAAGATATGACTGCAGAGTGTCATGTCAAGAGGTTGAACGCAAAACCGAGGAAGGGTTGTACTAGTTTTTAATTTTAATCGCAATAGAATTATAGATATAATCAATAACTCTCAAATAAAATATAATATATAAATAAAAAAAAAAGAGGGGAAATAAAAAGTCAGAAAGAAGATAATGACAATATATAAATGTATATTTAGTGTGTGTGTGCAAGTATTTTGGCCCTTTACTTGGTACACATAGGAACATTCAATTTCTGAAATGGCTCCAAAGCCAGGACAAATTTTGTAGGCAACGAAAAATGATTTTCTAATCTGATTAGGAAGTTAATCATATTCCATTGAAAATTGTGATGTCAAAAACAGTTCCGTGCAACCGCATTAAGAAGATGCTTGGGAATTAAGAAGATTGTAAAAAGACAAAGAAAATATGCGAGCAAATGGAAAAAAAACTATTTTCATGCTGGGACATTCGCGGTATAAGTACTATAGGAATGTAGGACTTATGGGAAGGGTGACGATAGGTGTACAATGGGTGATTTGTAGAGTAGAGGAATGTACAGTTCTCTTGGTAGATATACAAAGTGTTTCCCCAAATTTCCGTATCAGACATATTAATAAGCACCAATTGTTAAATCTAAAAAAAACTTATTGAGCAAGATGCCTGAGAGAATGGGTAATAGATATCCATACACTGGTGTGGGGACAAAAATATAAAACATAGGGGATGTGCCCTATCATGTAGGACTAAAGTTATGTGTTGTATTTGACAATGGACTTCACATACAATATTATATTTAATTGCCATTCAAGAGGGCTTGTAAAAAGAGGTGGGTCAAATTGCATCACTTTTTGAATTCCCATTTTTTCAAGATCATATACTTACCGAACCTAGTCTCATTCTGAGAAATATCAGAGAGGTAAGATCAACACACCCGTAAACTACCAATACAAGAGAATATGATAAACCCCTTACTTGAATGGTAGATGTAATAGAGAAGGGAATGAACTCTGCGACTGCACGTAGAATATTCATTTGCATCCCATATAATCCAAAGGACCGAGCATAAGTGAGGTAGGATGCCAACAGAAGGCGCAAGGTATAACAAGATGACTGGATGCCGGTTTATAATGTACCGTGACCATGCCCTGGGTGATCAGAAAATGGAGTTCCATAATTAACAGACCTTGGGATGTTTTTAGTCAAAATTTTCACAATCTGTGTTTTGAATAAAAGGCATTTGGTCAAGTGTTCTTTAAAGATGTACCGTACCTTGTCCAATGTTTAACAAGCGCTAATGGTCCTGTAACCAACGGTTGGATGTCACCAAGTGCTTAATAGTAATTCCGCTTGGGCAGTTTGCTAGCAAATAATTACATAAGGCAAGTAAAAGTGTTGATTAAAAGTAGCTGCATTCTGCAGGAGTGTTGATGGCGTTAGACGGGGGGACGAGGCTCATTGCATATTGAGCGCAGGAAGGAAAATGGTAGTAACTGTTGCTTTTTAATCATATTTTGTCCGCTGTTGCACGTGTTGACACTGGTGAGAGCCCGCAATAAATTGAGGAAAAGCCGTGTGTGGAGGCACTTTGCTGTAGGCAAGGAATAATCTGGGGATTGTCCCAGAAATGTGCATCGAAAGTTACTGTACCTGTGCATCATGTTTCATGGAGGTTGGTTCTTTCAAAATATTTGTTCTTACCAGCTTTTATATAAGTATTTAGCTTTCATAATCATGCGGAGATGGGTCAATCCATGACAGCTTCAGAGAAACCTCCTAATCAAGAAAGTAATGCAATAAAATGAGAGAGGTTATATATAATATTGCCTGTGCATCTCTTGTACCGATAGCGTATTGTGTATGGGGGATGAATGCTAATGGTACGGTGTATAATTGCAATGTCCACCACACAAGACCCATGAAAACCCATACTTACCGAAAAAAAATCCACCTTAGAAACCCCTAAGGACATACCATTTCTTCACCACAAGAGAGGAAAAGCGGGGGGGGGGGGGAGGGGGAAGGGGGGGGGGGGGGGGGAGAGGGGAAGGCATATTCCTCAGCAACAGGTCCATTGACCACCGATCTTAATGAGGGACAGTTTCAACAAGAAGGAGGGAACCTCAATCCTTTGTTAAATTGGTTTAGATTGTCTGGGGTGCATACTTAGTGTATTTCGACACATAGTCCGCTCCAATTTTGAAAAATACAGTTGATAATAATACCCAGTGCTGGGTCCGTTGCTGTATATAGACAGGTTAGTGAGGGCTAGGCATTTGTAGTTTGCGTAACGGTCCGTAGAAATCTTCTTCCCAGGATGCCGGCGCACATCCGGGGTGAAGAGGAGTCCTACAGATAAATTTCTACTGAACTTGCATGTTGGATGGAGAAATCGAAGCTTCTTAGGATCTCTACTAGCGCAAAAACTGAATCAGGCCAGGACGACGCTGGGGGTCAGGGAACCAGGACGGATAACGGTCCTCTACTACAGGTCCGTGAGAAGCAAACAGGGCAAGTCGGAGTATTTCAAGTTGCATTTATTACAGCGACAGAAGCAAATCGTAAAGATGGGCGAGGGATTAGAGGTTGTTTGTGTGAAAAAAATTATAACGTCTATTTTTCTGAGAAAAAGTATAAATGTCAGTGAATGAACTTTCCCCTTTAAAAGCCCAGAGAGGCAATGTGTACAGAGTAAAGTGTGCAGGGAAAACGAAAGTAAAGTCAAATTAAACTGAAAAAAAGACAAGGGCAGGGCAAAAAAGGGATCAAATGTCAAGAGGTGGGGCGGAATTAGTCGTACGTGGGGGGTACACATCCAGGAAGGGGCTGTCGGGTACTCGGGGGTTGGGGAGTAGGTAAACGGATAGACAATACAGGGTGTATATTGAGAGATGGGGGGAGAGTTGTGAGAGTATAGGGGTTTGTGGTTCGTGGTTTTTAGACATTGAGGACTCTTTAATCACCAGAGGGGCAAGAACTGGGGTGGGGTGTTTTGTGCTAAGTTCTAATAATTTTACAGGTTGATATTGGTATCTTGAATGTCACAAGGCTGAATGTTGGTTAAAGTAGAATACCTTGTCAAAGAACATGGTTAAAGGGTTACTGTTATACCCTAAAAGGGTGGACAAATAATAGGTGTTAGGGTTGGGTTAATGGTGGTTGGACGCATACTGAGAGGGAACTATAAGTCTTACCCAACCACTGTATGTCATTTTTTGGTTGGTTGAGTATCATGCCCCCTATTTCTTTACTGGATATCCCCATCGTAGAAACTTCTTATCTTTCAGCTGTTAGTCATTTCCAGCCTCAAAACTCTAATCATCTGTGAGGAGTTTAAGGCAGACTCATAGACTGTAGAAAATGGTGACAGAGATTGGGTTGCACATTTGGGCATGCCTGCATGCTGATTTGCAGGCTGACAGTTGTGTTGTGGGGGAAACTGAAAAAAAAGTAGTCCGGTCTGGAGGGTCATTTGGGGTGAGTGGGGTATAACACAGCGGGCGGAAATGTGGATGACGTGCTCCGTAAAACATCAATGTGGGTTGCTGGGATTGAAGGCTTGCAACAGCAACACACGGTAAAATACTGATACTTACATGTATGGGTCATAATCTAGAGATTAGAGAAGTCAGTGGCGGAAAGGTCTTTTTGTATAGTATAATGGCCCTGGTAAAAGATTGTAATGTTGATGCAGGAACAATCAAACATGTGATCCCTTCCAATGTGGTCTTAGAAAAAGTAAGTGACGCTTAATAGGAACACTCTCCCAACTTATACTTGTATACAATAATGAATGAGGTAGACCTTATTGATTAGATCACCCCGATAAGTTCGTGGGGAGGGCCAGATACGTGGCCTGTGCCATTGCTTTCGTCTCGCAAAGGAAGTAAACAGGTGAAATAAAATTACATGTAAGTACTAACCCCAATAGATTACTAACAAAAACAACATAGAAAGACGATATGTATGTCCTAAAAGCGAAAGACACTGAGCTTAGCACCAAATAAACTGTAAACAATCAAAAATTATCGGTAGCATGGATTTTATGATGGGCTCCTATGTGCCGGGGTTATATGCGTCAATAAAACTAGGATAATTTCCCTTAATTGTGTGGTGCTATACTGTCTCCTATTCGGTGAGAAGTCAGCTTCACAGACTGAGCGGCAGACAGCTGCAAAGGAATTGATGAATAATGGAACATGTTCGGTTCTACAGGTATAGCACCGCCCACCAAGGAAAAGAACCAACCCCTCAAGAGCCTTTAGGCGTTTTAACAGAACGTTGATCACACCTGGAATGGTTCGCGGATGGCCCTTGTGCTGGATCGCATGTCACTGCCAGATAGCCAGTAAGACAAATGGATGACATACAGTCAATGACTCGAAGGAGTGACCACAATGGTTGATTCCTCCTCTTAACATATGTGAATGCTCAGTGGAGGAAAGGGGGGTGTGTGTAAGAAGGTGGCGACAAAACTATCTATGTTCGAATTTAACTTTGGTTGGGTGGTGGAAAGTGTCGCCCATCCTTTGATAATGATGGCAGGATGTCCCAGGGCATGTATCCGAAAAAAGCAGACCAATTTTCGTTTTAAAGTGTCATGTCTAATAAAAGCTTTAAAAATGTATATATGCCAGACTATAATCTTGGGAAAAAGATTTAAGTTGCTGCCATAATCACAAACGGGAAGTGGGTCTAGTTCATCGGATCCCTGTTTTTTAGCGTGGGGATCCAGCCCGCGCATTCAAAGGTTCTATATGGGAATAGGTCAGTTTGTCGGCACTGCGGGGGGAAATAACCGACAAACCAACGAACAAAGAATTACAGCACAACTTAACATGTTAGGCTGGAGTAAACTCTGACCCTGAGGCAGAGAAAAAGCTAAATATACAAGATCCTTAAAATGTTGTACGGCCAAAGGTTGAGGTAAGAAAATTGTCCGGAATAATGCTTGCAGGATCGCGATGGACCATGTCTGTCTTACGTGGAGTTCCGAAAGTTAATAACGTTTCTAATAATAGTTTTTATGTTAAACAGAAAAATCTCTTGGTCTAGAATACTCCGTATGAAAGTAAAATATACGATCCCCGAAAAGATTACAAGTAATGGTTTTATTCAAAAGTCAAGAGGGAAATCCTTTCACATTGAAAGTACCTGAATGTGTCTTGATATGCTTAGGATGCTAAGGGGAAGAGTAGAGCCTGGTGTTCCTGTTAAGTATTAGTTTTTGTTAACCAATAAATAACTTGCTGGTGCTCAGGCATTTGAAGTAAAGACTTTGTCATCAGGTTAGAGATATGCTGTAAAATGTTGAATCGCTGATGACTGTAATCAAGTTGTCTTTCGAAGGGGGCTGTTCTTGGGCCAGCAATTGAAGTAAATCCGGAAAGTAACGAGGCAATACAAAAGGAATGGGGTAACCTATTAATAGCAAGAACCAAACGATCATCGTAGAGAACCATCCGTGGGCTGGTACAGATATTCGATAAAAGGGAAATTTCACTATAATCGCACATAAAGGCAGCCTACATAAAGATTTGTTTTTAATTGGGGAACCATTAAACAACCAGCAAAAATAAGTTATATGAAGGGCAGCTCCGAGAAAAGCCTCAGAATATGTTAATTAAACTAAATCTTTGTAAAAGGGTATCAACCAAATGGTGGTGTTTTCATGCAAAGGTAGCTTATTTCTGGGTGTTGGAAGGGGAGGAAACCCAGTAATAAAATATTGCAACTAGGTTAGTCATCCGCACAGGAGGCAAGGAGAAAAAGAGCATGTGGAATCAGATGAGGTTGGTAATGGGAACATTTGATTTGCAAAACCAGACATTATCGGGAAATATGCAATGCCTGACAGGATGGTGGGTGTTGCATGGCAACCGACTCAATATTAATAAAGGGGGAGGGTGCATTCTAGAACTGAACAAACATTAAGGACAGACTAAAGCCACAAGAACAACCTGTACCAGAAAGACAGAACACCTTGCGTATAAACCAGTAATAGGTGTCTAGCCATCTCATTTTGATATGTGGTGCTGGAAATTTACTTAAATAACATTGGTTTGTGCTGTTAACATTACACAAAAGCATTCAAGGGATGGCACAGGCGTCGGTTTGGGGGGGGTCGACAGACCATTATTTCTGGCACATGTCGGCAGGGGTCCTGGATGAGGCTAGGTGCAGAAACCTTGTGCACAGTTGGGTGAATTACAAAGGCCCATTAATAATCTCTGGAGCCAGTGCATTTGTACCGAACAAAGATAGGCAAGGTCAGTGGCATGTGAACGCGAGGGTGAGGAGAGGGGTGAGTCGGCACACTGCAAACATGGCCGACGCGGTGATGGTGTCCTGCAACAGATTCTTAACAAGACTGACATGTACTTTAATACCAATTTAACTAAAGTGGTGATATTTAATAGCTTATGGTGGGGTGGTTGTTAGTGGTGGGTTTTGTTTAGATTCTGGGGTATAAAAACTTAGGAGTAGTTCGCCTTTATGTATGGCTGGCGCTGTGTCTAAGAATGAGTCTAAAGTAGAGAGGGTCATTCGAGTGCTATAATATTCGATATCATATGTGAGAAAAGGGAGTATAGTGAGAGAATTTGGTGTTTGATTCCTCCACCGACATCAAAGGTTTAATCGAAAGACTCAACAAATTGGGTCTGGAGATGATGCGCATGTATTTGTGATTTGCTAGTGGTATTGGAACATCAAATTGACTCTTATTCAGGAACTAGAGTTGGGTGTCGTTTGCGGTGGGGGCAAAGTGCACAATGGTTTATCTAGTCGCAGTGAATGACGTTTGACACAACAGACAAAGAAAGGAAAGCGGAAAGGCTTCAGGAGATCTATTGTATTGTTGGGGTTTGTAGAAAAAAGCCTATGTGTAATCTTAGAAATTTTGTTAACACATTCTGGTTTTTGCAAAATAAGAGGAAAAACTGTTTGTCAGTGGGGAATAAAACTATAAAACTCTGAACGTTCTTTTCTGAACATTAGATTTCTATCATAGGGGGGGGAAGGATAATATTGTCTAGTCCGAGTGACTAACAAAGAACCGGCAGTGTAGACGCCCCCGTCAGGTCGCTCTGCAACGTGACAATAAATATGTGGAGCCCGCTATCGTAAGAAGGCAGGGGAGCGGCACAAAGAAACAGATTCAGAGTTGGGTTGCAGACTGTACAATGTATTAGTAGCAGGGAGAAAGACCAATCACAGGTTATCCCGATCATGTGGAGACTATTGTATAAAGAGAAAACCCCTATAACTCATGGTGATGGATTAGGTGATACACGTATGCTCTCGTTATCAGGTCCAGCTAAATACAGAGTGACTGCAGAAATTGGTCACGCCCTTGAGAACCACAGGAGAGATTTTTAAAAGAAGTTAATGTAAGTCAGTACAGTTTGCGTAATTAAAGGGCAGTCCAGGGGGGCCAAAAAATTACTCTGTCTATTAAATGGTTATTGGGCCCCCCAAACCCCAACCTTTGCACATATGTGTGCACATTTGCAAAGAGGCCCCAGAAGCTTACCAAGGTACCTGGGACAACCGGTCCCCTTGCTGGCGTATTCCATTCGCCCGCTCCTGTTTTCGGCTTGATGGTTGTGTGAAAGCAACTCAGAAGGGATACATGAGCAGGGTGACTTCTGCACTTGACGCGGGGCCCTTCTCATTCCTTAGCTCGGCAAGCTGAATCGGCAAATTGGTGTGTAGGGGTGCCTGCGTTGTGTACGCGGTCAGGTAGTAGGTGGCTTGGGCGGACATCTGTTGAAATTGCACAACACTAAAAATACGAGAGTGGGGATTTTGTAGGTATAATACACTTTTTGGTAATGAAGATAGATTGTTTTGGCTGACATTCCGTGTAATCTTAGAAGCAGCAAAATATAGCAAATAAAATGTCCATATAGCACTAGGAATAGTGATGAAGCCTTTTGGATGTTGCTTGGTGCGGGCACCAGCAACTGTTGTGCAAAGAAGAGCCGTACTATTCTACAACATATAAGGAATATACTTTACAGTGTATATATTTGGTTATTAGTTTATCTTACACATAAGCATAATACATCCTGTTTAATGCCTTGTCCTCAGGGTCCAGCTTGTTTACCACGTATATCAAAGTGTCCCTCAGGGTTCTAGCTTTGTTAAGTCTCCTTAAACTCATACTCAGAAGAAACAAAATATACAGAAGAATAAGTTAAGTTGTGGGTGTAAAATTACAATCCCCTACAAACAAGGAGCAGAAGAGCAGAAGGACCTAGTTTAAATGAATTACCAACCCACACTAGCAGAACAACATTAAATGTGTTAATGTGTTCTGGTTTTCTTAGGGCAGAGAAATTTAAGTATTACTGGGCCTTACAGGGCACTGCGGATAGTAACTCTCGGACCATACATCAAGCGTCAAGAAGGTTTATTGAGATGTGGGAAGGGTAATTATAGGTTTTCGTGTTCATTTGGGTGATCATGGGCCTTTTAATATCCGTTGTAATTCGAGATTCAGGTGTCATCCTAGGTACTGTTACGTTCTTGAACGGACGGATTAAATCGTCGGGCTAGTCAAATGAAAAAAGAACGCGACTAGCTTTAAATCATCCAATCAAGATGACATTAGCAACAAGATCGTGTTGGCAAGTTAAATGGGTACCGAACTGGAAGATCACCAAAATAATAGCAATATCACAACGTCGAAACAGCCTGGTGTTTAGAAATACCCAATGAAATGCAGGACTTGATTGTGCATTGTGGCACGACATATGGTTATAATGGATAGCCTATGGCAAGCAAAGTCCATATTGCGGACCAGCTAGTTATCCTAATAGGATGAAACAGAAACTTCAGTGGTACCCAGCTATCAAGGGTAACAACAATAGGTAGGTCAGCACAAAATAAAGAGATAACAGGAGGAAAGGTCGGGGGAAAGGGGACGACACCCAATATGCAAAGTGGGTGTTTCGATAATCCATACCGATCATCAACAAGCAAATGAAAATTTCGGGGGGTGCAAATCGCCCCTGATCATGGCAGCCTTGGCCCTTGAGAAGCTTTTAAACAATGTGGTGAGTAAAGAGTGTTGGGGCCTAAGGCGGTTTTTGACCTGATGAAGGGGGATTGCCCTCTCGACACCGTTGTTGTATGATGAATCGCATTGTGATAGACCCACCTTTGGCGTATCGACTGGGAGATGATGACTCTACTCTTTAGAATGCTGTGCAGTATAGGAATGCCCAGGTTAAGTGCTTTGCTATAAAAACAACTGTATTTCTTGTAACCAGTACAACAGTTCCCGGGTGTAGTAACAGAGTCCATATCTGGAATTGAATAAAGCACGGAGTGCGATGACACTAGCAAAACGGTCGTCAAGAACTAAACATTAATCCATTGAAACAACAGATTTACCATGACCTTTAATGAATAGAGACCTTCACAGAGGCACGTCCCTTTTATATTTATCCGAATTAAAATTATATAAGTGAAAGCTTCACACAGGTGCATTTTATAGATACAGTAAAAAGAAGATGATACAAGTTAGGCTTTATTGAAGGAATAATAAATCTTACTATCCTTCTAATCAAATGGACATATGGGTTTACAATAGTGCGAAAATATCTCATAATTCCATTTGTATTAAATCCCAAAAATACTGGAGGAAAAGGGAACTAGACGTTAAACATGTAATGTCAATCATTTATAAGCACTCTGGCACCGGTAAGGAGCTGGCCCTCGGATGCTTTTGCCATTGCTTCTCAAGGTGTGCGAGGATTAATAATCAAAGGTTAAAAAGTCCTAGGCAAAGCGGTACCAAAAGCCTTTAAAGCAATCACACTATGGGGTTCTCTTAGTATTTTCTATCCGCATTGGACAAAGCTTGGAACGCTTTACCACTATGCTTGTTGACGTTTTCTCCCCGCTCCAAACAACAATCTTATAATACAAGTCCCCGCTTCACTCCGTGGTACGAACTTGCGAGGACTGATTTTCGATTTAGTCAGTTAAATCACGGTTGAAGTGGGCAATGTGCCCTCGAAGAGTGTCATGTAGGTTTTTAGGTTTGATGTCCAACGAAAATAGGAAAGTTAAGTCCCTAGAAAAAATAATGTCTTCCCCTCTAACATCATGATCTTATCATGCTGTGTGCTAGTCGCATATAGTCCGAGGTTGAGGACTTTAGAATGAAGAAAAAGAGGGGGAAAGAAGAAAGGTGTCGCCCTCTGTATGTTGTGGAAAGTGTCGGGCTTAGAGGAGGGGGCGTGGCAGTGTGAGGGTTCGAACCGCTGGATAAAAGAAATTGGATGGGTTTAATCAGGATTGGTAGCTCCTGCCTAGCATATTAACAATTATCAGCTTATAACTAAAAAATGGTTGGGGGTGAACATGTACAGGGACTGGGTGTTAAAAAAGCGAGAGTATGAGAAATTGGCTAAAGATTTAGTAGTAGGGTGCGTGTAAGTGTGGAATCATATTAAACGGACGTTCGACCCTTTAATACTTTGTGAAGTTACATCAGGTTTAACTTGCCCCTGTTAGACAAAATTGGTGGTACAACATACTCGCGTTCACTTTTGGGTGTATATGGGGACAAACATAGGTGATTGGGTGCCGGGGCCAAAGATTTGGATGCTTGGGTTGCACGACAACCAATAATTAAAAAATATGGCGGTGCCAGGTCAGCCCAAAATGAATTAAATTGGTGACGAAAAAGAAAAGACACAATGTCCCGGAAGAAGGAGATGTGCGCCCATGATAAGCCAAATTCAGATGCCACCTGGTTCACATAAATTTATGCTTCAAAAACAATAAAAGACGCACTGAGAGAAGAAGAAAAAAACGACTTTAAGTTTAAAGGTTTGCAAGAAGGTTAAACAAAGAGTGGACAGTTTAAAAAAAATTACCACAATATAATAGAAAAATGTGGGTAGATCGCCGATCACTGATCATAAAATGCCTGCACTCAGTGGATCCAAAGGGGGAACATTCACTTTTCCCGGTTAGCCTTTAACCTCTTGGCATTATATAAAACATAAAATGAAACTGTAATTTCTGTTATAAAACCCGTGGCCTCTTTAACCTGTCTAAAGTTTTTACTTTACTGGTCGGTCGTGAGTATTATCAGGAGCGAGGGGGTGGCTGCGGGTTGGCCAGTCTGATTATGCGTGACCGAATGTGGGGATTAACACCTGCCAGACAAGGTGTCTGGCGCTGGATAGGTGGAGTTAAACAGAGTTTAAGGCAGGGGGTGAGGGGGCGGAGAGGGTCCAGCAAGGGTAGGGCAAATATTAAATGAAAGTTACGGCGGGTTGCTTTGGCTTAAAGAAAATCAAAGGTAACAGTAGTTAGTGGTGTTGAATTCGAAGGTGACGGGTTTGGGTGGGGTGTGCACAATTGGACGTGAAGCTTGATTTACCCTTACGTTCCTTGTGGGGAATGTACAGGGGGGGGGGAAGGAAGAATCTGTTGTTATCCGGACTTCTCAATCCTTTGCCTCTCTTAAAATATAGCTCAGCACTTTTCTAAGAACTTTTAAATTCCTTTCAGAAAATGGGAGCGATGGTGACAAGATACCCTCCTGACCACACAATCTTTAATTCCACCATAATCGCTAGTATGTTACTTCTAACTACAGATTTTGGTCTATCCTATATGAGCAAGTAACTGATTTCTATCGGGAGGATCAATAAACCGATATAGAACACACAAAGCCTGTTCCTTTACAAAAACCCCACCCCTTAAACAGAGCACACCCCCAGGGACAAAACTTGGTAGCCGTAGGGCGGCTCGGGAGGATAAAACTACACAGGGTGCGGCATGTCAGAATACCGTCAGTTTTCAAGGCTAGGGGTCTAGGCCCCACTAATGATATTGTTGGTGGTGCGCAGGGTTGGGCCTTGTAGCGGGGCAGCAAAGCATACGAGGATGGCAAAAAACAAAACCGAATAGTCGATAAGCGATTGGGATGGTCACGGGGCGCCCTGATCTCCTCGTTCCGCTGCCACTCGTGCTGGCGTTGAACAGTCCCATAAAGAGGTAAGGCTCTGCGAGTGCAAAGTAGGCAGACGATTGTGGTTGTCCGTTCGTTGAAGCGTACTGCAGGACTGCTTAAAACAATGGGGGGGATAAGCAGTTTAAGGTCATCTAACAAAACGATTATCATCATGGGGGCATAGAGCGTGTCTGTTAAATCTATTTTCATCTGACTAATTGCGTTGGTGGGTTAGTAGTTTGTGGTGCGGCCGCCATGGTCCCGGTGTTCAGGAGCTGCCATCTTGGTTTATATGTGGGGTATTTGCGAGTTTTTCCGCCATCTCTGCAGAGTTGAGGGGATGTGGGTTTTAAGGGCGGTGTTTCGTTAGTTCTTTCACCAATTTGGGTGGTGGTAATTACATCGTTTGTAGGCGGGTAAAAGATCGTTCGGATAATCTTCTCATGCGGAGCTCCTCAAAGCATGTCCGCTAACGGCGCATACTTGCTCCGCCCCCCCTAGGTACCATGGTTAAAGTACACTTTGTGCTGAATAAAAACATGTATAATATTCCTGATTTACTGCAAGTTTTCCTAATGTAAATTAGTCTAAAGGTTTAGGTAAAAATCCCAAAATTCTTCTGGACTTACGCAAAAAAAAAAAAAAAATGGAAAAATCTGCTGGCATGAAAGGGTTTAAATAAAGCCGTAAGTTCGTACACAGCTGGCTATTGTACCGAACATTGCCAGGTGTGTACAAACCTTTAATGACTAGTGATTAAATCAAATCCACCCTGTAGTCAAATAGAGGTTTACTATCAGGACGGTATTAAGGGGATTATTACTCCTGTAAGCAGTTCAAAGGGATAAGACGAAGCCCAGGCTCGAGGGAAAGAGCGGGGGGGGCTTACTTAGAGCTCCTAAGTTTGACCGCTGTTTCGCTAAGCGAAATTAATGCGTTTAATAAATATTATTAGGTGGTCCCAGCAGGCAGCACGGGCTTCACTATAAGTATTATTTGTTATAAATAGTAAGTGCACAGTTGTATATTGTTTTAGACATAGACTCTCCTGTGTATGTTAAATTTTCCTTAATTTATTCTTTTTTAATTGTCTTATTTCGTACATTAGTATTTGCTGGAAAAGGTTTCCATTTGTTTACATTTGAGTGTAGTGGATTAAATTTGGATTTAGCCGTTATTAGTTTTGATTATAAAGGGATCTGGTTATTGAAGCAAGTCTCACGTGCTGTTTATCTTATGGCAGGTGGACTAAAGTAACGTTTTACTGTGAGTTTCCGACAAAAAATTTATTGAAGGATCTATGAAACATATTAAAGTTGGGTTCAGGTGTTGATTTCCTCTTGTCCCACTTTTCTCTTTGGCCTCATATCTTTCCTCTAGGTCTATGTGCATTTTGTATTTTGGTGTGGAATGCTTGATTTTGTAACCATTGCGGTTTCATTTGTTTACCTTTGAATTGTACTGGATTAAATTTGGATTTAGCCTTTAGGGTTGTATTACTAAAGGGATCTGTTATGAAGCAAATGTTAACTTGCGTGTTTATCTACGGCAGCAGTGGACCTAAAGTAACGTTTTACTGTGAGTTTCCGACAAAATTATTGAGATTCTATATGAACATATTAAAGGGGTTCAGGTGTTGATTTCCTCTTTTTCCCACTTTTCTCTTGGCCTCCTCGCTGTCCTATAGGTTATTGTGCATTGTATTTTGGTGTGGTTAATGTCTTGATTTGTAAACCATTTGGTTTCCATTTGCTTACCTTTGATTGTACTGGATTTAAATTCTGGGATTAGCTTTAGGTTGTTTACTAAGGGATCTGTTATTGAAGCAATGTTTCACTGCTGGTTTATCTACGGGCAGTGGACCTTAAACGAACGTTTTACGTGCGTTTAGACAAATTTATTGAATCTAGGAAAATATTAAAGTTGTTAAAAAGGCCCAACAGGTTTGTATTGTGGGTTGATTTAGCTTTTTGAGTTCTTTGTCTGACAGCTCGTTCAATTAGGAATGGACAAAAAACCACAACTTAAAAAACACTAAGGGGGTTATTCAATCAAAGTTCTTATTGTTAAAAGGGTGATAATTTTGCCACAAACCAATCAGATGTTAGATTTCATCTGTTAAAAATATCTGATGGTTGGGGCAAAAGTAGCACCATTTGTAAACAATCAAAGAACTTTTATTGAAAGCTCCATGTATTGTTTAGTGACGTTTTCAACACATTTTTATTATGTGCTAACCGTTTGGCTGTACGTTATTATCAGTTTGTGTTTGTTTTTTGTGTTTCGTCCATTGCGTTTAACAAAGTTTTAATGCATTTTTCTAAATTTAAGGGGGACAGGACCAAAGAACATTAACATCCTGATGTCACTTCCTGGAGTGTGGGAAGTTTCAGGAGTTGTGTGTTCAGGTGTTGTGGAGAGAGACTTGTGATTTTCTAGTGATTTTGTAGTGGCAATTTTTGTGGCTATTCTTTCAGCAATGTATGCCGAAGTTATGCAGATAGCATGCGCTGCTGGCAGAAAAAACAGGAGGTACTGGGTACATCCCCTGCTGGAGTAGTGAGTGAGTAGCACCAGGAGAAAGGTTGGGTGCTGTATAAAAACTTAGGGAAAAACCATCCAGAGAAGTTTCTTTTTTCAAATACACTCGCGATGTTATTGAAGGTAAGACTAGTTTTTTAAACCGGTTTCTGGATGTGTTATGCACACCATTACTGTAATGATGCAGAGCTTTCAGTGTTCAATGGTGTCTCCCACATGTTGGAAACTACACACTCTCACTGCCAAAGCGACAAGCAAGCAACAAGATGCTGCCAGCTCATTTTCATACATAGAGAAGGACCACAGGTTGGAGGTCCCTGTCCAGTGGTAATTGAATTAATGTGCCTATAGCAAATTAAAATCCTTCAGTAAAAAATACAACTATTTTACATTTCTATTAGTAAAAATGGGGAGCTGGCAAACACATATCTTTTATTACCACATATATCAAAGCTTACAAAATAAAAGGCAAATAGATATTTAAGCTCATACCATTGCAAATAGCATATTATACATATTTAAAAACACCTTGTTTCCACAAACATTGTAGATATTATTTTTCAAATTGCTTGTTACATTATTAAATGTCTCCAGACAAGAACTAATCTTCAACTGTTATATAAAAAAATAAAATAAAAGGGTGTCGTTAGAATGTAAGCAGTTATCCCTCAAACCCACATGTTTGTGGTCCTGTTATTAGGGAGCAGCTGACAGTCATGGTGGATGAATCTATTCCAGGACACATTCCTATGTGTCTGCCTTTTTTGGACGTTGCATTTTCTGTTAAGGTCATGCTATTTAAGCAAAAATTTTGATTATCTGTACCACAGTGGGGGTATTTTTAATCTCAGTTCATAATGGGATACCATCGCAGATATTTATTCAATGTGGGTTTATCCCACCATTTACAAATTAGAAATAGAGGTTCGCGAAGATGAAGTTTACCTCACCATGTTCTACTAAAACATGTTGCCTCAAATCCAGTTCACGATCCTAGTCTGCTGTGATGACGTTTAAATTTTAAAATAGGAGTAGTCAAGTGATTTAATTTATATGCTTTGGCTGTACGTCCAGCCCCAGTGGTTTACAGAGAAGAACAAAGAGAAGGCCACTCCAAATTTCCACTTGTATAAAAAGGGGTTTCATTTCGTATAATAAGTTGCACTCATACAGGTATAAAAAGAAAGAAACAAGTTGTTTTAAAAGTTCTTATCTAGTATAAATCCCAAAAAATTGCTTATAGAACATACAGGGAGATTTCAATAAAAAGTTCTATCGTTTAAAATGGTGCTAATTTTGCCACAACCAATCAGATCTTATTTAACCTTTGAAAGCTATAATCTGATTGGTGGGGCAAATTAGCCACCATTTTAAATGATTTAAAAACTCTTATTGAATAACCCTGATAGCTGTTCCAGAGGATCCTTAAAGGCATATTGCTTGCACTTTTTTATCTCTTATATTTTATGCACTTTGAAATTGTGGATAAGTGACCACAAAACAACTGGTTGAATCTTTAACTTGTCATTAAGAGTGTGGTTTTATTCTTTTAATGTATGATTACTGGATGTAATATTAGATAAGAGCTTTGGTTTAAAACCAACTGTTTCTATTCTTTTTCTTTTATACAATGTATGAGCCAACCAATTTAATTATACTAAGTAACACCAAATAATGACTGATCCAAGTGTCTCACTACCCCTTCCAATGGGAAATCTATTGAAACCTGCTGAGGGGTACAATAAGTCCATAAGACATAAACTGACAGGCTAAATTACAGTAAAACATGGAATGGGCTTTGCACTTCAAGTAATATTAGTACCTCTTTCATAGCCTCCAAAAACATAGTTGAAAGAAGAATAGGCCACAAAATCTCCACTAAGGTAAGATGTTAGCATATGTTCAAAAGTGTGAATTAAGGGGTACATTCCATTCTGTATATTTCTTAAATGGGATGCCAGATTAAGATATATGCACATTCTGTCAGGGCAAAGGCCTCACCTTCCATTAATTTTGGAGTATTGCAACACACTTAATTCTATGGGATCTGGCTGATTCCAATATACAATCCAGAGAATAAACTCCCCCATCAATCAATAAAACTCACTGCTCTGTTGTATGGTTGTACTTACCGTTAAAGTGTGCATCCATCAAAATGCCCCCAATTAATAATCTAACTTATACTGCTTTTTATTCATATTTTAAAACAACACCCTTGAGAAAAGTCTGGTGGCCCAAAAACATGTCGCTTTAACCGCAATTTGAGCAGTATATCCTGCAACTTCGCCTGGCTTCCCTCTAACACATCGTTATTGAAGGCCAGGAGAATAAACTGTTAGAGGAAATAATTCAGTTTTGCTTTGACCAAGTTAATAGATCATAGAAAGTGAAAGCATCAGTGGGATTATAAGGACCAAGTAACAATTTAAGGGCAAATGAGGGACATCAGAGGGAAAAGAGCATCTCTATGCCCAATTTATAGTAGGTCCCGAGAAAGTATTAAATAACCCTTGGGTTGCAATGCTGTAATCAAGGTATTATGCCCTCACTTCTAATTAGAAGAATTAAATACCAGAATGCAGGCCGAGTCCTCCTCAAACTGACCCCAAGTTTTTGGGTTTTATGCATTTATTTTGTGTGTGTTCATTACTTCACCTATTAGTAACGTTATGGCTTTCCTTTCTCGAATAGTTAGTTCAGTATTCCCGGTTCAGCTTGTAAAGCATAAACGAACTCGAGCCTAAAAAAAAAAATATATATATATATTACCCAACAAAATGTCAATCAGGGGGGTGGTGGAAAATATTTATCCTCTAGTGATTCAGGTGAAATCAACCACAACTTACTATTAAATCTGAAAAAATTGGACATCTCAAACATTCAAATGCAATTGAAAGAACAAAATTAAAGGACACACTAAACTAAAACAGCCTTTACCATTTCTATATGTTTTAGTGCTGTCAGGAACTGATTGCTTTTTGCTCTTAGTGCTCCCTGTCATTAGATCTCTCGTTCCTGTTCAGCTCACTCCTAGTTAGTATACATCTCTCTCTCTATGTATCCACCCTCCAAAAAACTGAGGCACAGCTGAAGTGTGAGCATGTGCAAATGGAAGTAATCGTGCCCCCCTACAGCCATAGCATTGGACCCCAGTGAATAGTGAACACTGATTTGCTATGAGAAGGGTAAGCCAGCACGGGAGCTGTCATCACTGCGTGAATCAAGTAAGATTGTCTTTATGCTTGGTACACGCAGAGGGGACTATTTGTCAGGGCCAATTTGTCCGCGGCCGAAATATGAAAGATCGATCAAGCGTCCCATAGGGAAACCCACACAAACAATTGTAATTTTTCGACACGTCCGATGATTAATTGTCCGATCCGGAACAAAGAAACAATCGAGGTTGGTCGTGGCGCCCGCCCACACTAGCCGATATTTTCGGGCCGACCGACCGAAAGTGCCGTGAATCGGTTGGTCGGGCCGAAAAATAGCGGCTGCTGTAGTTTGAGGTGTGTGTGGGGGTATGTAATGATTTCTTTTAGTACAGTGCTACATGGGTCTTCAGTAACAGACAGAGGTGGGATGGATGGATTGGGTGTTATCTGCACTGAAAGAGTACAGAGTAACTGATAATGCTTATCATTTCATGATCTTAATGGCTGAATTAATAGCCAGGAAGTGACAGAGAAATAGGCTTTACATGTACGAAACTATCCATTCAAAAATAGTGTGCCGGGAGGGTGCGTGATTGATCTTTTCTACTGACTAGATGTGTAGAATGGCCAGAGAAGAAAAAAAAACAAGATTTAAGATTGGTGGGAATTAACCATAATTATGGTGGATTAGTTAAAAAAAAATATTTGCACAGTTTACAAGTCTTTAAGATTCCTAAGGCTGTGTACACACTTGACAGTACTTTGTCTCAACCTACTGCTGAGGACAGGACGATGGATATCAGATGCAGCAAGGGTAGACGTGTCCAACCAGTTTGCAGTCATAGAGGGCAGTCGATCATTAGTAACATTTTAAAATAAAAAACTAATAAAAAGTGAGACGTGGTGTCAAACTGAGAAGTCAGAATCAAAAGATTTATGGACTAACATACAGCTATTACATATGAGATTTCATCCCTCCCTCCTGAGTACAACTTGCTAAGACTCCTTGGACTTCAAGAAAACAGACTAGGGGGGGAATGCTGGAACTGAAGACCTTTGGGAAAAGCTATCTTCATGAATTTTCTAGTGGCACTAATTGAATTGGCGTGTGTAGATTAAAAATTTTTCAGTTTCTAATAAAAAAAAAAAAATATAACCAGCAGGCAGATCTATAGAATAACGCTGCTTGGGAATGCAAAAATGCATATCAGCATAGTAATGCTTGGATGTAGTCACCACTGTACAAACCGATCCACTTATCTAGCAGCCTTAGGAGTGTGACAAAACAGCCTCCACTGGAGTTGGCCATTCCATTACCATGGCAGAAGAAAAGTAAGGCAGTGTTCCAAGTTAGCACATGAGTTGCGCCATTAGGAAGGGGTTCCCAGTCAAAACCGTATGCTCACACCAGAAGAAACTAGAACTAGGCCACAAGCCTAATCCCTTCTCCACAAAGTATCTTAAAAAATAAATTCGGCCCACTGATTTGTCTGTCTTTTTGAATTTGGCCACTTATGTGATTGAGTTGAGACCCATGAACAGGGGAGTCTTCTAAAAATGTTTTCTTTGGACTTCCGGGCGGGGACGCCGAGGAGAGGGCAGCAATTTTACAGAGAATCCGACACCGAGAGGCCATTGGAGCAAAATAACAACCAAAACCCCTTTAAAATAAGGGGCTGAAAAGCACCTACATCGGGAGGACTAGCCACTACGTTCACCAGCTACACCTAGCTCCAACATCCCCGAAGTCCAGGCTGGACTGGCGGGTATCAACACCCCACACCCGCCTCAACGCCGGAGCTCACAGAAAACTGAGCCCCACAACCCCATGTAGAACCAAGCTTCTACAGACCCGAGAGGCACAGAAGCTAAAAAAACCCCCTCCGGGCGGCGACCCACACAGGAAATCCCAACGGAAAACAAGGTGCAGGGGAACTCGGGAGTCGGCCCACGCTAACGGGGGCGCAAGGGTCCGGGAAACACCACAGACCCAAGGCAGGTCACGAGGCCCGACCCTAATCCCCACCCCAACCAAGTCCACGCAGGGACCTCGGCCTAGCACTAGAGACAACGACGGTCCCGCTGGGAAAAGGCGGAAAAACCCATACCACAAGAGACCACCCAAAATGATGGGGAGATACACACCCCCGAACCCAGAGACAGACACAGCCTGAGGAGACCCAAATAAAACCAAATACCTACCTCAGCGGCCAATCATTAGGGCGGTCGCTCCCCCCCTGCCACGTGTTGTCTGAGCCTAGATGTGCGACCTCGGGCGGGTACCAACAAAACCCGGTGGGGAGAGGGAAACGGGGGGAAGAAGAGGAGGAAAAGAGGGGGGGAAGGGAGAGGGGGAAGGAGAGGGAGAAAGGGAAAGAAAAGAAGGAAAAAGGAGAGGGGGGAAGGGAGGAGAGAGGAGGGAGAAAAAGAAGGAAAAGAGGGAGAAAGAGAGGAAGAAAAAAAGAGGAAAAAAGGAAGGAGGAGGAAAAAAAAAGAAAGGAGGGAAAAAGGAAAGGAGAAGGAAGAGGGAGAGAAAAGAAAAGGAATAGAGAACAAAGAAGGGAAAAGCAGGGGGGAGGGGAAAGGGAATATAAAGGATGAGGAAACGAGGAGAAGGGAAAGAGAGAGGAGCGGAAAAAGAGAAAGGAAAGGAAAAGAGGGGGAGAAAATAGGAAAAGAATAAGGAAAGAGAAAAAAGAGAAAAGAGGAGAGGGAAAAATAAAAGGAAAGGGGAAGAAAAAAGGGAACGGAATAACAAAGCAAGAGGCCGGCAGAGGAACGAGGACAAAACCCTGAAAAAAAGGCGAAGAAAGGGATGATGGGAAACAAAGGAGAAGCAACGAGAAGGGGAGGCAAAAACTCCTCTTCCCCCTCTGAACTGACTTTCTGACCCCGACCATTTGGGCATCATCCTACGTGGGGGCCGAGGTGCCACGACCTGCTGCCCCCCCTTTGCGCCACCTCTGACTACACCCTGATCATCATATCACCGACATCTAACCACATCCCCCCAAATACGGACCCCGGTGAAACCCCACCCACCACACAGATATATACCAAACCCGAATTACCCACCCCATGTATATGCCTCAGTGAAACTTCAACCATCCTCCATATATACTATATACACCATACTACTGTAAAGCTGGCTACACCGGGGACACTTGGATTTCCCCTGCAAAGACCCACTTAGATTCGAATTACCGAACTTGGAACCGTGACCCCTTACCACACGCATAATCAACAACCGCCAAACGCTTTAGTATGTAAACTGAGAACATTTACAGAGCCCTCAACATCTTTTATACAGACTTGCCCACCAACAAAACATATTTACTTTACAGTTCAACCCTGTCAAATTATAGAATGGGACAACACATTAAGAAAAACTAAACTCAGAATGGGTAAAAGAAACAAAGAAGCTGGACCAACAAGCTTCCTCCGGACCAACCATCCACAACATCCCAAACAGCAACAAAGAAAAACCACAGAACCCGAAACCACAAAGATATAAAGACCTACCAAAAACCTCTTTAACAATAACCTCCCACTTCAACATTATGGAAGAGGAAGAAATGTCCTCTGAAAGAAAGAAACCCACAATCAATAACCTCAGACCCAAGCAGCCAAAATAGCACAGAGGGATCCAATCTTTAATGCCAATACTGCGACAAAAGACTCGAAGTACTACACTCCTCCATTCTTCAGCACTATCCCAAGTCACGAAAAACCAAATGATTCTCAAACTTAGAGACCAGAAATAAGTGACAAGAGGACTCCCTATTCCCCATGGGAAAATGCGTATAGATCACAACAAAACACACTTCAACCAACTACAAGAGAAAACTAGATCTAGCAAATCGCACAAGTGAGAAATAACCTCAGATTATTGCATACATGAATCATACAAAGGCCAAGAACCTAACGTATTACTCGGTATAAGTCGAATTTTCAGGCTTTAAAATTAGCCTGAAAACCTAACCTCGACTATACTCGGGTCAAGGCGAAATTTAGCTCCAAATTCTGCAATTGAAAGTAGTAACAGGAAGCTGATCTTGCCTTTATCTGCTTCCTATAGTCTGGCTGCTGGACTCAATCAGGCAACTGTCACTGTTATATGTATGCTGTAAATATGATGGGTTTCTTCAGTTTGGGAGCAAAAAAAAAACAGCTGCTCGTAAGTTGCAAATGACAGCTTGATGAAACTACAACTCTCAGGTGACTGTTTAACTATTGGGATCAGAGGGCCTTCCTCTATGGGGTCAGAGGCCCTTTAATATAGGGGTCAGAGGGCCCTTTACTATATGGGGTAAGAGGCGGCCCTTGACTATATGGGGTCAGAGGGCCCTTACTATATGGGGTTCAGAGGGCCCTTACTATATGGGGTCAGAGGGCCCTTACTATATGGGGGGTCAGAGGGCCCTTTACTATATGGGGGTAAGGAGGGCCCTTACTCTAGGGGTCAGAGGGCCCCTTTTACTATATGGGGTCAGAGGCCCTTTACTATGGGGTCAGAGGGCCTTTAATATATAGGCGGGCAGAGGGCCCTTTACTAATGGGGTCAGAGGGCCTGTTACATATGGGGTTCAGAGGGCCCTTTACTATATGGGGTCAGAGGGCCCGTTTATATATGGGGTAAGAGGGCCCTTTACTATATGGGGTCGAGGCCCTTTACTATATGGGTATTCAGAGGGCCCACTTTTTACTATATGGGGATCAGAGGGCCCTTTACATAGGGGGTCAGATGTTCCCTAAATATGGGGGTCAGCGGGCCCTTTTACTATTGGGGTCAGAGGGCCCTTACTATAGGGGGTCGGAGAATGTAAATGATGGTATGTTTAATTAAAAGTTTAACTGAACCTTGCCACTCACATGTTAGAAACTGAAACTCCCAGCAACAAAGCATGCTGGGGAGTTGTCGTTTAAAAAACATTGGAGTGCCAAGGAATTGGAGGGGGTACATGTACTGGATTTGGCTATACTGTATGGGGAGGATTCATGTTATGGGAATATGTCCATTTAAAGGGCAAACTAAAGCCTAAAAAACACAGAATCAGAAGCAGAGTAGTGGTGATAATTTCTACCCTTCGACTATACTCGAGTCAATCAGTTTTTTACAAATTTTTCGGGTAACAATAGGTACCTAGACTCGGATCGACTTAAACTTATACTCGAGTCTATACGGTAATCGAATTCATTACCCATGACCTAAGAAACCTTGGAATTACACACCCCACCACACGGATTACCAATTGAAAAATCCATAGGATTGGCCCCGAAAAGCAGACCAAAACCAACGAAAGAACCCGGCCAGAATCATGAAAAAATAATGGATTTACAGAGACAGAGAAAGGAAACTAATCCTAAAAACCTTACGAAAAATGAAAAACTTTGGAAGAAGTCAACAAACATAAAACATTTATTTCAGGACTTTTCAGCTGCAGTAGCGCCCAAAAGAAAAGCCTTCAACCCAAGCTGCCCAATACAACACGACCACCCAACATAAGATTCCAAATTGGCTATTACCAAGCCAAAAACTGAGGGTAACTGACAACGGCAAATCTCCCTGTTAATCACACGGAGGAAGCCTCATCCCATACTGGGAAATAACTAAAACCAAAACTCACCAGCCAACTCCATAATACCTGATATGGATCTACAAATGTTTAGGGGCTCAAACCAAGGCGGGATCCACACCAACTTACTTAAACCTGTCTCTTTAATGCTTACTAAGTTTAACACAATGTGTGCTCATGTTAATGTTATGTTTAATTTGATATATTATAGTTATATGTTTTGCCCCTACCTATTCTTTACCTTTAGCCACCACCAAATCGCCGGGGAGGGACCCCAGGGAGGGGAGCCGCAGGGGAGACACTCCCATTCACAGAGACAAGCCCTGAATCTCCCCGCTCGCTGGGCGGGGAAGGAGGCAAGTTCACCCAAAACCACACACCCACTCAAACCCAAAACCACATTTTAACTCAACCAAGATAAAATAAACCATGTTAAAATGGTCTCCTGGAATGTAGACGAATGAACCACACCACAGTCAAACGCCACAGAGTCCTCACACATTAAAGAGACTACATGCAACATATAATCCTACTCCAGGAGACACATTTGGAGGAACAATCTTGAGGAGGGATCCTACAAGCACCATGGATATCACACTGCATATCAGCCTCACATACATCCAAACCAAGGGGTGCCATACTAATACACAAAGAAATCCCAGCCACAGTGCTAGACACAATAAGAGATCCCGGGGGCAGATCTGATCATAGACCTAGAGGAAAAATTAAAAAAACAATTTACCACCATAGCAAAAATTTTACGCACCAAAGGAGCGAACACCAGAGTTAACCCAATCTTTTGAGACAGTGCTGGATAAACCAAAACGCAATCTTCATTGGTGGAGATTTTAACACAATCCTGGATACCACACAGATAGAGTGGGACCCAGGCAAAAACACCAATTACACACCCCCTCCTCTCATGGAAAAATCTCACAGAGTGGACTCTGTGACCCCTGGAGACTACAACACCCAACCGCCAAACCAAACAATATCGTTTTACTCCATCCGACCACTAACACCTCACGCATCGACTACTTCTTGATGTCTAATGAACCTTATTTCCCCTCACATCAAACACCTCATAAATAATATACTAATATCAGACCATGCCCCAGTCGAATGTCGATAAATCTAAATACCACAATCTACAAAAAACAGCATCACTAGAGATTTCGCTTACCTATATAGATTCTGAAAGACTTTAAGGGATTCAAACTACCAATGGCAGAAACTATGTGGACGATAATTTGATCCACCCATGGGAGACACGGCTCTCTTCTGGGCAAGCCTCCAAGGCAGAAAAGTAATGAGGGGACATGTAAAGATACGGTCTCCCATAGGAAAAAAACCTACAGGGAAAAATTCTCTATGCTGGACGGCGGGTCTACGGGAGGCGTGCGACCGATAAATCAATGAACCCCACAGAAACAACAAGGAACAAATACAAACAAAAAACTTACTAGACACAGACCTACTAGGACAGGCACGATGGCAGTAGATTGCCAGAAGAAATCAAATTCGAGATGGGGCAACAGAACAGGCACATTAATAGCAAGGGGACTAACCAAAAACCCCAACGCTCACGCTGCTGCCCCATAATACAAATACTTAACTCCAACACAAACCAAATCATAACCCACACAACCAGAAAACAAACAACACTTCCTACAATACTTAGATATCTATAACACACCACACACGACCACAACACCAGACATGGACGCTTACCTGGAAACATGCTCGCTCCCTCAACTCACAGTAGAACAACAGGAATCACTCAACGCCCCCCGATAAACCCAACAGGAAATCTCCAAGTATTCAAAACACTACCACAAACCAAGCCCCAGGCCAGACGGGCTTTCCCGGCAGAATACTATAAACTATTAAACCCCCAAATATCCCCATCCTCACAAGATTTATACAATAAACATTCTTACTCAGAAGTCCATATCCAAAAATTTGGTCAGGTACGGACATGTACCGCATAAAACCATCTTACTGCTCAAACCAAACAAAGATCACTATTAGTCCAATCCTACAGGCGATATCACTATTAAACCAAGGACATCAAAAAATTCCTAACAAAAAGAATAGCAAAACCAGGACGTAGCCACATCATGCAAACCTAATCACAGACTCACAAAAACTGGGTTTCACCCAAAGCAAGAAAAACACACCAAAGCCCAACGTATAGCCACAACCGCCATAGCGGCCCACTGCACCAGCCCCAGTCAGGAGTCATGTTAAGCTGGACGCTGATAAGGCCTTCGACAGGGTCTCCTGGGAATTCCTACATAAAATTCTCTCCATACGCAACATCGGTCCTAATTTCATCAGATATAAACCTTTCTCCCAATAACACCAACACTTCCTGCTAAAACAAACACAAAATCACACACATGTCAAACCCACAGGGGGACAAGACAGGGATGCCACTTTCTCCCCTAATGTTTAACCTTAGTTTAGACCATTATCAGAAACCTTAGCCAACAATAAACAATTCAAAAGGCCATCAAAATAGGCAAGAACGACTAAACTCTCCAGCATATGCAGACGCGTATTTCTTCCTATTTATATCAAAACCCTTAAAATCATTACAAGCAGAATGAATGATTACAAATCGGGAGAACTATCAGACTGCAAATAAACTATAATAAATCCGAGGCGTCCCTTTGGGAACGCTTGGACCCCCCAAACTGGTCAACAACTTCCATCAAATGGGCCGCTACTACCATTAACATTACCTGGGAGTTGTCCCCCTCCCCCAGACAAATAGATTACTATACTCAAAAAACAACCCCCCACTCATAACCCGATTAAACACAGGCACTGACAACATGGATTAAATCCCCTCTATCCTTACAGGAAGAGTAACCTTATAAAAATGATTTGGTTATGGTTCCAAACTGCTTTACCTACTGCCAAACCACCTGCCGATCATTCAGATCTCACAAAGACACAAAACAAATAAATACCATTTTCCGAAATACATATGGCATTACAAACCCTCAAGAATTAATTTCAACACTCTTACACTCCAAAAACAAAGGAGCATCGGCTTCCCAAACACGAATTCTACAATATAGCCTCCCACCGCAGCATAGTCAGGGGATGGCTACACGCTCCTCAGGTACACACGCACAGAATAGGACCACAACTCTGTGGCCCAGTCCCGCTTCATTGCTACATACCCGTTTTTTGGACTTGCCAGGGAGAGCAGGATAACCCCTACTAATGTCAGGCTGGAAAGCATGGAAACAAAGGGCCGACTTTGTAAGGGGCCTGAAAACAGTCTATTCATTGTGGCTACCATTTACTGACCACCCGAATTTCCAGGAAGGGAGGGCCCATTACAATATTTAACAGAGGAAAAAACAAAGGGGATAAAGACAAGCGAGAATGTGGACACAAACACCAAACAACAACTCTATCCTTTTCACAGGCAAAAAATACATTCCCTATATTGCATCGATAGTTTCTTCCACTATTTACAGGCCAGAGCTTCGTCTCAAAATCAATCTCATACTTGGGAGAGACAGGACGGAACAACCCATTAGATCACTCCTACAATCCCCAGAAACAAAGTCTGAACTCCCTGTTCTACTACCACAAATTCGACAACACAACTCGAACACTCAAACCACCCGTTCAAAAAATTTAAACAATGGAAAACTACATACCCCACAATGACGAAAAACATCATGCACGATATCGTTCATCTACACAACAAATCCATTCTCCCAGCCAAATCAGAGCCAGGAGATGACCTTAAAATTATACACAGGTGGGGCTAGTCATCTCACATCTAGCTGGGGAGGATCAGGGTATCTGCCCCAAAACTTGTGCCCAAAATGCAAAAACCCCAAACCAGATCTTTTCCACTGCAGTGGTCCTGCCCAGTTATCCAAGACTTCTGGAACAAGTGGCAACATTCCCACACAACACTTCGTTACTACGTCCCCATGAACACCACTATGGGAATATTTGGATCCTCGACAACACAAACCTCCCACATAACATTAGGAGCAAAGAAGAAACTGCTACCTCAATATATCCGCGCAGCTAGAAAAACCATATTGCAACAATGGATAAACACCCACCCACCATCATGCAAATATTCAAAACCAAACTATCTTATCTCATTCAGAATGGGACTGGGTGGAGCAACACTGGACAGAGAAAAACAAAGTTAGTCAATTCTTTTAAACTGTGGGGAAAGTTTCATTGATTATTTGCCAAACACATATTAAACAGAGTTTCATGACTGTTTACATACAACGGGATGGTATTCGGAACAAACTTGAGCAATAAGCCTCCAGTCTCCCTACATAAATATCTACACAAGTCAACCCGTGCGATTCTCCCCCCTCCCCCCCTACCTCCCAATACCAACCGAACGCAACTTTCAACCGACCCCGGCGTTTGGACAAAACAATGACATTTTCTGAAACACTGTAAAGTCAACCTAGGCAACGTTTAGTTAGTTAAACAATGTTGTAGTCCACAACTAATGTGGACGTTAAGTAAATAATATTAAAAATAAATAACCGCCAAGATTAGAGATGTGACTGACGAACACTAAAGGAAACCTAGTTGATATACCCAAATGCTAATGTTGTTTATATGTATAATTGACTATCAAATGGTTATATAACCTACCTATATTTACTATCTGGGAATATAAATAACGAAAGTAAGGCAAAAGGTTATTATGCAGCCCTTTTTTATTTTAAAGTATCACAGTTTTTGCAATGGAATATATGATAGCTAATGTATACATTGCCCTCCTATTTATGTTCTGTAACCCCTCTCTCTGATTTCAATAAAAAAATTTTTAAAAAAAAAAGTTTTCTTTACTAGAGACCAGTGAACGGGAGAGAGATCAAAGACTGGATGGAGAATGTATCTGCGCTAATTATGTTTTATTGGATTTGTGAAACTAGGTTCATCGGGGAGATGCAATATCCCGTGCAACAGCAAAATAAGCGCTAATTCACACATGAGGTTTTGCGCTGCCTGCACCATGTCACCAATTTTTAAAAATATGCACAGCACAAGAGATGCAATAAATTTGTTGCCGGTTTTGCCCCCACAATAACACTTTTCAATTGTGTCTTTAAAGCCGTGCAAACGCTGCACTAACCGCGAGCATTTTCGCAAGTATTAAACAGTCGCAAAAGTGGTTCAATACATTAGTGCGGAACAAGTTGCAGGTAGGTTGAGATATGCGAAATTTATTGCATATCTCCGACATTCTTCTGAGTTGCATGGTCTAAAAGTAGACATGACTTTTTAAAGAAAACCAAACAAAACCAAAGCCCTAATGATAAAGCTCTACTGTAAGAAACATCCCAGATCTCATTGTATGAAAAAGAAAAAATTAGAACTTTCAGTTAGGAAAATAAAAAACATAGCCTCTGCCTGCAAAATGATCAGCAAACTATCTTTCCATTTGGAAACTAGGGATTTTCACATAAAACAGCATAAATTAGTAAGAAACAGCTACAAGGATTACCGTTATATACTTGAGAAAAGCTGGATGGATTTGGGCCAGGGCAGGCAGCTTGTTAAAGGGATTAAACAGACAGTAGGAAGAAAAAGTTTGTGACGGGTGGCTACGTAATACTCGGTATAGCCGAGGTTCGTCAGGCTTTAAAAATAGCCTTAAAAACCTGACCTCGGCTTATAACTCGGGTCACTGTAAAAGTTTTCCAAAAAATCTGCTGCGCTACTGGCTCTCTAGGTAAACCAGGTACGGTAAGTTAAATCTCTGGATCCTGCGGCACCTGCTGTCTGCACGATGCACGACGTCGTACTTGGCGCTGTCTAACTTACTGCTGGCGCTGAGTAGTGAGTCACTACGTGGTGCGGGCAGTAGTAAAGACAGCCGCCGAGTACCGACGTCGTGCAGCGTGCAGACAAGCAGGCTCCACTTCCTGTGATAGCGTCTGTTAGGCGGTTGGCGTGATGTCACTTCACCGAAACAGATCAACCAAAGAATGGAGCGGCTGTTCAGCTGCAGTTCAGAGGAGGGAGCGGCGAGGGACTGGGTCAGGTATGGAGACTTATGGGGCATCTTTGGAATATATTAGTAATGCAAGTGAGGTTGGGGGGGGGTGATCAACTTTGTAGCTAAACTTTATTTTGTTTATGACCGTTTTCTCCTTGTCAGGTTGGAGGTTGTGTGATAACATAATAGCTAAACTTTACTTTGACTGGAATGACCTTGAGTACCTAGATACAATAACTAAAGGTAGATACTGATTCCCCTGTTAATTCCACAGACCCCAAAACGATTGTGAATAACAGGTTGATGACAAACGCAATTAATCTTGTACTTTACAATGTATCATATTAATGTTAATGTTGATTATGCAATAGATCGATAACGTGTGAATATTATGCCTTTAACCATACTAAGGGTTACTACGGTTAAAGGGACATGTCCACCCCAAAAACTATAATCCCCCACTACTGGCCATTGTTTAGTGTAGTTTTATCCTTACCTTACATCCCAGCTCCATCTGGGTCTTCTGCTATCACCCCCTAAGTCCAAAGTAAACGCCCACCAGGAGTAATGCAGAGTCCATATAGGACTCTACCTCCTGTCTCGCTACGGGAGAAGTTGGCATGGCGCACGGCAGCCCTTCTCCCCTCCCTCGCCTGAATTAGGATCCCTCCCCCTAGGCGTAAAATCATTTTGATATACTATCCCCCTGTCCCACCCAGCCCCAACCACTTATTTTATTATCAGAAAGATCTAAACAGCCCTCAAAAAAGGTTGGCCTGGATTCTCTTAGGTTTGGGGTTTTAAAGCGTTTCATGGATGCCAATGATCTCTATAAGCCGCATAATATAATCTATCCTATTCAAAGCCCCTGGAAACGGATGGGACAGCAAACATCACCCCCAAATCTCAAAGGGAGCTGTTGATCATATTAGCTAAAAACCCGAATCTAAAATACATAAGGTTTCACTCAGACAAAAAACATTACTTTTGTTTGTGTGGCCAATTTATACTAGCAGGTACATATAAAACCCTCACCCCACAACCCTAAATGTTTTGTATTATGTGTATTGGAAGAGTTTAATAGGGTAATGAATTTAAGAAAAAACTAGATCTCATCTAATCAACCTTAAGACCAACAGCCCTACAGAAGTTGGATGGATAGATCTATTGGTGTTACCACCACCTAATGACATGAGGACATGACACTCGACATTCGCATGAATATGTTATCTAGAATAGATTAACTTTCACAAACAGGAGAAAATGTTGAGATATTCACAGTTCATCAGATCCCTCCCCTATTATGTGGAAGGGCAAAAAATTGGCACTACAACAAACTCCACACTACACAGAATACCCCCCTTCGGCTCGCTCTGACCCTAATCTTATGAATAATCAATTCTCAGAATATTCTAGGCCCTTACAAATACGACCCAGTCCCCCAACTCATTAAGTCGGATGACTTTAAGGTGGTTAGCAAAAATATTTGAATTGGGTAACAGTCTGCTAAATGTGGCTAGAGTTAGAACACGGCCCCCACAATTTGTAAAAAATCTCGCTGTCCACAGACCCCATAAGGGGCACAGTTACCAATTCTACCTTAAAATAGAAATGGACAAATGCTAGAAAAAGAAAGAAAAGCACTAGATAACATAGCTATTAACAAAAGCCCTGGTCCAGATGGCCAACCCACAACCGAACTATAAAAAAATATAGATAAATATTACTTCAAAATCTTTGAAATCTTTAACCACTCCTTTGAATCTATTTCCCTTTCTACCCTCTAGACAAATCACACTTAAACCCAGTCAAAGACCCATCGGACTTTGGCTTCATATATTCCTACTAAACAGGCACTATAAAGTACTGAAGAGGACTCTTAGTATCAAGATTACTAAGGCCAATCATTAACAGTGTGCATGGCCAATCAGGACGGGCCTCATCCCCTGGCAAAATCCACAAACAATCCAAAAACATTAGGAAAATCATAAACCAGGGGACTAGCCAAATACCTGTCACAAAACGACTGAAAAAATTCTTCCTGGTGACCAGAATATTTACAAAAGTCAAATTTACTTGTGTACCGCCACCTACTAAGCATTCCTAGGTCGTCAGACAGAGCAGAGCACTATTAATTTAATTTGCATCTTTGTCTTGTAGATGCGAGGGGTTGCTGGGATTCCTGCCGTGCAGAGCAATAGAGCGGGGTTCAAGGCTTGCAGCTTTCTTTAAAGTATGCAGCGCTGTTCCCACCTTTCTGATGCGAATGAGGGTGGATGTGTGCCGCCTTACTAGCATGGCTACATTAGACAGTATGTTGAACCCACTATTTTATGATATAACCTAAGTGGGAAAACTATACTTAAGAGACTCCGGCAGCCATGGCATGGTGTGGGAGGCTGTGTATGACAAGCGGAAGTAAAGGCAGGGAAAAACTGCTGTGGATTGGCATGGTTAGAAAGGACATTTAGGGACGGTCCCATTTGTTTAAAAACAAGATTGCTCTTCCGTTATGTGTATTGTTGTAGTATGGACAGTTTTGATGGTGCCGCTCACGTATGGGATCTGGAGCTGCCGCAACAAGGGACCTTTGATTGCGTTCAGATGTGAGGTTGCCCAGTTAGAATATGAGAAAGAAAAAGGGGAAACTTTCAGCATTGCAGGGCTTGGGAAAAATGCAGGCACGATAGAGCCAGTAAAACTGGAGGTGGAAAATAAGGTGGTGAAGGAAGATAGATTTGTAACGGTCTCCAGGGGAAGTAGGGGGAACAGAAGGGATAGGGTCACGTCTCCAAGCTAGTTGATCCCAAGATAATTGAGGTTTTAGGTGAAAGATGCGTGAGAGAACAACCAGTCAGAAGTAGCTGTATGGAGCGGGCCGTTGCCTTCATCACCAAGGGGGCCTCCATCGCAACAAGGGAGGGAGAACTGTAGGCAAGGAAGGATAGACAGGTGAAAGTGGTGAGGGGGCTCCATTATTGAAAGGTAAGATAGGGTGGTAATTACCGCAAAGGACCCCCTACTGCCAAACAGTGAGCTGTCTGCCTGGTGCTAGGGTGCGAACCGTGGTGGATTGTGTAGACAGATTATTGGGTGGGGCTGGGAGTGACCAGTGGTATTGGTTCACGTTGGGGCCAATGACAAAGTTAAGTTAGAGGTGGAGTCCTTAAAATTATTGGAGAGTATGGCCAAGTTAAGTAATCAGAAATACTCCACAGTCAACATGCTATGGAGAAACCGAGAGCTTAGTAGGAGTATTAATACCCCGTGGCTAAGAGGGTGGGGTAAGGGAGGGTTTGGATTTTTAGAGAAATGGGCTGACTTTTCTGTTGGCTACAGGCCATTAGTTAGAGATGGACTTTGCGGCACACCAATGATGATGGTTTGGAGCTGTTTTTGAGAGAAGATGGCTAGGGGGTTGGAGGAGGATGTTAAACTAGGTTGGGGGCAGGTTACCTTGGGACTACACATGGGTAGATAAGGAGTAAGGCCTGAGGAGGCTTATCAGATAACGAGGGAGAAGATGAGGAAGGGGGGCGCATAGAGGATAGGAGGCATGTACGTCCAAGTATGGAAGTAAATTAATTGATATAATCTAAAATGTATGTTTACAAATGCAAGAATGCATAGATTATAAACGAGAAGGCAAAAAACAATATTTGTGTGGGAGCCTGTGACAGAAAGCAAGAAACGGGGTAAATAATTGTTGGTGTGTATTTTATAAGCATGCCAAATGCCCGTGAGTAGGAGTAAATGAATCTCCGTATGCCAGTTGGCGAAGGCTGCTGGTATGGGGTATGTGTCTGGTTATTTACCCTGATATAGATTGGCGGAAGGGAACTGCCAGCACCTCCAAAAGTATAAAGTTCTTAAATTTTCTATACAAGCATTCTTTGAAAGATGGTCGACGTCAAGCTAAAACAGGAAGCATTGTACATTGGTGATATCTTATAACACGGAGCTCATTTTGGAGATGAGTGGTAATGGGAAGCTTAGGGGATAGTGATCATGATATAGTTGTATTTATTATAGGTTGCAAAAAACAAAGTGAAACCGGGGTTTAAAAAACTGGGAGAATTTTGGTTCCTAGGTTAAAGATATTAGCAGAGTGGACCGCTATTAAAGGGATATTTAACATTCTAAATTTAAACCTTTAGGCAACAAGTGTTAAAAAAATGAGGCCAGTCCCGCCTGGCTTTTTCTCTTTCAGGTAAAAAGAGAAGAAATCTAACAAAAAGGAAAAAGTCTTTAAAAAATTGAAATAGATGGTAACAGAACAGGCTTACAGGGAGTAGTAAACGCGTTAATAAGGATGTGCAAAGAAAGCAATTAAACTAGCTAAATAAAAAATTAATAAGGAGAGCAGACACAAGGCAAGTTCAAACTGGCTAACAGGTTGTATGCAGGAAGGTTTGGGTGTTTTTAGAGAATGGGCCGGACTTTTCTGCTGGCTCTTTAGGAGTGATGGTTGCACCTCACGGAATGGTGGTTGCAGTGTTTAGGGGTGAGAGAGAATAGAGGTGGAGATTTTAAAACTAGGTTGGGGGGGGGGGGCTGGGATGGATAGCCCAGGGAGTAAATCAGGGTTGTAATTGGGCCAGTGGTGGGGAGAAAGTGGGGTGAGGGTTAGCATAGGGGAGAGGGAGACATGTATATAAAGAATAAAAATAAATTACAGGATCATAATCTAAAATGTATGTTTGCAAATGCGAGAAGCGGAGGGAGATAATTGCATTGCTGAATGATGATGTGTGTGATAGGGGATAGCAGTACATGGTTGACTAATCTAATGACTGGCTCTGTAAATGTACAAGGATAATCTTGTTTGAGAAAGGATAGGGAAAAAAAGAAAGGAGGGAGGAGTGTGTTATGTTTAACAAGAGTGGAAAGCCATATTTAAAGAAGAGATAACTGGTTGATATGGCGTAAAGTGAGGCAATATGGGTGGAATTGGGCAATAGGAAGGGGGGGTAGGTAATGTAATGTTTGTCTGCCTACAAGCCGCCAAATGCTAGCAGAGAGGAAGTGGGGCAACTATTATGCAGGTGGCAAGGGCTGCAAGTTGGGAATTAGTGATCTGTTTATGGGGGACTAAATTACCCGACATAGATGTTGCAATTGAACTGACCAACACAGAAAGGAGGATGGGTTCCTGAATTTGCTGCACAGTGTGAAGTTCCTGACTAGAAAAGGTGCTCTGTGGGATTTGGGAAAATCCAACGTCGGGGAGTTGTACGATAGATAAAGGTAATGGAGGCTTAGGGAGAGTAGCGACCATGAAATAGCTTCAAGATCACTGAGTTAACAAAAGGTCCAGGCTAAAAAGGAGCTCTTCAGCATAATAATGGGGATGATCTATATCTGTTAAAAGGTACTGAAACAGAAGTGGACTGTTTTACGGGGATTTAAGCCATTTGACATCTAAATTAAACCCTGGTAAATATAAAAAAATTTAAATTAAAAAAGGTTGCCTCGGATTTGAAAAATGCGCGATGTATTCCAATATCAAAAAGGGTAGTCGTCCCAGGCCTGGTAAACAGGACTGTTTAACTCAGTCGGTGGGGAGTATGTTTCGAGGGACTGACCTTATAAGAAATTATCAACCTGGATTAGGAAGGAATGAGATCTTAGATCTTTTGTCAAACTAACTGCTTGGTTTTATGAGGGAAGTGAGTAGGAATTGGACTTTGACATGGAGTAAGCTGTACTTAGGTTACTATACTTTGGTTTTACTAAGGCTTTGGGATACAGTCCCCCATAGGCGGACTAATGTATATAGCTCTAAGGTCTGTGGGCTGGGGTTGGCACATTTGTACATGGATAGAAAGTTGAGTTTAATGGATAGGAATCTCAGAGTTGTTGTATTGGTGCTTCACACATAAAAAAAGGACTAAGCTCTAAGTGGGCTGTGCAAAAGGTCTGTGTTGGGTCACTTCTATTTTAATCTATTTTTATTAATGACTTGGAAGTGGGTATGGCAGCAAGGTCTGTGTTTGCTGACAACACAAAACCTCAGAGGGTTTGTGCCAATCATTCAGATGTGCAAGGTACTCACCTGTGCATCTGGTCCAGCGCGATCGCTGAGGCGGCGCTCCAGGCCGTGACGTGAAGCTCGTCGTCTTGCCGAGCCATCATGACATCCACTAGCAAGGGCGCCGGCAACAAGATTCAAATAGCTCACCTCTCTTCCCTGCTGCTCATTGTCATGTATGGTTGTTGTTGTTCGTGCTTTGCCTAGCAGGCTCTCCATTGTCCAGATCCAGCTCCATGTTACAGCCTTCTCCATTGTCCAGATCAGTCCATAGTTACAGCCTTCCCATTGTCCAGTATCCAGCTCCAGAGTTACAGCCTTCTCCATTGCCCAGTATCCAGCTCCATTGTTACAGCATACTCCATTGTTCCCCAGTATCCAGCTCATGGTACAGCCTACTCATTGTTTCCAGTATTTCCAGGCTAATTGTTACAGCCTACTCCATTGTTACAGCCTGCTCCATTGTCCCAGTATACGGAGCCATTGGTACAGCCTGCTCCATTGTCCAGTATCACCAGCTCCAATTTGTACAGCCTTCTCCATGTCCAGTATATAGCTCATTGTTTCAGTATTCCAGCTCCATTGTTACATCCTTCTCCAGTGGTCCAGTATCCAGCTCCATTGTTACCAGCCTACTCCATTTGTTACAGCCTTTCATTGTCCAGTATCAGCTCCATTGCGGACAGCGTACTTCATGTTCCAAGTATCAGCTCCTCCATTGTTCAACCTACTCCATGGTTCCAGTATCCAGCTCCTCCATGGTTACAGCATACTACATTGTTCCAGTAATCCAGCTCCTCCATTGTTACAGTAATCCAGCTTCAGTGTGGTGCCAGTATCCCACTGCTTTCCTCCTTCATTACTAAAAAGTGAGTCTGCCTTACACTATTCCTCACTGATTTAGGGCAGCGGTTTACAAGGTAGATCTTGATAGATTGTCATTTTTTTTGTGGGATGCTAAGTGGCAGATAGATTCATGTTGATAATGTTAAAGGATGCCGTTTGGACATGTTGTGCTAAAACTATACATGGCTCTGTGTTAAGTGAATCCCTGTTGGAAAGGATCTTGGAGTGTTGGTGTGTTGTAACAAACATAAGTAGCAAGCAGTGCCAGGCAGAGCAAAAGCTAGTGCCAGCAGGATATGTCTTTATAAAGAGAGAATGGATTCAGGGAGGAAAATGTTAATTATCCCGCTTTCAAAGCATTGGTAGGCCTCATGTGGAATATGCAGTTGCAATTTTGGGAATCCTGGATACAAAATGAATGATATTGGAACTGGAAAGGGTTCAGAGCAGGGAACTAAAAATAATAAAGGGAATGGGAGGAAGCTTGAATATGAAGCGATGGATAAGTTACAATTATGTACACTAGAGAAAGGCAATTGCATAGGGATATGATTAGTTTATAAACACATTAATGGGCCTACATTAAAATTATGGGGAATTGTTCACCAAAAAGAACATTCATAGACATTTGCGCAGCATCCTCAAGACTTGAAGAAAGAAATTTAGTCTTCACAGTTAGGAAGGGTTTCACTTGTGAGAATGGTAAAACTATGGAAACTGACTTCCAGTGGAAGTATGTAATGGCAGGTTCATTGGATAGTTTGAAAAGAAAGCTTGATGAGTTCTAAACACAGGGAATGTTGCAGGTTAATGGTATTGATAAATGAAAGTACGAGGTGGATCCAGGAGGAAAATTACCATGCCACTTGGAGTCAGAAGAAAGAATCTTTCCATTATAATTTTGGGTTGGGATTTTTTGCCTTCCACGTGCAAACAGTTAGGCAGGAATGTGGGTATTATGCAGTGTGTTGAACAGGCTGGGACGTATGTCTCAATTCAACCTTAAATTACTATGACTAGAGAAATAAAATTCTTATATGAATTTACCCTCATCTTTTGGCTTTTCTCTGCGAGTCCCCGACTGTAGCCAATGGGAGGACATGCTCTGCCAAAAGAAAATTGGCTACTTGCAGACTTCACTGACTAGTAGACGGAGGTGTTAGAGCAGACTGGATCGGTGATCGGAACTTTATGTAAGTATTCAGCAGATCTTAAGTATGCAGGTCGGTAAAGTATCCAGGTCATCAAACCTGGGTATTCATGTGCGGAGCAGGAAAAAAGTTGGTATTGGTATACTTTTTTTTCTATCTCTAATGACGAGTCCTACTAACTATGTGGATTTATAATAGGAGACATCTGCCTTTGATAGGGAATTGACTCAACTGTACTACCTGCATACCAGAGAAACGACAGTGCTGGCAAATAAGTAAGGAAGACACAATGGTCTTTAAAGGGTAATGTAGTTTAAACAGGACTGTTACATGCAGAGTTACAATTCATGGAAGCTGGTTACATGCGAAGTTACAATTCAGGCAGACGATATAAACTGGGCGGGTGCTAAGGATGGGGGTGGTGTGGTGTTGTTCATAGCTGACAGTGTGGCTGGAAACACACCAACCTCTTTAACGTGCTATAATTTTCATAGATTGCAAGCTAGAAGAGGCATCATGCCCGAGTCGTTGTAAAGGGTAGAAATGTGTCTTTTTAAATAAGGGACACTTGTATGAGACCACATACCTTTTAAGGCCATAATTATTTTTTAGCTTTGCCGCAAAGTTTAACAATCAATCCAGGAAGTCTTATGCTTTTCTCTATAAGTATTTAGTTTAGGTTATTTTAGCCACAATTTTATAAAGCTTGTTTTTATCAGTCTCAGGAGGGGTTCGATAGAACTAGCAAAAGTGTGCGTTGGTGCCACTGGGAAGATGTGGGGTAGGGTTTGTTTTGTGGATACACACTACTATAAAAATTTCAGGGATTAAACAGTAAAAAAAAAAAAGCAGATTAAATAAAAAAAAAAAAAAGAAATGCAAAATCCGTTTGCCTGTGACCTGTCAAATTGGTCGGGGAAAAACGTACAACAGCCAGAAGTTTAAAAAATAACTTTCTTCACGATTCAAAATGTTTTTTGAGGCTTCCACATTCTATTGTCGGGGTCACCCAAATTTTAGAAAAGAATTTTTTTATGGCAATTTAAGGAATTTTTGAAGATTTTGTAAAAATTATACAGTAAACTTAGCTATAAATGGCTCGGGACCTGGGAAGGTGGTCTGTGGGAACAGATAATTCGTTATTTCAGAAAGAAAACGGATTGTATACTAACCAATCTAGATTCCTTTGAAAGAATCGAATTTAATAAATTCTGTTTTTAGAAAATAATCTGAAAGAATTGATTGTCCAATCAGAATGTTTACAATCAGATTACTTTTGAGAGAAGAATTGTAAAGGGCATGTCCACCCTTGATAAAAACTTTTGTCCTATACATAGATTACAGCCCCCACTGCCCCAACCCTATAAAAATAATTTAAGAAGAGTGCCAGATATTACTTACCTTCCCTCCCCACGACGCCCGGCCGGCCTTTGCTTGCGAGGACATGCAAGCAGGGGGCTGGGGCCGCGCAGCACGCGTCCGTGATTGGATAGAGGCAGCCACTCACGAACGCGGCTGTCGGCTCTCTCACGAATGCGGTGGGTGGAGAGAGGAAAGGTAAGTTACAGTTTGGGGTCTTTCTTAAAATTTTTTATGCGGTTGGGGCTGGGGGATACAATATACGATTACAGGGCCAAGGGGTTTTATGGTAGGGGGAGGGGATAGCAAAAACGGGAGGGAGAGGGAGGGGGAGAAGGGCACAGTACGCTGCCAACTTCTACCGGAGGCCAGGTAGGGCAGCGTCCATAGGATTCGCTATCCTCCTGGTGGCAGTTTTTGGGACTTTGGGGGGGGGGGGGCTAACAGGAGAAACCATATGGAGTGGGGGAGGAGGAATGGATTTTACTACCACACTGGGTGGGGCCAAGTTAGTGGGGGGGATTATAGTTTTGGGGGTGGACATGCCCTTTTTAAACTGGTACACACATGAAACATCAATAAAGGATGACGACAGGAAGGCGGGCTACCACACGGTCCTGAGCACCTCCCCCTATGCAGCCAGAAAGCTGGATAGCGAAGAAAAAAATGTAGGTAAAGGTTATTAATAAATGACATCGGACCAAGTATCAACGGGGTTAGGCTCACAAAACACAGCAAATATCAGAGGACGATATCCTCTGTCTGACTATATCAATACTATAAAATCCCACGATACTGGTGGGTTTGTAGATAAAAGAAAATATTCCTTTAATTATATTACCCAATTCAGGTGTTATACCAATATAAAAGTATAATATACATAGTCACATAAAAAACTATTCATAAAAAGTTGGTAGTGATCAGTGTTACCATTCCTATTAAGCTGTAGTCATACATATACCTGACTTCCGTTTTTGTAATATCCACTATAATCCAAGTGCTTGTGACCACTGAACAAGGTCCTGCACGCCATTACCCCAGGAAAAGATCCCCTGACTGACGGTCAGAATCAGTGGCCGGAAAATGTGATCGGAGTCTTCTACACAGAGTGCATGAGAATTCCATGCGTGCCCTGCCCATGGGAGATTGGTTTTATCATACTACTAGAAAAAACGTGCCGCTGGTACACAATGGAAGTGCGTGTATGTTTGCTATGTGTGGAATAGAATCTTTTACTTAAGGTCATATTTAACTGTTACTCGCCAGTTCACAAGCTTCCAGACGGAACCAAATGAGGATAATCCTGCAGGTCTGAGAGTGAGGACCCAGGCAATTCCTGCTACACTGTGTGGTGCCTTGAACAAAACATGCCTGGTTATACTATTAGTATTCACCACGGCAAGTGTGATGGTACTCATATATAAACAAAGATCCAAACGAGGGAGACACCCTATAAGTGTTGAATCATCAGATTTATTGCTGAACAACACACGACTGTCGGGGAATGCAATGTCCTGTCCTCAGGTATAACCAGTGAACAGGAGTTACAAACTATGATACCCTAAGTCCCACCCTTTAGGCCAGTGGCGCATTGTGACTGACACGCGCCAGGGATCAAAGTTGAGGTGGTACAAATCAAGGCAAAACAAAGTGCAAATGCTTACTTAATGAATCTAGGAAAAAGTACAAATAATACTTTTAAAAACTCTAATTAAATATCAAGTCACGAATATAAAAACAGTGTCATAAATAAGTGTTACATTATCATATGGTGTCTAAAAAATTAGTATTCTTAAATAGACAGTGCTGTTAAAATTAGTGTGAACTAAAAACATACATTTTAAAACCAGTAAAAACCAGAACCATAATCTCAACTTAAGTTATACTTCTTCATGAGTTCTTGTATATGGTTTTCTGTAGATAAATCCTGTGGGTGGCCGATACATGGACCTAGGTAATAATGTGATTAAAACGAACGTTGATAAAATCCGTAAAATAATAATACCAATATGTTCTTAATGATCATATATAAGTCTACAGTTATATTCTTCAGAGATGCTGCTACCAGTTACAGAAAGATATTGAGGCCTGTATCCCCCCCCCCCCTCATCATGCCTTTTGGGACTCAATGTATTTAACAATGGATCCACCGTGTCTTTAATTTAATAAAGATTTTCTGTAGTTCCCCTCTTTGTTAGGGTTAACTACTTCTAAGACTGCCATGTCAGTTGGGAAGCTATTTTGAGTATCACACATTATGATATGTTTAACAACCTTAGTTTGATGAACACTGTTTTAATTGTTGATGATATTTATTAGAGATTTTTAAAAGTGATTATTGTATTTATTCACTAGATTAGTAAGCATTTGCACTTGTTTGCCTTGATTTGTACAGCCTCACTTTGATGCCTCCGGCGTCAGTCCAAATGCCACATTTGGCCTAAAGGGTGGGAACTTAGGGTATATGTTTGTAACTCCAATGGCATGGTTATACGAGAGGAAGGACCTTGCAGTCCGAAACAGTCGTGTGTTGTTCACAAAAAGTATTGAGTCTACCACTTATAGTGTGTCCCCGTTTGGATCTTTGTTATGGATAATACTAAAAAAGCTCGTGGAGTAGAGGCCTGAGGGATGCACCTATCTAATTGTCTGGCAGCAAGGCCAACAGCGTGGGTGCGTAGGTTGTTCTCTGAAACTGGATTACCTCATATATTAGAACAGAAGTTACCTCACAGCATCATGGTTATTGTAATAGCATCAATCTAAGTATAATGTATAAACAAAATTTCTCATTCCAGGTTACTAAAGAAATTGATTTATCCTTGTATAACTCTTATACGATACTAATTGAAAAAAAGTGACTTCAGAGCCATTTTAATACACGGATAACTGCTTTTATTTCAGTATTACGTAAATCCTTGGTAGACCTGCCTGGCTTTACCACTAAGCAAAAGGCTAAGGACTTGCAAGGCGAGCACCTTCATTCCAAAACCATTAATAGTGGACCTGCCAATTCAAATGTTCTAGCCAATCAGGTCCACTCCACTAGTTGACCCTATCAAATGGATCAGATTTAAAATAGGTTTGGCATTGCAGGTACAAGGACAGAGGGATTTAAATCAATACTAATCAGTACCAGCATCCATGACTTCTCAGAGAAACAAATATACAAAGAAAACAGGAAGAATAAATGGTTATCACCAGCAACCAACGCACAATTTGTAACAAGATCACGCTTTAGTGTGTCCCGGCTATGATTGCCACTTTGAATATTTGACGGCTGTATAATTGTGGTCCTAGAGTAAGTTGCGCTGTGGCAATTATCTTGTTATCTCAGAGTTGTATCAATAAGGTAAATTGGACATGCCAATAATGTCACCAACAGGGTGGTAACAGGGTATTATACACAATGGTCTTGTGTTGCAGCTCAATGTCACTACAAAGCATTAACACCACAATCCACTTTCTATCCTCCTCTATTGAGACAGGGATGGCTTGTATTTTAATATAGCACAAACCTGCAGGCTGGTAGGTGGTTTATCTAAGGAGCATTGGTGTATATGTCCATGTCAATACACATCATATCCTGTGCAGCAGACAGAAAACTTTTTTTGGGATAACACTTCCTTTCGTATGGAGCAGGACACAGGGGTGTGGTTTAAGCTGCCATTTGACCATCCCATTTCATTTTAAAAAAAGGGATACTCAGATCTGGTAAGCAAGTTTATGTATTTAGTATAAATATAACCTCTAGATGGCCTCACTCCATTATAGTCTGAGGGTTGTGGGACTACCATAGATTAGGGGGTTGACTAGGGGCCAATATTAACTATAAACACACTAATATAGGGAAGGACCTAATCAGAACCCCAAGTAAATAGACCTAACTGCTTGAAACCCCAATTTGAAAATTACCATCAGTCACATACAACCCGGTGAGCGGAGGTAGAGTGGGAATATATCAACGTGAGTCACATGACAAAACAGATCATAAAAACAACTGATTTACATAAATACTTACGATCTGAAATGACCATAGAACATAAAAATCGGGCGTCCCGATATGTGGGCTAGACTACCAACCCAAAGTAGATGCTGGAGTGAACCGGATCCAAAATAAAGTCTCATATGTTCTATAAGTTCAAGATCTTGTATTACTATAATAATCGAGGTAATTCGAACATAATTATGAAGAATAGGATCAAATTTTCAGGTATCTCCATCCAGTTAGAAATAACCATATATCATATTTTGTGTATAGTAGGGGATTATGATTGGTCAAAACCAAGGTAGGTCTGTTCCTATAATCTTGACTGACAAAATACAGTCCATGCCTACCAAGGATGATTTATAGGGACTTCATACGGTATTTGTACAAAATCATATACACAATCCTGTCAATATATAAAGTGTAGATAGTACTTGTCCAACTTTCCAGACCACGGTGATACAAATTCTCGAAGTGGATAAATATCGGGACTTTGTCCTGGCAATAAGTTAAACAGTTTTATCACAATACACCATAAATATGGGCACCACGTGTAGCTGGTATACTTGCCGCTCAGCCGACCCGTTTTACTGTTTCATTGCCTCTTCACCCGGATTCAACTGCTATTGTCCCTGCAATGGTTTTCTTGTTCCCTCAGTTTGTTTTTTCATTTCCCCTCTATTTCATATGGTTCATTTTTCTTTCCCATAGGTGTTACTAGCATCGACGTAACCGACGCACGTTTCGCCGTAATCTCGCCGTAATAGAAGTTGAATCCGGGTGAAGAGGCAATGAAACAGTAAAACGGTTCGGCTGAGCGGCAAGTATACCAGCTACAGTGGTGACCCATATTATAGTGGTGTATTGTGATTAAAAACTGTTTAACGTTATTGCCAGGACAAACGTTCCGATATTACACCTTCGAGAATTGTATACAGTGGTATGGAAGTTGGACAAGTAATCATACCACTTTTATATAGACTTGATTGATATGGATTGTGTAACAAATGACCGTATGTGAAGTCCATATAAATACATCTGTAAAGGCATTGGACTGTATTTGGTCAGCAAAGAGTATAGGAAAGACCTACCTTGGTTTTACACCTCAGAATCCCTACTTACTACAAACTATTGGCTATATGGTTATTTCTAACTGGATGGAGATACCTGAAAAATTGATACTAGTATTCCATATAGTTCGAATTACATCGATGTTATATTGTATTACAAGATCTTGACTTATAGAACATATGAGACTTTGATTTAGGATCGGTAACTCAACATCTAAGTTGGGTTGGTATCTAGCCAAATATCGGGACGCCCGATTTTTATGTTATGGTACATTTAGATAGTAGTATTATGTGATAATAAAGTGGTTGTGTTTATAGTGTTTTGGTTACATGTGGACCGTTGTACCACTACCTCCCACAACAGGTAGTGTGGAACTGATGGTAATTTTCAAATGGAATTTCAAGGGTTAGAGTGCTATTTATGGGGTTCGATTTAGGTCTAGCCCTATATTAGTGTGTTTAAAGTTATGTATTTGTATATTTGTGTTGTAACAACTATAAATCAGTGCTAAATTTTATATACATTTACAGGAGTCATTTAAATGGTAACAAAGAGACTATTAACAACATAACATAGACACCTTTCCTATGTGTAATATCCTATCCCACACACACACACACACCAAATTGGTAGCTCCTAAAAACTCAATGCAATCTCCTATGGAGATATAAATAATATTATATAATATATATATATATATATATATATAATATTACTATACTATATATAATATAACAATCAATACTTTATTAGGTGTGTGAAACACCATGTCCGCATCTAGAATCTACGCATGAAAAATGTTCCAAGGGTTCTGCAAAGATGAAAAGGTTGAGAAACTTTGAAATATAGTGACAAAGCAGTTCCACTTGCTTGTGTAAGCTGCCAGATGTGTAACCCCTGGGCCTGACATTGAAAGGGAAATGTCAGACAGGAAAGGAGCTTTAGAAACAATACAGCATCTGATATGCAAAAATATTCGTTTCACTTTATCCCCCGTTTATAAATCTGTTTCTATGGTTACTTCACTGCCACTGCTTTTGGAAACCGTTTTTTGGGGGGGAATTAGGACTTTTGCTTCATGCGTATCCCATTATGTCTCAATGTTATGGTCACATTCTAACGCCTCCATTGCCCAATTCCCACAAGGCTTTTATCTCTGTTCTTTTAACGTTGTTGTTGTTTTTCTCAAGTTCACTTACGCTGCTTTCCGGTAGAGAAATATTGTTTTTTTTTTAAATTCAATTAACTTTTTCCTGTGCTATTTCCCTCCAGACGCTCCCGTGTACGTTACTCTTACCTATAAATCACATAGCGAGCTCCTTACCTTTAATGCCATGTTGTATGGGTCGCGCTGATTATCTCCGTCCCGTAGTCAGGCACAGAAAGTCTTCGCACCACTACCTCTTCCTGTCCCAGCCTCTTTCCCTCTCTATAGTGCATTAGAGCAGAGGCGGTTCACAGTCCTGCTAACTCCCTCTACAGTACAGCGGCGTTGCCTACAGTCGCTTTTCAACAGGAACTGGAATTCGAATTCAGTGTCCCGGATTTCCCAGGACAATCCCGCACTTTAGGACGCAGTCTCGCTATCCTAATGTCCCAATATCCGGGCGGAGTCCGAGCCCTGTGCGTTTTTTTCGGTGCTCGCACAGTAGCCGTAGAGACCTCCTTCTGTCTCCCATTCTGAGTGCGAGCAGGGTGGGATGGGGGATTCAGGGAATGTGCAGCGCGAGATCAGTTCAATCTGTCTGGAAAACAACAACAAAACTTCTGGCAGGTGCGTGGGAGCCGAGTGAACTGCAGGTCACACCGACATTGACACTGCATTACCTATCTGTCCTGTGCTACCAGTAGGGGAAAGCAATAGAGGGACAATGAGCCTATAGAAAAACCTTCACTGACAGTAAGTTTGTTCATTGTAAGGTTTATGAGCACAGCTCTGTACATCACGATGAGAAAATTACAAATACTTAGCAGGACTCGTCTACTTTTTATAATACAGAAGGCTATGGACATTAAATAGGGAGGTGCAGTGGAAAATATTCTTATAAAAACCTCGGGAATATGTAGCTCAGGGGCGTATCTAGGGTCTAAGAAGATCAGGGGCACTCCTGGTACGTGTGGGTCATGCCCCTTTCACCACCCCAATTAAGCAACACCCACTATGTACTTATTAGAGATGGCCAAAAAGACACAGACAGACAGATAACTGAAAATCCTATCATACTTACCGAGATTTTATTTTCCTGGTCCGTAGCACGGCAGTGGTTACACTTGGGTTAATCACACCTGATAGTTGAGTGACAGGAATCCCTCCCATAAACTTATAAAGGTAGGATTGGTAGCCCTGCCCTCTTGCCTTGAGATGGATGTCTGAGTGAGGAAGAGTTATTCCCAATTGAAGGGGGGGAAGCTAACCACTGCCGTGCTACGGACCAGGAAAAGAAAATCTCGGTAAGTATGATAGGGTTTTCCCTGGTCCTACACGGCAGTGGTTACACTTGGGACTTAAAAAGCTAGAAATGAAGGGAGGGACACAGATTGATGCTTGAAAACAAATATTGTCTATTTATTTAGGGTTTGAGGAGGCCGACATAAGGACCTTTTTCCCAAACCCTGCTTGAGCTGCAGATGCTAGATCGACTTTGTAGTGTTTCACAAAGGTTGACATGGATGACCATGTTGCCGCATTGCATATCTCCTCTGGGGAGGACTGGCCACAGAATGCCCATGAAGCTGCCAGGGATCTCATGGAATGGGCCGTTACCCTTGAGGGTAATGCCTCTGCCTTGCTAGTATATGCCTGTTTTATACAGGTGGTAATCCAGGATGCCAGTGTTGTTTTTGCGGGCTGCAGTCCCTTGCGTTGCCCATTGAAGAGGATGAACAGAAAGTCAGTTTTACGGAAACTTCTGGTTTTTTCCAGATATGATATGATGGATCTTCCAACATCAAGGGTGTGTGGAATGGTGTCCTGACCTTCTTGGCTGAAGGTAGGGAGTATGATGTCCTAATTCAGGTGGTAAGGTGTCAGGACTTTTGGAGTAAAAGAGGGGTCTGGTCTCATTACTACTTTGTTGGGGAAGAATGTGAGAAAAGTTTCTGAAGCTCTTAGGGACCTGATTTCTCCTACTCTCCTGGCCGATGTTATGGCCAATAGAAGGATGGTTTTGAGAGTAATGTGTTTGATTGGACATGACTCTATTGGCTCAAAGGGACTTTCCTGGAGGGCCTGAAGGACAATTGATAGGTCCTAAGGCGGGACTTTGGTTCTTATTTGGGGTTTGAGGTGTATTACTCCCTGAAAGAATCTTATTATTAATGGATCCCATGCCCATTTGGTATTGGTTATGGCTGAGATGGCTGTCACCTGAGACTTAAGAGTCGACAGGCTGAGGTCTTTGTTTAGCCCTTCTTGTAGGAATTCAATGAGAGACTCCACCTTGACTGAAGATGGTAAAATCTTTCTATTGTTGCACCATGTGCTGAAGAAATTCCATATTCTGTAGTAGCTGTTTCATGTAGTGTTCTTGCGAGATGCTAATAGAGTGTTGATGGTGGCTTCTGATAATCCCCTGTTTTTTAGGGCGATGGTTTTAATCTCCAGGCCGTCAGATTCAGGGTTGTTAGATCTGGATGGTTGATGGGTCCCTGTTGGAGAAGATCTTGTCTCAGGGGAAGTTTGACTGGTGATGAGATTGACATCTGTAGTGCCCAGCTGAACCAGGGCCTCCTTGGCCACCATGGAAGGATTGTGATGACGGATGCATTGTCGTCCCTGATCTTCTGAAGGACTTTCTGAATCAGCGGGATTGGTGGGAAGATGTATAGGAGGTGCTGGCTCCAGCTGAATGAGAAAGCATCCGTCATAGTTGCCCTGGGTTCCTTGAATCTCGAACAAAATTTGTTCAGTTGAGTATTGGATTGGGTCGCCATGAGATCCATATATGGGGTTCCCCATTTCTGGATTAGAAAATCAAATATGTCCGGGTGGAGTTTCCACTCGTTGGGGCATATACCCCGTCTGCTGAGGAAGTCCGCTTTGACATTGAGGGTGCCTGGGATGTGGCAGGCTCTGATCTGAGGGAGATGCATTTCCGCCCAATGTAGAATTTGTTTCGCTATTGACCAGAGACGGGGACTTCTGGTACCTCCACTCTTGTTCAGGTAAGCCACAACTGTGGCATTGTCCGTCCGTATCTGGACTGCTTGTCCTTTGAGGTATCGATTGAAGTGCTGCAGAGCCTGAAGCACTGCTGTCATTTCTCTTGCGTTTTGAGAGATCACATGTGTACTTGCTGACCATTTCCCCTGTGCTGTTAAGTTGCGATAAGTAGCACCCCAGCCCCATGGGCTTGCATCTGTTGTAAGTATTTCCCATTGGGGAGGAGAGAGAGAAATAGGTTTGAGATTTTCTGGCCGAGTCCACCATCTCAGATTCAGTAGAATGGATGGGGGAAGAAAAATGAGTTGATCTTGGCCTGCTTGAGGGCGGAATTGGTTGAGGAAGCATAGTTGAAGGTCTCTGGTGTGAAGCATGGCCCATTTTGTTGAATCCGTTGTGGAGATCAGCTTCCCCAGGATTTGTTGGCATTTCCCAGTGGTGGATATTGGGAATTGCACGAATTTGTGGATGTCCTTGGCTATCTCTTGCTTTTTTAATTCTGGGAGAGATAGAGACAGGTTCTTTGAGTTTGTCTACTCCTAGGAACTGGAGACGTTGGGCTGGTGTCATCATGGATTTTTGCTCGTTTATTAACCAGCCATGTCGATGAAGGCATGCTAATGTTATTTTCAGGTCTTCCAGGAGGGTTTCCCGACTGGTGGACTTGATGAGCATATCGTCTAAATAAGCGAATATTTGAATTCCCAGCAGTCTGAGATAAGCTATTACTGGTATTAGTATTTTTGAAAATACCCTTGGAGCTGAAGACAGGCCAAACGGTAGGGCTTTGTATTGAAAATGTTGGTTGCAGATGTGAAATCTGAGAAACTTCCTGTGGTTTGGGGCTATTGGTATGTGTAAGTAGGCATCTTTGATGTCTAATTTGATCATCCAATCCCCCTGATTGATTTGGGTTGAGATCGTTTTAAGGGTCTCCATTTTGAATCTCTTCGCTTTGAGTATTTAGGAATTTCAGGTTTAGAATTGTACGGAATTCTCCTGTCTTTTTCCTTTTCAAGAAAATGTGGGAGTATATGCCTTTCTTTTCTTGGGACTCTTTATATAATATCTTTGTTCTGAAAGCGCTGAACAGAGTGCTGTTCTGGCTTCTATCTTTAAAGGGGCTGTTGAGGAAATTAATCTGTTCGATTTTGAGTATGTTCTGAATTGCAGTTTGTATCCCTGTTTTAGTGTGTCTAGGACCCATGCGTCCGAGGTAGTTTGAGCCCACGTCTTGCTGAAGAGGGAGAGTCTTCCTCCTACTTGAAGGTCTCGCAGACCTTCATAGTGGCCTCTGTTTTGTTCTCCCTCCTCTTCCTCGAAAGGACTGTTGAGAGGGTTGGCTTCTCCAAGATTCCTGCTGTAATAGGGGTTTGCCTGGCCTATATTGTCTTGCTGCCCTGTAGTTGGGACCGTGGAAAGTGGAGGATGAAGAAAATAATGGAAAAAGGTTACTTCTGCCTGTTCTTTTTTGAGAAGGAAGGCTGTTTTTTGCCGAGTTCTTTTCTATAAGATCCTCAAGTTTTGAACCGAAGAGGAGCTTCCCTTCAAAGGGGATTGAGGCCAGGCTTTGCTTTGACTGTATATCCGCTTTCCATTGTTTAAGCCAGGTAATTCTTCTGGCCACTACTGCTGCGCTCATTGTTTTTGCTGACAATTTTAGCGAGTCCATGGAAGCTTCACAAATGTATTCGTTGGTGAGCTTGACGTCCTTGATCAGTTTCACTAGATCATCTTGTGGGGTCCGTTCTTGATTGCCTCCTCCAGATCGGCTAACCAGTATTTGTTTGCCCTTGGGGGATTCAGGGAATGTGGCAAGCGCGAGAGTCAGTTCACCTCGTCTGGACAAACCACACAAACTGTCTGGCAGTGCGTGGAGCCGAGTGACTGCAGGTCACACGCGACTTGACAACTGCATTACCTACTGTCCTTCTAACCAGTAAGGGGAAAGCAATAGGGCAATGAGCCTATAAAAACCTCACTGACAGGTAAGTTTGTTGGTCATTTGTAAAGGTTTCTGGTCACGGCTCGTGTACATCACATGAGAAAATTACACAAATACTTAGCAGGACTCTGTCTACTTTTTTATAATACAGAAGGCTATGGACATTATAGGAGGGTGATCATGGCAAACATTTCTTATAAAACAACCTCGGGAATATGTAGCTCAGGGGCGTATCTATGGTCTTTCTAAGATCAGGGGCACTCCTGGTACGTGTGGGTCATGCCCCTTTCCCACCCCAATTAAGCAACACCCACTAGATCTTTTAGAGAAGGCCAAAAGACACCAGACAACAGATAACTGAACATCTATCAACTTACCGAGATTTTATTTTCCTGGTCCTAGCACGCAGTGGTTACACGTGGGTTTATCACACCTGAAGTTGATTGACCGATCCCTCCCATAACTTATAAGGTAGAATTGGTACCCCTCCCTCTTGCCTTTGAAGGGATGTCTGAGTGAGAAGAGTTATTCCCAATTGAAGGGGGGGAAGCTAACCACTGCCGTGCTACGGACCAGGAAAGAAATCTCGGTAAGTATGATAGGGTTTTCCCTGGTCCTACACGGCAGTGGTTACACTTGGGACTTAAAAAGCTGAAATAAGGGAGGACACAGATTGATGCTGAAAAACAAATATTGTCTATTTATTTATGTTTGAGGAGGCCGACATAAGGACCTTTTTCCCAAACCACTGCTTGAGCTCAGATGCTGAGATCACTTTGTAGTGTTTCACAAAGGTTGACATGATGAGACCATGTTCCGCATTGCATATCTCCTCTGGGGAGGACTGGCCACAGAGCCCATGAAGCTGCCAGGGATCTCATGAATGGGGCCGTTACCCTTGAGGTAATGCCTCTGCCTTGCTAGTTTATGCCTGTTTTATATACAGGTGGTAATCCAGGATGCCAGTGTTTGTTTTGCGGGTTGCAGTCCCCTTGCGTTGCCCATTGAAGAGGATGAACAGAAAGTCAGTTTTTACGGAAACTTCTGGTTTTTTCCAGATTGATATGATGGATCTTCCAACATCAAGGGTGTGTTGGAATGGTGTCCGACCTTCTTGGCTGAAGGTTATGGAGGGATGATGTTCCTAATTCAGGTGGTAAGGTGTCAGGACTTTGGAGTAAAAGAGGGGTCTGGTCTCATTCTACTTTGTTGGGGAAGATGTGAGAAAAGTTTCTGAAGCTCTTAGGGACCTGATTTCTCCTACTCTCCTGGCCGATGTTATGGCCAATAGAGATGGTTTTGAGAGTAAGGTGTTTGATTGGACATGACTCATAGGCTCAAAGGGACTTTCCTGGAGGGCCTGAAGGACAATTGATAGGTCCTAAGGCTGGGACTTGGTTCTTATTTGGGGTTTGAGGTGTATTACTCCCTGAAAGAATCTTATTATTAATGGATCCCATGCCCATTGGGTATTGGTTATGGCTGAGATGGCTGTCACCTGAGACTTAAAGTCGACAGGCTGAGGTCTTTGTTTAGCCCTTCTTGTAGGAATTCAATGAAGAGACTCCACCTTGACTGAAGATGGTAAAATCTTTCTATTGTTGCACCATGTGCTGAAGAATTCCATATTCTGTAGTAGCGTTTTCATGTAGTGTTCTTGCGAGATGCTAATAGAGTGTTGATGGTGGCTTCTGATAATCCCCCTGTTTTTTAGGGCGATGGTTTAAAATCTCCAGGCCGTCGATTCAGGGTTGTTAGATCTGGATGGTTATGGGTCCCTGTTGGAGAAGATCTTGTCTCAGGGAAGTTTGACTGGTGATGAGATTGACATCTGTAGTGCCCACTGAAACCAGGGCCTCCTTGGCCACCATGGAAGGATTGTGATGACGGATGCATTGTCGTCCCTGATCTTCTGAAGGACTTTCTGATCAGCGGGATTGGGGAAGATGTATAGGGAGTGTCTGGCTCCAGCTGAATGAGAAAGCATCCGTCATAGTTGCCCTGGGTTCCTTGAATCTCGACAAAATTTGTTCAGTTGAGTATTGGATTGGGTCGCCATAGATCCATATATGGGGTTCCCCATTTCTGGAATAGAAAATCAAATATTGCCGGTGGAGTTTCCACTCGTTGGGGCATATACCCCGTCTTCTGAGAAGTCCGCTTTGACATGAGGGTGCCTGGGATGTGGCAGGCTCTGATCTGAGGGAGATGCATTTCCGCCCAATGTAGATTTGTTTCTCTATTGACCAGAGACGGGGACTTCTGGTACCCATCCCTCTTGTTCAGGTAAGCCACAACTGTGGCATTGTCCGTCCGTATCTGACTGCTTGTCCTTTGAGGTATCGATTGAAGTGCTGCAGAGCCTGAAGCACTGCTGTCATTTCTCTTGCGTTTGAGAGATCACATGTGTACTGCTGACCATTTCCCCTGTGCTGTTAAGTTGCGATAAGTAGCACCCCAGCCCCATGGGCTTGCATCTGTTGTAAGTATTTCCCATTGGGGGAGGAGAGAGAGAAATAGGTTTGAGATTTTCTCGGCCGAGTCCACCATCTCAAGATTCAGTAGATGGATGGGGGAAGAAAAATGAGTTGATCTTGGCCTGCTTGAGGGCGGAATTGGTTGAGGAAGCATAGTTGAAGGTCTCTGTGTGTGAAGCATGGCCCATTTTGTTGAATCCGTTTGTGGAGATCGCTTCCCCAGGATTTGTTTGGCATTTCCCATGTGGTGGTATTGGGAATTGCACGAATTTGTGGATGGTCCTTGGCTATCTCTTGCTTTTTTAATTCTGGGAGAGATAGAGAACAGGTTCTGTTGAGTTTGTCACTCCTAGGAACTGGAGACGTTGGGCTGGTGTCATCATGGATTTTTGCGTCTTATTTAACCAGCCATGTCGATGAAGGCATGCTAATGTATTTTCAGGTCTTCCAGGAGGGTTTCCCGACTGTGGACTTGATGAGCATATCGTCTAAATAAGCGTATTTGAATTCCCAGCAGTCTGAGATAAGCATACTGGTATTAGTATTTTGAAAATACCCTTGGAGCTGAAGACAGGCCAAACGGTAGGGCTTTGTATTGAAATGTTGGTTCAGATGTGAAATCTGAGAACTTCCTGTGGTTTGGGGCTATTGGTATGTTTAAGTAGGCATCTTTGTGTCTAATTTGATCATCCAATCCCCCTGATGATTGGGTTGAGATCGTTTTAAGGGTCTCCATTTTGAATCTCTTCGCTTTGAGTATTTAGGAATTTCAGGTTTAGAATTGTACGGAATTCTCCTGTCTTTTTCCTTTTCAAGAAAATGTGGGAGTATGGCCTTTCTTTTCTTGGACTCTTTATATAATATCTTTGTTCTGAAAGCGCTGAACAGAGTGCTGTTCTGGCTTCTATCTTTAAAGGGGCTGTTGAGGAATTAATCTGTTCGATTTTGAGTATGTTCTGAATTGCAGTTTGTATCCCTTTTTAGTGTGTCTAGGACCCATGCGTCCGAGGTAGTTTGAGCCCACGTCTTGCTGAAGAGGGAGAGTCTTCCTCCTACTTGAAGGTCTCGCAGACCTTCATAGTGGCCTCTGTTTTGTTCTCCCTCCTCTTCCTCGAAGGACTGTTGAGAGGGTTGGCTTCTCCAAGATTCCTGCTGTAATAGGGGTTTTTGCCTGGCCTATATTGTCTTGCTGCCCTGTATTGGGACCGTGAAAGTGGAGGATGAAGAAAATAATGGAAAAAGGTTACTTCTGCCTGTTCTTTTTTGAGAAGGAAGGCTGTTTTCTTTTCTGTAGTTCTTTTCTGTAGTTCTTTTCTATAATATCCTCAAGTTTTGAACCGAAGAGGAGCTTCCTTCAAAGGGGATTGAGGCCAGGCTTTGCTTTGACTGTATATCCGCTTTCCATTGTTTAAGCCAGGAATTCTTCTGGCCACTACTGCTGCGCTCATTTTTTTTGCTGACAATTTTAGCGAGTCCATGGAAGCTTCACAAATGTATTCGTTGGTGACTTGACGTCCCTAATCAGTTTTACTAGTCGTCCCGTGGGTCCCATTCTTGATTGCCTCCTCCAGATCGGCTAACCAGTATTGTTTTTGCCCTGGCTAAACTAGTATTGCCATGGGGGGTCTGAGAGCGGCGCCGGATAGAGAGAAAATTCTCTTCAAATAAGAATCTTGTCTTTTGTCCATAGGACACGTAATGCTGATGTGTCCTCTGTACTAGGAAAGTCTTTCTTGTCGGCTTTAATAATGAGCGTATCTACTTTTGGGGCTTCATCCCAGTACTGGTGATGGTCTGGCTGAATGGGTATGTCTTATTGAAATTCATGGAGGCTGGGAATTTCTATTCAGGGTTTTGAAATTCTTTCTGTATTAACTTCCAAAACTGGTCATGGACATGGAAAGTGGATGTGTCTTGGGTTTTTTTGACAACATTAAATCCGACGCCCTGGTTGTTCCGGTTCTGATATTTGCAGAGTATCTCTCATCTTTTTGATCAGACTGGATAGCACTTCCTGTGTTAAGGCTGTTTCAGTCTGAGTTTCTTTTGTGGATTATCGCTCTCGATCATTCTCCTGGTTCCAGTGTTGTTTCCCTTTGCAAGGGACCTTGGCTTGTATCATTGATGAACCTGTCCCATAATGTTTTCTGAAAATTTTGCCAGAGATGAATCCATCATGGACTTTACTGAGTTCAAAAGTTGGTCTTGTGATTGTGGCTGTATTGGATCTGAATGTTGTGCAGTCCTCGCCAAGTTTTTGCCCATGTGCTGCAGGTTGCGGCACAGGACCATTCTTGTCTGACTTTTTTGTGATGATAGTATGTTCATCTCTCTCTCTGTGTCTGGAGGGGAGCTGAGTTTGAAAGAAAGAGAGAGAGAAAAGCAGCTGTTTAGTACATTAAAAGAAAATTATAAGTTTTTCCTTGTCCTTTTGTTGTTTGTGAGCTCACCCCCTTGATCCTGAACTCCTGGCTCCCTTGAACTCATTTGGTATGGCATTGGTAATGAGGGAGAAAACACTTTTTATTTAATTGTTTACCTTTTTTATTATAGTGTTTCCTTTTTTGAGTTCAGCTGCAGGGGGAGCTTTGCTCCAGATTACTCACATGCAAGGCAGAGGCTGTCTTGTCTGTGTGGCAGTGTTTCCACTTCTGAGTCAGGAGCGGTAGGAAACTGGAAAACAGGCACTAACCATGTTAGGGCACGCCGATATTTAAAATTTCGCGGCATTTCCGGGTCGCGCTTGTGACGTCAGCGTGCTCTCCATCGCGGCCGCATGCGAGAGTCTCGGGTGTGCGCGCGAGAGGACGCGTCTTGTGCAGCCTGGTGAAGTCTGGAGTCTGGGATGTCCGATCAAAGGGGGGAGAGAGAAAAGCTGTTCTGCTGTGCACTCACGAAGACAGGAATGAAAAGGCAAGGGGCAGGGCTACCAATCCTCACCTTTATAAGTTTATGGGAGGGATTCCTGTCACTCAACTATCAGGTGTGATTAACCCAAGTGTACCCACTGCCGTGAGGACCAGGGAAAGACAACCACAAACATAGACCACACGCCGATATGATAAACAGACTGAAATACAGTGAAATAGACAGAGATAGAGATCATAGTTGACAAGACAAAATTAATGACACAAAGGCACAGTAAACTGGCAATTTCATTATATACTGGTAGCAATTTGGTCATTTTTCACTTACTGTTGTGTTCACTTGAAGTCAGACGCTTGCCCAACACCTTTGGCCAGGGAGACATTCTTGTACCTTCTACATGGACCTCTCCCCTATCTATCGCTATCTGCCCCCCTCTCTCTCTCTGTATATCTATCTCCTGCCTATATATCTGCCTCTTGTTTATCTATTTTACGCTGTCTGCCATTGTCTATCTTTCTCTATCTATGTCTATCTGCTTCTTGTTTATCTCTCTGTGTCCTCTATCTAAAGGGGCCCTTCATCACGGTGCAATGAATTGGTCGATGAACTACCGACCAGATTTAAATTGGAAACAATCGTGTACAATCGGACATAAACGAACAAGATAAAATTGTTGCCATTTGCTGTGCAACAATCTGGCATTAATAGGCAGATACGATTGTGTAAGATGTAAATTGTTGCAGAATAGAATGTGCTACTAGAAAGTAACCATTCATGCGGAAATGATACGTACAAAGCACATTTTGGGGTTAAAGTCTCAAATGGTAATGAAAATAAGTAATTTGCGATTGTGTTTGCTGATTTTTCTTTCATATTTTATTTGCTAACTAATCTCACTGTGTTCCTACATCAATTAATGCACTTGTTATTGTCATGTGTACCGCAACACACATTGCCATCATAAACCAAATATACACTCTATTGTTCTCACACCTTGCAGACTGTGAGCTCTGCTTTTTCCAGGAAGTTGTTTGACACTCCAGGATCGACATTTGTTGGACAATTATCCATACACATAAACAATTTTATTGTAGCAGATAAAAATTTTCCGTCCTGACCGATCACCTTCAGATTCAATCAGATCTTCTCAATTTAATTGCACCAGACTTTATCTATACCATTAACTATACAATTGATGTACAATTGTGGAGTTCGTACTACAATCGTACAACAAAATTGCACCGTGTATGGGCCCCTTTACTCTGCTATCTATCTATCTAGTATCTATCTACGGTAACTGCTATCTAGTATCTATCTATCTAACTGCTATCTATCTAACTGCTATCTATCTGCTATCTATCTGCTATCTATCTAACTGCTATCTATCTATCTAACTATCTTCTATCTAACTAACTCTGTTATCTATCTATCTCTGCTATCTATCTACCCTGCTATCTATCTCTGCTATCTAACTCTGCTATCTATCTAACTCTGCTATCTATCTAACTCTTGCTATCTTCTAACTCTGCTATCTATCTAAACTCTGCTATCTATCTAACTATGGGCCCCTTTAGATAGAGGACACAGAGAGATAAACAAGAAGCAGATAGACATAGATAGAGAAAGATAGACAATAGGCAGACAGCGTAAAATAGATAAACAAGAGGCAGATATATAGGCAGAGATAGATATACAGAGAGAGAGAGAGGGGCAGATAGCGATAGATAGGGGCAGAGGTCCATGTAGAAGGTACAAGAATGTCTCCCTGGCCAAAGTTGTGGGCAAGCGTCTGACTTCAAGTGAACACAACAGTAAGTGTAAAAATGACCAAATTGCTACCAGTATATAATGAAATTGCCAGTTTACTGTGCCTTTGTGTCATTAATTTGTGTCTCTCTGTCCAACTCTGATCTCTATCTCTGTCTATTTCACTGTATTTCAGTCTGTTTATCACTATCGGCTGTGTGTCTATGTTTGTGGTTGTCTTTCCCTGGTCCTACACGGCAGTGGTTACACTTGGGTTAATCACACCTGATAGTTGAGTGACAGGAATCCCTCCCATAAATTTAAACATCACGATCACAGCAACAGCAATACTCACAAGAGAATCAGCTATACCAGCAGAGACTGCAGTGTTGTTCTTAAACCCCTTTCTTGTTTTAACGCGTGGTTTCTTAAAACACTCACACCCTTAATACAACAACCCCTTTAAAACAGAATCCCTTTGAAAGAAATCGCTCAGCTAAATCGCTCAACTGAACTGACTATATGAGTTCAAACCTCATATAAGTCAGGGTTCTGTGTTGGGGGGCGTTGTCTATTTAAATCTTTTAATGATTAGGAAGTGAGTATTGTCAGCAGGTTTCTGCTGTTTGCTGATAACACAAAACTTTGTCGACTATTAAAATACTTCAGAGGATTGTTCCAATCTTTGCAGGTGGGTTACTAGATAATTGTCACATGGGATGTAAGTGGCAAGAGATATATTCAATGTTTACAAGTAAGGTTATTCATTTTGGTCTTAAAAATCCTTGTGTGACTTCATGCTACGTATGCTCGAGTAAATAAGTCCATCCGATATAAACAAGGTACTGTTTGACCTAAAAAGAGAAAAAAGAGGGATATGACTCGATCGTAATACAACAGAGGGTAGAGAAAAAAATCCCACATTATAACCCCTAACTAGTATTGCACTTAAGAGTTTGGAAACTACAACTCCCAGCATGCTTCTTGAAACATCTGCAGAAGCGAATACTTCAAATAGTGGGTAAATCCTCCTTTATTGTGCATCAGTATGCACAAATAAAGAAGCTTTGACTCTTATTTGTAAATATGTGTGCATCTGTGTTCTGTTGTATCTCCCTACCTTGTTCCGGGCGCCTCCGCTCCACATCATCTGTGCTTCAGGTGAATGTCACTACTCGGACTCGCAAGTGAGAGGCGAGGGTAGTGACTCATCCGAAGCGCACTGAGGAGTGCGGATCGCACGGTCCGCCGTGACAAGGTAGGATAGAAAGCTATGACTCAAAATTATAAACCGGAGTAAGATTTTTTTTTTTTTTTTTTTGTTTGTTTTTTTCTTTTAGGCTTTTTTTAAGCCTGAAAAAACCTCGGTTTATACTTGGATATATACATATAACTATAAAAGTGGCTCTGTGAAGTGAAATCCCTGTTGAAAGGGATCTTGGTTTTGGTGGATAACAAACGTTACAGAAGCAAGCAGTTGCCAGTGGCAAGCATCCGAGCCAGTATGACATTGTCTTGTATAAAGACGAAGGCTGATTCCATGGAGAAAATGTTTTCTCCCTCTTCAAAGCATTGTTAGGCCTCATTTGAATTCAGTGCAATTTTGTAATCCTGTGTACAAACAAAGCACTCTTTGAAATGGAAGGGTCAGAAGGGGAAGGCATACTAAATAAATAAGGAGATTGAGGAGCTTGAATATGAGGGAGACTGGAAAAGTTACAATGTACGACTGAAAAAGGTGCTTGCGTGGGCAGGGGCATTGCTTCCCTAGAGCATGTCAGAGGACACGTGTCACATCCCTTAAGTCTATGAAAGACAAATGTTTAGGCTTCAAGTCCAAAGGGTATTTTTAACTGTTAGAACGGTAAAGCTATGGAATTGTTCTTCCAGTGGACGTTGGTCAGATAAAAAAAAAAAAAGAAAAAAATGCTGGATGAGTATTCTGACAAACAAGGAACTTTTGCAAAGTTTCCTGGTATTGGATACATAAAGTAGGAGAGTTTGGTCCAGGAATACGATGCCACGTGGAGCAGGGAAGGATGTTTTTCCCCTCATAAATGGGTGGGTTTTTTTTTTGCCTTCTCTGGATCAACAAAGTTATGCAGGAATGGATATGCTAGAGGGTTGGACTGGATGGACGGATGTTCCTTTTATTCAACCTCAAATACTATATAGTATTATATCATATATATATATATATTAAATAATAACAATGCGCACCCCTTCAGCAGGAGATGGTTGGGTTGCCGGTGCCCCGGCAGGACTGTAGCTAGAGTCCCTTGTATCCTGACTAACATGTAAATACACCGCACCCTCCAAAGTTTCAAGCAGTACCTTTATTATGTGGCGCGCTGCATCACAAGCTAGTTTCGGGGGCAACCACAATGTCCCCTTTAATCGCCCACAACGTAACGGCCTTATATAATATAAACAATATATAATCCACAATAACTGGGATGTTCCCATATATATACCCCGCCCATTAGTCCCGCCCCTCTGAAAACCCAATAACATTTAAGGCTAATTTTTTGAAAAGTTCTAAAGTGCATCATAGTGGGAAAATGAACTTTTTTTTACTCTTTCCATGTTGTCTATAATCTCCCACAACACCATCGGTCATCACTTTTTCGATTTCCCTCCTCTGTACTGAGTTTTTTAAACAACCAGTTAGAAGAATACGTGATTGCATTTCATCACTCCTACGTGGATGTCAATCAAATCCCTGTGACGTGATCCCCCCTCCTGCTCTGTAATAACAAGAGATAACAGCATTAGCAGAGGATAAGGTAAGCTTTCATGTAGTTATAAGGCTGACTTGACCCCCTTCTTAATAGCTTTCACTGAGTGATGATGGGTCACAAAGGTAGAGATCGTAAACTGTACTGATCTCTTCCGTATCTCCCAGGACAGCTTGCTTTCTATTGCCACTGTGCGTGGTGTGGTTTTTCAGGATGTTGAACTTTTAACTCCTACTGCACATGATAGCTTGTTGGTTAGCCGGAGTTGAGACATGGAGGAGGTAACAGCAGAGGAGGGAAGGGGTCTGGGCTGCACACAGATCTGAAACCATGGTTACACAGAGTCACGACAGAGAAAGGATTAAGGCAGCACAGAGTACATGAATTACTTTGCAAAGGGGCAATGGTGTTTTTTTCACTATAGATGCCCTTTAAGGCAGGTATCACTTACTCAGGTGAATGAACGAGGCAAAGGAGAGACATCAAGGGTCACATATTCAATTCCTGAAAGACATAAAAGTCCCCAAATCATCCCTGAAAAATTGACATCCCACACAGCAATGATATTTTTTAAAAAAATAATGTAAATCATAATCATGATTAAGGGTTATGTCCACCCACTTCTGCTTGAGAGAAAAGTCAAACAGAGGGCGGGACCGCAGTCGCGTCTGTGATTGGCTGAGGCAGCCAATCATGGACGCGGCTGCCGGGAGTTCATTTCGGCGGAGGAAGAGGGGAAGGTAAGTAAAGTTTGGGGCACTTTCAAATAAAATAAATAGAGCGGTTGGGGCTGGGGGGACAGGGGAATGTTACAATATAAAGGGATTAACACTAGGGGGAGGTAATGCAATCGGGAAGGAGAGGGAAGGAGTGGGAGGGAGGGGGAGAAGGGCTCGCATACGCATGCCAAACTTCTCCCAGGCCAGGTAGGAGGCAGAGTCCTATGTGGACTCTGCTATCCTCCTGGTGGGCAGTTTTGGGACTTTGGGGGGGGACTACAGGAGAACCATATGAGCTGGGATGTGAGGTAAGGATTTAAACAACTACACATGATGGGGCCAATATGGGGGGATTATAGTTTAGGGGTGAACATGCCCTTTAAGCCCTAGAGGATGGAGGGTCTTAAATCAGGTATGTACCACCAAACCTCTCTTTTTCTAAGCAATAGTTCCTATCCCCCCCCCGTTTGGGTCTAGGGACACATTCTAGACTAGAAACCGTAATTCGGACTCATCATGGTGAGCTTCCTTAAAGTGGATAAAACGTCGGATAAAGGCGGGGCGATCGTGATGTTAGATACGGAGTATTATGTGGGGGAAATTATGACTCAATTATCTGACTGCTGTGTATGCTAAATTGCCAGGGAGACCCCATTTGGGATATCTCTAGGTGTACTTGAGAAATTTATCAGACCATGTAACTAAAGGTGTTATACAGACATTCTTAAAGATCTGTTAATGTATACCCAATCCTGTAACATCCGGTTCTGTATACCCTGGCCCAAGGTACACAAGGACCCCGTCGGGCCTCTATATGTCCAACAAGTGGCGGGCATGATTCTGTGTTCTGCCCATTGGCCGTACTTCTGTACTCTTGCACCTTGGTTCGGCGGGGACTATCGTATATACGAGATACCCAACACTTCTTGAACAAGTTGCTGAGGTGAAGGTGGCTACCGATGAGCCAGTACTGTGGCGACACTGGATGTAGGTAGCTTATATACGTATCACCCAATGTAGAGGGATTTCGGCTCTTGTGAGAGGTTATTAAATGACAAAACGAGTTTATAACAGTGAATCAAATTCTATTTGTATTGGTTACTTGATATCATACTTAACCCAGTCTTATTTCAGGTTTGATAATACTTCTATAAGCAGTTCGTGGGACTGCCCATGGGGTCCAATGTCGCTCCGTCATATCCCAACGCCTTCATACTTCGGCAGGAGGTGTGGGCCTTGTCTATGCTTCCACTGTTTCACAGGCACTCGTGTTGCCTGGTGGAGGTACATAGACATGTCTTTGTGCTGTGGCGAGGGCGACATTGAGACGGTCATGGAGTTCCACGAAAGTTTTAATGCTTTATACCCCAACATCAATTATACCCTTGAATACCAACCACCAGATAATTCATTTCTGGATGTGTGGTACACAGGATAAGGGTTTTCATACTGAGATATACTCAAAAACCCACGGATCGAAATCAGTCTTATGTACAGCAGCTTTCACCCAGCCAAGACAAAAAAGTCTTTACCAATTAGTCAATTTAAAAGGTGTCCAGAATTATATCCAATCAATCTCGATCACAACAGATACCAATAGTATCATAAATTTCAGGAATGGGGGTTCCCCTCGGGTTCTTGATAAGGCCCTTGCAAAAATCCCTTAGGGGTTGTACTAGATCTAGAAATGAAGGTTGTGTACGTATACCTTTTGTAACTCAATATCGTTGCATAGCTCATTGATTAATAAGTGTTTATATAAACATTGGATCTATTGAGGGATGGGTTCCCATCAGTTCAGGAATTTGCTTCCCCCCCTTAATTTCTTAACAAAAAAGTAAAACTTTGGCCAATCACTTTGTGGGTTCTGATTGTGTACCAATCAAAAAATAAGGGGACTTTGTCAATGGTATGTTCCCGTGCCGTGGTTGCAAGCAGTTGCAAACATGTTATTGAAAACCAGGGAATTTGTACACCCTGGTACCAATCAAACCTTCCCTCTCTGAGGTCATTTACATGCGAAACCAAATTCGTTGTATATGCCCTTTCTCTGCCCATGTAATAATTGGCGTGGGTGGGGGACCATCCAACCTGTAAAAAATTGAATATCGCAGCATAAATCTAGCATCAAACTCAAAATACTAGATTCCCGTACCGATCCACTCACCATGAGGTCCGAAATTACGGTTTCTAGTTTCTAGAATGTGTCCCTAGACCCAAAAGTGGGGGGATAGGGAACTGTTGCTTAAGAAAGAGGTTTGGTGGGTACATAGATTAAAGGGCATGTCCACCCCAAAACTATAATCCCCCCACTACTGGCCCCACCATGTAGTGTAGTTTAATCCTTACCTCACATCCCAGATCCATAGGGTTCTCCTGTAGTCCCCCCCCAAAGTCCCAAAACTGCCCACCAGGAGGCTAGCAGGTCCCATATAGGACACTGCCTGTTACCTGGCCTCCTGGAGATCACTGCCATGCGTACTGCAGCCCTTCTCCCCCCCCTCCCCCCTCCCGTTTCTGCTATCCCTCCCCTAACATAAACCCCTTCATGGCAGCCTTCCCCCCATGTCCCCAGCCCCAACCGCATAAATTTTATTTTAGAAAGCTCCCCAATCTTTTACTTACTCTCTGCTTTCCTACGCGGAATTGATGCTTCCGCAGCCGCGTCCGTGATTGGCTGCCGCTCAGCCAATCACAGAGCGCGGCTGCCGGTCCCGCCCTCGTGCTGATTTCCTCGCAAGCAGAGGGCCGGGAGCGCGGCGCAGGAAAGAGGGGAGGTAAGTAGAGGTTGGGGGCTTTCTAAAAAATATAATGCGGTGTGGGCTGGGAGCCCAGAGGAAGAACATACTAAAAATTTATTCAGGGTGACATACTCTTTAAGCACCCTCCATCCTCTAGGCTTAATCATGATTATGGTTTACATGTATTTTTGTAATATATCATGCTGTGTGGGATGTCAATGTTTTAGGGATCTTTTGTTGGACTTTTATCTTTCAGGAATTAATATGTGACGTCCTGATGTCTCCTTGCCTCTTCATTCACTTGAAGTTGATACATGCCTTTAAAAACCTTTCAAAAATTACCTTAATGTTATTGGTTTCATGGGGGCAGGACAAATGGGAGGGGTAATATTGGGACCATACCAGTAGTGTAGATTATATATTGTTTATATTATGTCATGGCTGTTACGCTGTGGGCTTGATAAAGGGGGACATATAGTCCCGAATTAGCCTTGTTATGCAGCGAGCACATAATAAAGGATAACTTTGGAGTGTGGTGTATTCTAAATGTTTTTTTATGATATATTATATTATATATCTATATTTTTCAACTTGAGACCACGGTCTCCCCGCCTACATTGATTTGACACCAGTTCCAACACCCTAAATTTCAGCTCGCTTCAGTGTGGCTGCCTCATGTAATGTTTAGGGACAGTAATTCTTATCAATTTTACTTCTTCTGTATACTAGATCTGTGTTTTCTGAAATGCGAGACTTAATCATTGAGTGTCTCCACCCACATATACAAGTCCCAAGGACACCAAGGCTTATATATTACATATGTTGACTCACAGGTGCAGAATTCTTATTACGGTATTTCTTGCCCGTCACAGATGTTTAAAAGTGGAACCTTTATCAACAACCTACATTGGGTGCAGTGTAGACAGGATGCATACAGTTTTTGTTACCAAGGAATGTAGTCCTATGCTGTATATAGCCTCTCGAAAATTTATAATGGTGACATCTTAAATTCCTCTACATTGGGATACAAGCACTTAATGTGGTGCCAATTCCCTACGTACTTTTTCCCCAAATTGCTACTTTTGGGAGAATCATTATCAGGGGTATTCATTGTACAGATATTAAAATGTCCACATGACCCATAACACACACATTATGCAAAGCATTCTGGAAGGGGTAATGTTCCCCTACAACATGCATGCTGTTTATATGACATGTCTGGCACACGATGAAAACCTGTATCTAGATCTAAAGACAATCTCTAAGATACAGGTTAATCATGTGTCAGCCCCTGCAGTTTCATGCAAGCAGAGGCCGTGTCAGATCGCCAGGGGGAAAGAGGCAGTGGTACGTATAGAGCGGCTAAGTTTTTCTGCAAATAAAGGTTGGGGGGTGGGAGCCCTACACTACAGCAAAATTTGTAAAAGGGGTGGACATGCCCTTTTAATGTCTTTGGTGTAATAGATGTAAAATACATAGAAATACCCCGGGCACTTTTCATTATAAACTCATAATTATAACCCAGAATTCTTTTTCCGAAAACAATCTTTTTGTGCAATTCTTTTGTGTTTGAATCTCAGCATGGACACCTGTTCATCCTCCACTGTATATGTTCTGATACCATTGGTTCACTTACCGTAGTACCCTACCTCTCTGCTTACTAAAGTGCAATCCGCTTTCAGGTGGCAGGTTCTGGCTCTGATTCTGGTGTTTGCACTGGAAGCATCTCAATACGTCAATGTTTTTCACTGGTGGGTATTACTTTCTATGGGTCTTGACCTTTTCAGGAAAAAGTGTGGAGCAAAGTGTAGAACTACATTCAAACTCACTGTCTTTCTGACTCCACAAACAGCTTGTCCATCTTGCGACAAAGAACCTGTATAACTTGTACTTTACTGTTCTGATGGCTTATTCTTAAAGGGCATGTCCACCCCCAAAACTTAATCCCCCCCACCAATGGCCCCACCATGCAGTGTAATAAATCCTTACCTCACATCCCAGCTCCATAAGGTTCTCCTGTAGCCCCCTCCCAAAGTCCAAAACTGCCCATCAGGAGGATAGCAGAGTCCATATAGGACTCTGCCTCCTGTCTCGCCTCAGGAGAAGTTTTGGCATGCGTACTGCAGCCCTTCTCCCCCTCCCTCTCCCTCCCGTTTGCGATCCCTCCACCTAGACACAGAAACTCTTGGCCTATATAGACTGCCTTTCCCAGCCTCAACGCTAAAAAATAATTTAAGAAAGTCCTGCACATTATATTCGTGGAGCATGTACTCCGGGAATTGAATTACTTGTCCATGCTCCGTCTCCAGATTTGCTCCAGCAGATTCTCTCATTTGTTTTAAAAATTGGTTTGGGGGCATGGCGGTATTCATTCAGTATAAGAATATATTTTTGAGATTGCATGGGATTACGAAATTGTGTTACAGATATTTTCAAATGGTGTAAGTTGGGTGCCAATAGTGGACATTTTATTTTTCGTATATGTAGTGTGCTAATTGATTGTAGTGTAGCCATTCTGGTGTTGGTAGTTTATTATTGAGCTTGAATCTGTTTCCCATTGAAGGATATAACCCAGTGCTATATGTTCCACTCTAAAAATTCCCTTTCCAGCCATGCCCTCCATCCGAGTATGGATACCTGGGAGAAAATCGGGGTTATGATATATGGGTGTCATTAATGATAAGGGTTTCTGAGAGTTTATAGTCTTAACAGTTTCACACCACAGATCAAGGGTGAACTTTAAATATGGGTTAGATATTTATATGCGGTGGAAACCTTGGGGATGGTTAATAACCACAGAATCTCATTCAATAGTATATTTGGTAGTAATCTTGTTCAGCTCAACCCCCTGGTTGTACTTCCTTTTTATTGTACCCACTGCATGGTCTGGGCGCAGCCTCGCCTCCAGGAAAATGTGTCTCAATGATGGAAGAGCTGCTCCCCCCTCATTGTAGGGCGCTGTAAAGTCTTAGCACTTATGCAGGGCGTTTAGTTCCATATAAATTTTGTGATTTTGGATTGCAGGAGTCGTTGATCTGCTGGTCTAAAGTCCATGGCAGGGATCTGAACAAGTACAGTATTCTGGGTAGTGTCATCATTCTTATCGAGTGATTTACCACGAATAATGAGATATTGAAAGCTGTCCAGTGCTGAGTTGAGCCTTAATTTTGTTTATCATTGGGGAAAATTGCTGCGTATACTTTTCTGGTGTCAGCGGTCAGTGAATACCTAAATAGGTGAGAGTGTGTCTGGGTCCATTTAAATGCAAAATTAATTTGTAGTAATTGGCTGTGAGTGTGGGATGTGGATAGGAGAATAACAGACTTTGAATAATGATTCTGAGCCTAAACAACTAAAAGTCTGGAGTTCAGAGCATAATATGGTAATGAAGTTTTAGGCTTTATAGGGTAAATAGGTGGTGTCGTCGGCAAAGAGGCTAATTTTATATGTTGAATGTTTAATGCCATACCGTATATTTTATTTTGGTTGCGGACATGTTTGCCATGGGTTCCATACACATCGCAAGATTAAGGGGGATAGGGACAGCCTTTGCGTTGTGACCGATGTGTATGGGAAATCTGGGAAAAAAATCCCATATAGAGATTCTGGCTGTTGGTGTAGAATACAGGTTGTTTAGCTCTCATAAATGCTCCATTGAAACCAAAATGTTCCAACATGAGCTTCATGAATTGCCAGTCCACCCTATCGAACGCTTTTCGGCGTCAAATGACAATACAATCATGGTTTGTCTTGGAGTGGCAATGTGGATTAGTGTGTATGTACGTCGGTTGTTGTCTGTGTTTGCCTTGCCCTGGTATTAAAGCCTGTTTGATCCTTATGTATCAGATGAGGCAGTATCTTGGCTACTCTGTTTGATAAAATCTTAGTGAAAATTTTTATGTCTGTGTTTATTAAAGATATCGGACGGTAGTGCTACATAGGTGGAGTCTTTCCCTTCTTTCAGTATAACTACTATGTTGGCCTCTAGCATTTCTGGTGTAGTGTTATACCTCCATTATAGAATTAAATGTTGCTGTAAGTGTGTGGATAAAGTTTACTGAATATTTTTATAGTATGTGCTGTTGTATCCATCGGGGCCTGGTGCTTTCCTGGTTTTAAATATTTTTATGGATTGTGTGATAGGTGCATTTAGTTGTTGGATGACCTTCTCTGAAAGTCGGGGTAGGTTAGCCTCCGTAGATATTTATGTATATTTCTTCTGTTGTAGCTATCCTAGTGTCTGCTGTTTGTCCCTGATATAAAGTCTTATAGTAGTCGTAAATTTGTCCAAATCTGTATCGGTCTATTACCATCTGACCAGTTGATAATTTCAGTGGGAGAGAAAGATTTTGGGTCATTTTCAAGTTCAATTTCTTTGCAAGCATTGTATCCGACTTATCCTCGTTTGCTATAAAACTTTTGTTGGGTGAGTCGGTATAGCTTTTTCTGCTCTTGATGATGAATAATTGATTTTCCTCTTGAGGGAAGTTATTTCCGTAGTTAGTATATCAAAGTGTGTTTTGCTATGTATAAGTTCTTTTGTGGTTTAAGGAGGAAAGTAATTTGTTTAATTATTGGTAAATTCTTTTTTTTAGTAGATGCTGTCTTAATTTAAGGTGACAATTCAGATCTAGTTACCTGTGCACATTGGGAAATGTAGTCCAGGTAGCAGGTGCTGTCCTCACCCAAGGGTTTCCCACACCCAAATGGACAATCCGGGAGAAAAAGCAGGAAGACGCACACTGCAGAACCAGTTTAAACTTTATTTCACTTCAACCATCTCACGTGCACAACGTTTCGGGGGACACGCCCCCTTCCTCAGGGCATAATCAAACACTTCCAGTGTGTGGCATAAATACTGTTGGTTATTGGACTCCACCTTAGGTGGGGGATTATCCATTACTACAAAGTGCTTGTGACAATAAAAATAACACGAATATCAATAAATACATTCCAATCAACATGTGTACCAATATAAAGTGCCAAAAATGTACATTCAATATAACGATATATATATTAAAAACATGTGCAGCTAAATAGTCATATATATAAATAGTTCACAATGTACTAGGTTATAAAAGTGATTAAAACATGATACATATCTGTGATTCAGTGTCTCAATGTCCATATCAAAAGGTGATTTGTACAAAAATTAGTAATATGAGAAATGTCGTTGTAGAAGAACCATAAATGGTTTATCAGCCATCACCTAAATAAAATAAGGGATTTGTTGAACAGTACTACATGGATTCCTACTAGAAAAAATTTATGCTTCAATAAAACAAGAGGTTCATTGTTATTAATCCACTTGGATCTAGTGTTAAGCATGTCTGTCCAAAAGGCTTCTCTTTGGAGTAATTTTTTCAGAAATTACCTCCTCTGGTGGATTGTCTAACGACTTCCACACTGCCATTTTAGTTGCTTTACTATGTCTATTTCAAAGAAGTGCTTGGATATTGAGGTCTCATATCTTTTGTTAATTCCTTTATAATTTGAACATCTCTCTATGTTCACCGACCGTATCTTAATTTTCTCATTGTCTGTCCAATGTAGCCTTTGCCACATGACATTTTAAGTAATATATTACCCCTTTAGAATTACAGGTAGAGAAATCTCTAAGTTAATCGGGTACCTTTGCAAGGATGATAAACTGTATCTCCTTTGATGATGAGGTACGTATTTGCGCAATTCCCACACGGATGGGTTCCACTTTTAGGGTCACCTAATCTATTATGTGGGAGTAATACTACCTGGTACAAATCGGTTATTAGTTCATCCCCCAAATTTTTTGATCTTCTAGTAAAGGGATTGAATAACTGGCATAGGGATGTCCATCTCCGTATTTTGGAATTTACTTCTCCTGGGTCCTTTCATTATCCAATTTTATTAAAGGGATCATTAAGTCGTTAGACAATCACAGAGGTAGGTAACAGCCTCTGTGCATCCGGACGATGTTCACACTACCCGGCGCCGCAAGTGAGAGGGGACACAAAATCTAAGTGGCAAATACAACAAAATACGAGTAAACCTCTTTATTTGTGCATCTGTATGTATGTATACTGGTATGATGTATACTGCTGGCAGCCTGAGGTGGTGGGTCGTGGTCCGGGAACACCAGTAGGGGTGGTTGGTATGGTATGGGAAAAGGTCCTATTTGGACAACAGGGGTAGTATATCTCCTAGACTTTGTTGTCACTGGGTTTCTGGGAGCAAGCCCCTTTTTTCCTGTTAGAGGTAGGAGATATATCCTCAGGGAGGGGTGATATCTGATATATAGTTAGACAGGTTGTAGGGGGTGGGAAAGGAGAAAAAAGTAAAAACAAATTAAGCATTTGTTAAATGAGGGTAGCGCATAACAGAAAAACTCTTTGGTAAACATGGGTCATGTAGTATAGGTAGGTGAAAACCTCACCAGCTCTCTCTAACTTAACCACTTGGTTTATATATATAAACAGATACTAGTGGGCTGTTACAGTATGAGGAAACAAAGTGTCTAACCCCCCACTTTAACATATTTACTAGATTATTGTAAATCAGTATCGTTGTCTGGTATCTGTAGAGGTTTGTGGTCCTCGGTGTCATCTAATCTGTGGACCAGATCATATTTGACAGTTTTATATAGTGGTAGAGAGGGGGAGAAAAAAACAAAGTAAAGGTAGATAACATTTTTATGTTAATTTGACGTTGTCGCGTTTCTTATGAGGCCTAAGATCCAGGGCACTAGATTGTTCCGGTTTTGTCCATCCCGGTCCCTTATTTGCACATGTAGACAGCAGGCTAGTGGGTGTTACAGTATGAGGCTGTAAAATGCCTAACCCCCCACTATAGCATATCTCCGTGCTGTAGTAAAGTCGGTACCGTTGCCTGATATTTGTAGTTATTTTTAAACCTGTAATATTCATCAGACTGCGTTACTAAGATATATCTCGACAATTTTGTACAGTGAGAGGGAGGGGGGGGGAATATAAGTAGAAAAATACAGTAGCTAAACATTTTTATACCATAAAATATTATACTATGCTTTAAGAGCTCTATTTAAAAGTAACATAAAGTGGTCTTTAGTTAAAACAAGTGAAAAACTTTCTTGTTTCAGCTTTATTTGTAGACCCTGCTACTACTTCCGTTAGTGATCTCAAATAGTCATCGATTGGATGGTTTTGCAGGTCGTAGGTTGTAGAGTTTAGCCTCCATAGGAGAAATATAGCAGATACAATAGGCTTTCAAAGAGCTGAGGAATAAATAATACAGTTCGGTTGGTTTTGAGGTAACCAACGTGATTTATCAGCCTCTCCCAGGCTATCGGTTGTATCTGGTGTATTCTTCTCTGAGTTTTACTGTTTCTTGTTTTTGGACCCGTAGTCTTCCAGGTTGTTCCCTTGGTCAACCCTTTATTAGAAATTGTCCTTAAACATTTGGTCCTCGTGGGCTAGGATATTACAACCGGACCAGAACAATCCCACAGATTCAATCTGTCTCATACATCCCTCCCCGTGGTAGATAAATTCCCATAGGACTCGTGAACCCCAGTCACAGGTTTAAAGGGACCCTCTCTCGATGTACAAAGATCAATTTACAGGGGTTCATTTAAGGTAGTCCAGCTTGGAGCATAGGGGTTCGGGTGGGGGAGCTGATGTCCCTAGGTGAAAATGGTGAGGAGACTGTCGTCCAGTCTCATCTTGGAGGAGGAATTCGATGAATCTCTGACCCCTGGGGATAGGTCTCGGGTTTCCAGGACCAATTTTTGGTAAGGATGTTGCCTTCGTCTGGGGACGCGATAGACACCATTTTGCCGTTGTGATTCACCAGCAGCTGAAATGGGAAGCCCCATCTTGTTTTGAGACCATCGATTTTTAAGCGTTCAAGTATTGGCTTATCTCTCTCCATCTCTGTAGCGTGTTTGGAGATATGTCCTGATAGAGTTGGATTGTGTAGCCATCTTGTTCAGGGCCTCATGATTACGAGCTGCTTTGAAATGGATTCTTTGGCGGTGTATAGATGGAATCACACTATACATCCCTTGGTGGGCTGTTTAGGGCCTGGTGGTGGCCTTAGGGCTCTATGGGCCCTGTCCAGTAGTAAGTCTCGCACTTGTAGTTGCGGGGCTATCTGGTGGAACAAATGTTCCAGTATGGATTAAGGTCTGTACTGTTCTGGATGCCTCGCAGTCTCAGGTTCTGTCACCTGCTCCTATGTGTCACCGTCCTCCCACTGTTTGTAGTTCAGATATTGCGTTCGGATTAGCTCTATGTCCCCTCAAGTTGGGTACAGTATCTTGCACGTGGTTTCTGCTTTTTTCTATTCCCACGACCGGTCTCCCAAAACAGTCAGATCCTGCCTTACCTCTGTTAGCGAGGTTTTGTGGGCTGTTTTATCCTTTCTCGAGGTCGCATAGAGCCTGTCAGGTCCTTTTGGTGATGGGAGACGGGTCTTGGTCCTGTGCTTTGGGGTTGCGGCCCTGGTGAGCGTGGGGGCGCCGTTCGATCGGGTGACATAGCCCAGTAAATCACTCTGGTTCGCCTGGCCCTTTTTGGAGGCATATTAGTTGCTGGAGTGGATTAGTCAGTTTAAGGCTTTAAGTCCATTTATTAGTTCTTTAATCCCCTCATCTAGTGCTCCGGGTCCGGAGCTCCACTAACATGCGGCCGCCATGAAGGATGGTCAGACTCCGCCCCCGCATGTTCCCTTTTATTTATGTATCCACCCCCTCCAAAAACTGAGGCACAGCTAGAGTGTGGTGTGTGCATTAGAGATGAGCAAATAGCATTGGCTGGGTAAGACAGCACTGGGAGCTTTAAAATCAATTTAGGTACAGAGCTACATTGGGACTTTAATAACACAGACAGCAGCTAACTGCAGGATTGGTTGTTATCTGCACAGAAAACAAGATTTTGCTTATCCTTTCCTGATGTTAATGCTGAATCATTAGCCAGCAGTGACAGAAAAATTCTTTACTTTTTTAGAATGGATAGTTTCTACATGTAGTGTGCCAGTGGAAGGGGTGGGTAATTGACATTCTTTACTGACTGCCTGTGCCTGGCCCCATCCTCTTTAAAAAGTAAATTTCCCAGAGCTAAAAAAAAAAAAAAAGGGATAGGAAGGTCAGAGAAGGAAAAAAGCCAGATTGTGTTAATTAATCCTAATTACTGTGTGATTAGTTTAAAAAATGATTTGGCACGTTTACATGTCCTTTAAAGAGGAACTGTGGTCCAAAAATGACTTTAGGTAAATTGATACCTGAGAGTTTTGCAATTTATTTCCATTGTTTTTTTGATGATATTTACTTTTTGGGTTGTGTGATAGGGCAAGCATCACCAGGTCCCCTGCACTTCCTGCTCTGAAAACCATGTCAGTCAATCTGCCCTGTGTCTCCTCCCCTTTGCAGCCCCCCTGGTCCCTCTCACTCATGGATCCCATGGTCCCTCCAGTTGCAGGCCCCCCTTGGCCCATTCCCTTACAGCCCCATGTGGCCCTTCCCACTCCTGGGCGCCTAAGCCCCGCCCACTCAAGGGTGCCTAGCGCCCCCTCACAGGTGCGTGGGCCACATGAAACCCCCCCTACCCCCCCACCCCCGAAAAATCTTGGAAAACAGCCTTTTCAGGCAGAGTGAGAACTCTGCCTTGAAAAGACTGTTTTCACACTGTGAGAGAGAAGGGCTTGTAGATTCCCTTACCTTCTACTGCAGCTGTAGGTCCTTCACACAGCAGAGAGGAGGACTTCCTGTCTCCCTCACACCTGAGGGAGTCTGGGCTGAAGCCTCAGGAATGTCACATGTCAGCCCTCCCACCATTAACTTTCTGGTGTAGTCATTTCGTGTATCTTGGTCTGTGGAGCACTAGAGATGTGGGTTGATGGCTCGTTTTAAAGGTAGGAAACTGGCCTTTCATTTAAAACTCTGTTTGGAGACCACCAGTTCCCCTTTAATAAGCAATTTAACTTGTATTTAGGGCAACAAATAGGCCTCCCTTCTCTGGCTTGGATGGAAACAGGTCAGCAAACAACAAACCACCCCCCCAAATAAATTCATTCCATTAATATCACAGATCTCCCACCAACAGATTATTAGCAGTATGATTTTTTTATATTAGATTTCATTAACAAACTAAGGCATTTCTGTATACTGTATTATGTATGAATGTAATAGTTTATTATAAAAGTGCACTTTGCCACTTGAGGACAACACGCTGTACAGTAACAAAATTGTGGATTTATATAGGGCTAACATCCCGTAGCGCTTAACAATTACATGCATACATTCACATCAGGCCCTGCCCCGAAGAGCTTACAATCTAAGCACATTTATTTGACTCAAAAACCTATCAGTATGTCTTTGTTCTCCTACAATGTCTGTCCACAGTCCAAGAAAGTTTAGAGCAAGAGCATGTTGTGAGTGAAAAGGGTTTCGTCTCTCACCTTTCTCTGAAAGGTTTCTTGGTTTCCCTGGAGCACTCCCTCCCTCTTGATCTCTGTTTGTTTCCCTGTGCCCTACATTAAAATCCTTTTTATGTAGTAGACCCTTATCCCACCCCCACCACACATATTTGTTTGCAAAAAGATGTAATCAAAGATGCCGGGGAGAGAAGGGTCCATGAAGTAACTATGGGGGCATTTATTTTAGAAATATTATGGCGGTTGGGGGTTGGGCAGCTTTACTTACCTCATGTAAAGAGGATTTCAGGCTAGGTGCCACGGCGGATGGATCCGGAGGTGGGAGGGCTCCTGCGCATGCCTCAGACGACCTTGATGAGGTTAGGCAGAAGAACGGCACTGACAGCTTCTACTCTACGTTTCCTGAACTAGAAGGGCCATAGCAGGAGAACGATTTGGAGCAGAGATGTAGGTAAGGATTTTTTTTAAACTACAACGTGTGGCCAGTATGTGGTTAAATTTGGTTGTGGACATGCCCTTTAACATTCACATTTGCAATTGCGTGACACACTGCATGTAAAGTGAACGGGGAGGCGCAGTGAGATATATTCTTATAAAAACCCTTAGCTGCATCAGGGGCGTATTAAACATTCGGGGCACGTGCCCCGGAATATTGGCAAAGTGCCCCGAATGTTTTAACTGAAGGCAAAGTCAGAAATGCCTGAACTTCCAGATTTCCCAGCTGGCGCGATAACCTCTGGGCACGTTGCCAGCCGGCGCAATTACGTCATGCGCAACTTTCCAGATAGATAGGTAGCAGAGCCAGCCAGAGTAGAATAGTATAAATAGCAGAGATAGATCGATAGCTAGCAGAGATAGATCGATAGCTAGTAGAGTTAGATAGCAAGCAGAGTTAGATAGCAAGCAGAGTTAGATAGCAGAGCGTTAGATAGCTAGCTAGCAGAGATAGATAGATAGCTAGATAGCAGATGATAGATAGCAGCGATAGATAGCGCGTAGATGAGCAGTCGATAGATAGATAGCAGCGATAGATAGATACGCGATAGATAGATAGCAGCGTATAGATAGATACAGCGATAGATAGCAGCAGTAGTCAATAGCAGATTAGATAGATAGCAGAGTTAGATAGCAGTTAGCTAGATAGCAGTTAGATAGAACGCAGAGTTAGATAGATAGCAGAGTTAGATAGCAGAGATAGATAGCAGGGTTAGATAGATAGCAGAGATGATAGATAACAGAGTTAGTTAATAGATAGATAGTAGATAGATAGATGCAGTAGTATAGATGCAGATAGATAGCAGATGCTAGCAATTAGATAGATAGCAGTTAGATAGATAGATACTAGATAGCAGTTACGTAGATGGATACTAGATAGATAGATAGCAGAGTAAAGGGGCCCATACACGGTTGCAATTTTGTTGTACGTTGTAGTACGAACTCCACGATTGTAACATCAATTGTATAGTTAATGGTATAGATAAAGTCTGGTGCAATTAAATTGAGAAGATCTGATTGAATCTGAAGGTGATCGGTCAGGACGGAAAATTTTTATCTGCTACAATAAAATTGTTTATGTGTATGGATAATTGTCCAACAAATGTCGATCCTGGAGTGTCAAACAACTTCCTGGAAAAAGCAGAGCTCACAGTCTGCAAGGTGTAGACATAGAGTGTATATTTGGTTTTATGATGGCAATGTGTGTTGCGGTCACATGACAATAACAAGTGCATTAATTGATGTAGGAACCACAGTGAGTATTAGTTAGCAATAAAATATGAAAGAAAAATCAGCAAAACACAATCGCAAATTACTTCATTCTTCATTACCATTTGAGACTTTAACCCCAAAATGTGCTTTGTACGTTCATCATTTCCGCCATGAATTGGTTACTTTCTAGTAGCACATTCTATTCTGCAACAATTTACATCTTACACAATCGTATCTGCCTATTATGCCAGATTGTGCACAGCAAATGGCAACAATTTTTCTTGTTCGTTTATGTTCCGAGTTGACAACGATTGTTTCCAATTTAAATCGGTCGGTAGTTCATCGACCAATTCATTGCACCGTGAATGGGCCCCTTTAGATAGAGGACACAGAGAGATAAACAAGAAGCAGATAGACATAGATAGAGAAAGATAGACAATAGGCAGACAGCGTAAAATAGATAAACAAAGAGCAGATATATAGGCAGAGATAGATATACAGAGAGAGAGAGAGGGGCAGATACATAGATAGGGGCAGAGGTCCATGTAGAAGGTACAAGAATGTCTCCTCCCTGGCCAAAGTTGTGGCAAGCGTCTGACTTACAAGTGAACACAACAGTAAGTGTAAAATGACCAAACCAAGTTGCTACCAGTATATGAAATTGCCAGTTTACTGTGCCTTTGTGTCATTAATTGTGTCCTCTGTCCACTCTGATCTCTATCTCTGTCTATTTCACTGTATTTCAGTCTGTTATCACTATCGGCTGTGTGTCTATGTTTGTGGTTGTCTTCCCTGGTCCTACACGGCAGTGGTTACACTTGGGTTACACACCTGATAGTTGATTGACAGGAATCCCTCCCATAAACTTATAAAGGTAGGATTGGTAGCCCTGCCCCCTTGCCTTTTCATTCCTGTCTTCGTGAGTGCACAGCAGAACAGCTTTTCTCTCTCCCCCCTTTGATCGGACTCCACCAGACTCCAGACTTCACCAGGCTGCACAAGACGCGTCCTCCTCGCGCACCCCGAGACTCTCGCATGCGGCCGCGATGGAGCGCACGTGACGTCAAAGCGCGACCCGAAATGCCGCGAAAATTTTTAAATATCGGCGTCCTAACATGGTTAAGTGCCTGTTTTCCAGTTCCTACCGCTCCTGACTCAGAAGTGGAAACACTGCCACACAGACAACAGCCTCTGCCTTGCTATGTGAGTAATCTGGAGCAAAGCTCCCCCTGCAGCTGAACTCAAAAAAGGAAACACTTATAATAAAAAAGGTAAACAATTAAATAAAGTGTTTTTCTCCCCTCATTTACCAATGCCATACCAAATGAGTTCAAGGGAAGCCAGGAGTTCAGGATCAAGGGGGTGAGCTCACAAACAACAAAAGGACAAGGAAACACTTATAATTTTCTTTTAATGTAACTAAACAGCTGCTTTTCCTCTCTCTCTTTTCTTTCAAACTCAGCTCCCCTCCAGACACAGAAGATGAACATACTTATCATCACAAAAGTCAGACAAGAATGTGTCCTTGCCGCAACCCTGCAGCACATGGGCAAAAACTGTGCGAGGACTGCACACATTCAGATCCAATACAGCCACATCACAAGACCAACTTTTGAACTCAGTAAAGTCCATATGGATTCATCTCTGGCAAAATTTTCAGAAAACATTATGGGACAGGTATCATCAATGACACAAGCCAAGGTCCCTTGCAAAGGGAAACAACACTGGAACCAGGAAAATGATCGAGAGCGAAATCCAACAAAGAAACTCAGACTGACAACACCTTAACCAGGAAGTGCTATCCAGTCTGATCAAAAAGATGAGAGATACTCTGCAAATATCAGAACCGGAACAACCAGGGCCGTCGGATTTAATGTTGTCAAAAAAACCAAGACACCATCCCATTTCCATGTCCATGACCAGTTTTTTGAAGTATTATACAGAAAGAATTTCAAACCGGATAAGAAATTCCCAGCCTCCATGAATTTCAATAAGACATACCCATTCAGCCAGACCATCACCAGTACCTGGGATTAAGCCCCAAAGTAGATACGCTCATTATTAAACCGCAGAAAGACTTTCCTAGCTACAGAGGACACATCAGCATTATCGTTCCTATGGACAAAAGACAAGATCTATTTTGAAGAGAATTTTCTCTCTATCGGCGCCGCTCTCAGACCCCCCATGGCAATTACTGTTTAGTCTATCGCTGCTATCTATCTATCGCTGCTATCTATCTATCGCTGCTATCTATCTATCGCTGCTATCTATCTATCGCTGCTATCTATCTATCGCTGCTATCTAGCTATCTATCTATCTCTGCTAGCTAGCTATCTAACTCTGCTTGCTATCTAACTCTGCTTGCTATCTAACTCTGCTTGCTATCTAACTCTACTAGCTATCGATCTATCTCTGCTAGCTATCGATCTATCTCTGCTATTTATCTATCTAACTCTGGCTTGGCTCTGCTACCTATCTATCTGGAAAGTTGCGCATGACGTAATTGCGCCGGCTGGGCAACGTGCCCAGAGGTTATCGCGCAGCTGGGAAATCTGGAAGTTCAGGGCATTTCTGACTTTGCCTTCAGTTAAAACATTCGGGGCACTTTGCCAAATATCCGGGGCACGTGCCCCGAATGTTTTAATACGCCCCTGATGCAGCTAAGAGGTTTTTATAAGAATATATCTCACTGCGCCTCCCCGTTCACTTTACATGCAGTGTGTCACGCAATTGCAAAATGTGAATGTTAAAGGGCATGTCCACAACCAAATTTAACCACATACTGGCCACACGTTGTAGTTTAAAAAAATCCTTACCTTACATCTCTGCTCCAAATCGTTCTCCTGCTATGCCCTTTCTAAGTTCAGGAAACTGTAGAGTAGAAGCTGTCAGTGCCAGTTTCTGCCTCAACCTCATCAAGGTCTGAGGCATGCGCAGGGGAGCCCTCCCACCCTCCGGATCCATCCGCCGTGGCACCTAGCCTGAAATCCTCTTTACATGAGGTAAGTAACAGCTGCCCAACCCCAACCGCCATAATATTTCTAAAAATAAATGCCCCCATAGTTACTTATGGACCCTTCTCTCCCGTGGCATCTTTGATTACATCTTTTTGCAAACAAATATGGTGGTTGGGGGTGGGATAGGGTCTACTACATAAAAAGGATTTAATGCTAGGGCACAGGGAAACAAACAGAGATCAAGAGGGAGGGGAGTGCTCCAGGGGGCAAACCAGAAACCTTTCAGAGGAAAGGTGAGAGACGGAAACCTTTTCACTCACAGACATGCTCTTGCTCTAAACTTTCTTGGACTGTGGACAGACATTGTAGGAGAACAAAGACATACTGATAGGTTGTATGAGTCAAATAAATGTGCTTAGATTGTAAGCTCTTCGGGGCAGGGCCTGATGTGAATGTATGCATGTAATTGTAAAGCGCTACGGAGGATGTTAGCCCTATATAAATCCACAATTTTGTTACTGTACAGCGCTGTGTCCTCAAGTGGCAAAGTGGCACTTTTATAAATAAACTATACATTCATACATAATACAGTATACAGAAATGCCTTAGTTTGTTAATGAAATCTAATATAAATAAAATCACTACTGCTAATAATCTGTTGGTGGGAGATCTGTGATATTAATGGAATGGAATTTATTTGGGGGGGTGGTTTGTTGTTTAGCTGACCTGTTTCCATCCAAGCCAGAGAAGGGAGGCCTATTTGTTGCCCTAAATACAAAGTTAAATTGCTTATTAAAGGGGAACTGTGGTCTCCAAACAAGAGTTTAAATGAAAGGCCAGTTTCCTACCTTTAAAACGAGCCATCAACCACATCTCTATGTGCTCCACAGACCAAGATACACAGAAATGACTAACCAGAAAGTTAATTGATGGGAGGCTGACATGTGACATTCCTGAGGCTTCAGCCTCAGACTCCCTCAGTGTGTGAGGGAGACAGGAAGTCCCTCCTCTCTGCTGTGTGAAGGACCTACAGCTGCAGAGAAGGTAAGGGAATCTACAGCCCTTCTCTCTCACAGTGTGAAAACAGTCTTTTCAGGCAGAGTTCTCACTCTGCCTGAAAAGGCTGTTTCCAAGATTTTTCGGGGTGGGGGTGGTAGGGGGGGTTTCATAGTGGCCCACAGCACCTGTGAGGGGGCGCTTAGGCACCCTTGAGTGGGCGGGGCTTAGGCGCCCAGGAGTGGGAAGGGCCACTGGGGCTGTAAGGGAATGGGCCAAGGGGGGCCTGCAACTGGAGGGACCATGGGATCCATGAGTGAGAGGGACCAGGGGGGCTGCAAAGGGGAGGAGACACAGGGCAGATTGACTGACATGGTTTCAGAGCAGGAAGTGCAGGGGACCTGGTGATGCTGCTGCCATATCACACACACAAATGTAAATATCATCAAAAATAAACAATGGAAATAAATTGCAAAAACTCTCAGGTATCAATTTACCTAAAGTCATTTTTGGACCACAGTTCCTCTTTAAAGGACATGTAAACTGTGCCAAATCATTTTTTAAACTAATCACACAGTAATTAGGATTAATTAACACAATCTGCTTTTTTTCCTTCTCTGACCTTCCTATCCCTTTTTTTTTTTTTTAGCTCTGGGAAATTTACTTTTTAAAGAGGATGGGGCACAGGCACAGGCAGTCAGTAAAGAAATGTCAATTACCCAGCCCCTTCCCACTGGCACACTACATGTAGAAACTATCCATTCTAAAAAAGTAAAGAATTTTTCTGTCACTGCATGGCTAATTGATTCAGCATTAACATCAGGAAAAGGAATAAGCAAAATCTTGTTTTCTGTGCAGATAACACCCAATCCTGCAGTTAGCTGCTGTCTGTGTTATTAAAGTCCCAATGTAGCTCTGTACCTAAATTGATTTTAAAGCTCCCAGTGCTGCTTACCCAGCCAATGCTATTGCTCATCTCTAATGCACATGCACCACACTCTAGCTGTGCCTCAGTTTTGGGAGGGGGTGGATACATAAAATAAAAGGGAACATGCGGGGGCGGAGTCTGACCATCCTTCATGGCGGCCGCATGTTAGTGGAGCTCCGGACCCGGGAGCACTAGATGAGGGGATTAAAGAACTAATAAATGGACTTAAAGCACTTAAACTGACTAATCCCGCTCCAGCAACTAATATGCCTCCAAAAAAGGGCCAAGGCGAACCCAGAGGTGATTTACTGGGCTATGTCACCCGATCGAACGGCGCCCCCACGCTCACCAGGCCGCAACCCCAAAGCACAGGACCAAGACCCGTCTCCCATCACCAGAAAGGACCTGGACAGGCTCTATGCAGACCTCGAGAAAGAGATAAAAACAGCCCACAAAACCTCGCTAACAGAGGTAAGGCAGGATCTGACTGTTTTGGGAGACCGGGTCGTGGGAATAGAAAATAAGCAGAACCACGTGGCAAGATACTGTACCCAACTTGAGGGGCACATAGAGCTCCGAACGCAAATATCTGAACTACAAACAGTGCAGGAGGACGGTGACAATAGGAGCAGGTGACAGAACCTGAGACTGCGAGGCATCCCAGAAACAGTACAGGACCTTAATCCATACCTGGAACATTTGTTCCACCAGATAGCCCCGCAACTACAAGTGCGAGACTTACTACTGGACAGGGCCCATAGAGCCCTAAGGCCACCACCAGGCCCTAACAGCCCACCAAGGGATGTGATAGTGTGATTCCATCTATACACCGCCAAAGAATCCATTATCAAAGCAGCTCGTAATCATGAGGCCCTGAAACAAGATGGCTACACAATCCAACTCTATCAGGACATATCTCCAAACACGCTACAGAGATGGAGAGAGATAAAGCCAATACTTGAAACGCTTAAAAATCGAGGTCTCAAAAACAGATGGGGCTTCCCATTTCAGCTGCTGGTGAATCACAACGGCAAAATGGTGTCTATCGCGTCCCCAGACGAAGGCAACATCCTTTACCAAAAATTGGGCCTGGAAACCCGAGACCTGATCCCCAGGGGTCCAGAGATTCATCAAATTCCTCCTCCAACAGATGACTGGACGACAGTCTCCTCACCATTTTCACCTAGGGACATCAGCTCCCCCACCCGAACCCCTAATGCTCCCCAAGCTGGACTACCTTAAATGTAACCCCTGTAAAATTGATCTTTGTACAATCGAGAGAGGGTCCCTTTAAACCTGTGACTGGGGTTCACGAGTCCTATGGGAATTTATCTACCACGGGACAGAGGGATGTATGAGACAGATTGAATCTGTGGGATTGTTCTGGTCCGGTCTGTAATATCCTAGCCCACGAGGACCAAATGTTTAAGGACCAATTTCTAATAAAAGGGTTGACCAAGGGAACAACCTGGACAGACTACAGGGTCCAAAAAACAGAAACAGTAAAAACTCAAGAGAGATAACACCAGATTACACCGATAGCCTGGGAGAGGCTGATAAAATCACCGTTGGTTTACTCAAAACCCACCGAACTGTATATTTATTTCAGCTCTGTTTGAAAGCCTATTGTATCTGCTATATTTCTCCTATGGAGGCTAAAACTCTACACCTACGACCTGCAAAACCATCCAATCGATGACTATTTGAGATCACTAACGGAAGTAGCAGGGTCTACAAATAAAGCTGAAACAAGAAAGTTTTATCACTTGTTTTAACTAAAGACACTTTATGTTACTTTTATAAATAGAGCTCTTAAAGCATAGTATAATATTTTATTGGTATAAAAATGTTTAGCTACTGTATTTTTCTACTTTTATTTTCCCCTCCCTCCCACTGTACAAAATTGTCGAGATATCTTAGTACACAGTCTGAGATGAATATTACAGGTTTAAAAATAATACAAATATAGGGCAACGGTACCGACTTTACTACAGCACGGAGATATGCTATAGTGGGGGGTTAGGCATTTTTAACCCTCATACTGTAACAACCCACTAGCCTCTGTCTACATGTGCAAATACAGGGACCGGGATGGGACAAAACCGGAACAATCTAGGTTGCCCTGGATATTTAGGCCTCTATAAGAACGGCACAACGTCAAATTAACATAAAAACTGTTATCTACCTTACTTTTTTTTTTTCTCCCCCTCTCTACCACTATATGAAACTGTCAACATATGATCTGGTCCACAGATTAAGATGACACCGAGGACCCACAAACCTCTACAGATACCAGACAACGATACTGATTTTACAATAATCTAGTAAATATGTTAAAGTGGGGGGGTTAGACACTTTGTTTCCTCATACTGTAACAGCCCACTAGTATCTGTTTATATATATAAACCAAGTGGTTAAGTTAGAGAGAGCTGGGAGGTTTTTACCTACCTATACTACATGACCCATGGTTTACCAAAGAGTTTTTCTGTTATGCGCTACCCTCATTTAACAGAATGCTTAATTTGTTTTTACTTTTTTCTCCTTTCCCACCCCCTACAACCTGTCTAACTATATATCAGATATCACCCCTCCCCTGAGGATAATATCTCCCTACCTCTAACAGGAAAAAAGGGGCTTGCTCCCAGAAACCCAGTGACAACAAAGTCTAGGAGATAATCTACCCCTGTTGTCCAAAATAGGACCTTTTCCCATACCATACCAACCACCCTCTTACTGGTGTTCCCGGACCACGACCCACCACCCATCAGGCTGCCAGCAGTATACATACATACAGTATACATACATACAGTATGCACAAATAAAGAAGGTTTTACTCGTATTTGTATGTATTTGCCACTTAAGATTTTGTGTCCCCTCTCACTTTGCGGCGCCGGGTAGTGACATCGTCCGGATGCACAGAGGCTGTTACCTCCTCTGGTGGATTGTCTAACGACTTAATGATCCCTTTAATAATCCAATTGGAAAATAATGACAATGGACCCCCAGTATGGCCAGTTATTTCAAAATCCACCCTTATTTTCCTATAGAAGATCAAAAAATTTGGGGGATGAACTAATACACTCGGATTTGTTACCAGGTAGTATTACTCCCACATATAGATTAGGTGACCCTAAAAGTGGAACCCATCCGTGTGGGAATTGCCAAATACGTACCTCCATCATCAAAGGAGATACAGTTTATCATCCTTGCAAAGGTACCCCGATTAAACTTAGAGATTTCTCTACCTGTAATTCTAAAGGGGTAATATATTACTTAAAATGTCCATGTGGCAAAGGCTACATTGGACAGACAATGAGAAAAATTAAGATACGGATCGGTGAACATAGAAGAGATGTATCAAATTATAAAGGAATTAACAAAAGATATGAGACCTCAATATCCAAGCACTTCTTTGAAAATAGACATAATGTAAAGCAACTAAAATGGCAGGTTGTGGAAGTCGTTAGACAATCCACCAGAGGAGGTAACTTTCTTAAAAAATTACTCCAAAGAGAAGCATTTTGGACAGACATGCTTAACACTAGATCCAAGTGGATTAAATGAAACAATGAACCTCTTGTGTTATTTGTAAGCGTAAATTTTTTCTAGTAGGAATCCATGTAGTAACTGTTCAACAAATCCCTTTATTTTATTTAGGTGATGGCTTGATAAACCATTTATGGTTCTTCTACAAACGACATTTCTCATATTACTAATTTTTTGTACAATTCACCTTTTGATATGGACATTGAGACACTGAATCACAGATATGTATCATGTTTTAATCACTTTTATAACCTAGTACATTGTGAACTATTTATATATATGACTATTTAGCTGCACATGTTTTTAATATATATATCGTTATATTGAATGTACATTTTTGGCACTTTATATTGGTACACATGTTGATTGGAATGTATTTATTGATATTCGTGTTATTTATTGCACAAGCACTTTGTAGTAATGGATAATCCCCCACCTAAAGGGTGGAGTCCAATAACCAACAGTATTTATTGCCACACACTGGAAGTGTTTGATTATGCACCTGAGGAAGGGGCGTGTCCCCCGAAACGTTGTGCACGTGAGATGGTTGAAGTGAAATAAAAGTTTAAACTGGTTCTGCAGTGTGCGTCTTCCCTGCTTTTCTCCCTGGATTTGTCCATTTGGGTGTGGGAAACCCTTGGGTGGAGACAGCACCTGCTACCTGGACTACATTTCCCAATGTGCACAGGTAACTAGATCTGCAATTGTCACCTAATTAAGACAGCATCTACTAAAAAAAAAGAATTTACCAATAATTTAAACAAATTACTTTCCTCCTTAAACACAAAAGAACTTATACATAGCAAAACACACTTTGATATACTACTACGGGAAATAACTTCCCTCAGAGGAGAAATCAATTTACTTCTATCATCAAGAGCAGAAAAAGCTATACGACTCACCCAACAAAAGTTTTATAGCAAACGAGATAAGTCGGATACAATGCTTGCAAAGAAATTGAACTTGAAAATGACCCAAAACTCTTTTCTCCCACTGAAATTATCAACTGGTCAGATGGTATATGACCCGATACAGATTCTGGACAAATTTACGGACTACTATAAGACTTTATATCAGGGACAAACAGCAGACACTAGGATAGCTACAACAGAAAATATACATAAATATCTAACGGAGGCTAACCTACCCCGACTTTCAGAGAAGGTCATCCAACAACTAAATGCACCTATCACACAATCCATAAAATATTTAAAACCAGGGAAAGCACCAGGCCCCGATGGATACAACAGCACATACTATAAAATATTCAGTAAAACTTTATCCACACACTTTACAGCAACATTTAATTCTATAATGGAGGTATACACTACCACCAGAAATGCTAGAGGCCAACATAGTAGTTATACTGAAAGAAGGGAAAGACTCCATCCTATGTAGCAACTACCGTCCGATATCTTTAATAAACACAGACATAAAAATTTTCACTAAGATTTTATCAAACAGAGTAGCCAAGATACTGCCTCATCTGATACATAAGGATCAAACAGGCTTTATACCAGGGAGGCAAACAACAGACAACAACCGACGTACCCTACAACTAATCCATCATTGCCACTCCACAGACAAACCAATGATTGTATTGTCATTTGACGCCGAAAAAGCGTTCGATAGGGTGGACTGGCAATTCATGAAGCTCATGTTGGAACATTTTGGTTTCAATGGAGCATTTATGAGAGCAATAAACAACCTGTATTCTACACCAACAGCCAGAATCTCTAATATGGGATTTTTTTCCCAGATTTTCCCAATACACATCGGCACACGCCAAGGCTGTCCCTTATCCCCCTTAATCTTTGCGATGTGTATGGAACCCATGGCAGAACATGTCCGCAACCAAAATAAAATATACGGTATGGACATTAAACATTCAACATATAAAATTAGCCTCTTTGCCGACGACACCCTATTTACCCTATAAAGCCTCAAACTTCATTACCATATTTATGCTCTGAACTCCAGACTTTTAGTCTGTTATCAGGCTTCAGAATCAATTATTCAAAGTCTGTTATTCTCACTATCCACATCCCACACTCCACAGCCAAATTACTACAAATTAATTTTGCATTTAAATGGACCCAGACACATCTCACCTATTTAGGTATTCAACTGACCGCTGACCCAGACAAGTTATACGCAGCCAATTTTCCCCCAATGATAAACAAATTAAGAGCTCAACTCAAGCACTGGACAGCTTTCAATATCTCATTATTCGGTAGAATCAACTCGATAAGAATGATGACACTACCCAGAATACTGTACTTGTTCAGATCCCTGCCCATGGACTTTAGACCAGCAGATCAACGACTCCTGCAATCCAAAATCACAAAATTTATATGGAACAATAAACGGCCCTGCATAAGTGCTAAGACTTTACAGCGCCCTAGCAATGGAGGGAGCAGCTCTTCCATCATTGAGACACTATTTCCTGGAGGCGAGGCTGGCCCAGACCATGCAGTGGTACAATAAAAAGGAACAACCAAGGTGGGTTGAGCTAGAACAAGATCTACTACCAAATATACTATTGAATGAGATTCTGTGGTTAACCATCCCCAAGGTTTCCACCGCATATCAAATATCTAACCCATATTTAAAGTTCACCCTTGATCTGTGGTGTGAAACTGTTAAGAACTATAAACTCTCAGAACCCTTATCATTAATGACACCCATATATCATAACCCCGATTTTCTCCCAGGTATCCATACTCAGGAATGGAGGGCATGGCTGGAAAGGGATATTTTTAGAGTGGAACATATAGCACCTGGAGGTTATATCCTTCAATGGGAACAGATTCAAGCTCAATATAAACTACCAACACCAGAATGGCTACACTACAATCAATTAGCACACTACATATACGAAAAAATAAAATGTCCACTATTGGCACCCAGCTTACACCATTTGAAAATATCTGTAACACAATTTCGTATAATACCCATGCAATCTCAAAAATATATTCTATACTGAATGAATACCGCCATGCCCCCAAACCAAATTTTATAAACAAATGAGAGAATCTGCTGGGAGCAAATCTGGAGACGGAGCAATGGACAAGTATATTCAATTCCCTGAGTAAATGCTCCACGAATATAATTGTGCAGGACTTTCTTAAAATTATTTTTTAGCGGTTGAGGCTGGGAAAGGCAGTCTATTATATGGCCAAGGGTTTCTGTGCTAGGTGGAGGGATCGCAAAACGGGAGGGAGAGGGAGGGGGAGAAGGGCTGCAGTACGCATGCCAAACTTCTCCTGGAGGCGAGACAGGAGGCAGAGTCCTATATGGACTCTGCTATCCTCCTGATGGGCAGTTTTTGGGACTTTGGGGAGGGGGCTACAGGAGAACCTTATGGAGCTGGGATGTGAGGTAAGGATTTTATTACACTGCATGGTGGGGCCATTGGTGGGGGGGATTATAGTTTTGGGGGTGGACATGCCCTTTAAGAATAAGCCATCAGACAGTAAAAGTACAAGTTATACAGGTTCTTTGTCGCAAGATGGACAAGCTGTTGTGGAAGTCAAGAAAGAACAGTGAGTTGAATGTAGTTCATACACTTTGCTCCACTACTTTTTCCTGAAAAGGTCAAGACCCATAGAAAGTAATACACCACCAGTGAAAAACATTGAACGTATTGTAGATGCTTCCAGTGCAAACACCATGAATCAGAGCCAGAACCTGCCACCTGAAAGCGGATTGCACTTTAGTAAGCAGAGAGGTACTACTGTAAGTGAACCAATGGTATCAGAACATATTACAGTGGAGGATGAACAGGTGTCCACTGCTGAGATTCAAACACAAGAATTGCACAAAAAAGATTGTTTTCGGAAAAGAATTCTGGGTATAATTATGAGTTTATAATGAAAAGTGCCCGGGGTAATTTCTATGTATTTTACATCTATTACACCAAAGACATTAAAGGGCATGTCCACCCCTTTTTACAAATTTTGCTGTAGTGTAGGGCTCCCACCCCCAACCGTTATTTGCAGAAAAACTTAGCCGCTCTATACGTACACTGCCTCTTTCCCCTGGCGATCTGACACGGCCCTCTGCTTGCATGAAACTGCAGGGGGCTGACACATGATTAACCTGTATCTTAGAGTATTGTTCTTTAGATCTAGATACAGGTTTATCATGTGTGCCAGACATGTAAATATAAACAGCCATGCATGTTGTAGCAGGGAACATTACCCCTTCCAGAATGCTTTGCATAATGTGTGTGTTATGGGTACATGTGGACATTTTAATATCTGTACAAATGAATACCCCTGATAATGGATTCTCCCAAAAGTAGCAATTTGGGGAAAAAGTACGTAGGAATTGGCACACATTAAGTCGCTTGTATCCCAATGTAGAGGAATTTAAGATGTCACCATTAATAATTTATCGGAGAGGCTATATACAGGCAATAGGACTACATTCCTTGGTAAACAAAAACTGTATGCATCCCTGTCTACACTGCACACAATGTAGGTTTGTTGATAAAGGTTCCACTTTTAAACATCCTGTGACGGGCAAGAAATACCGTAATAGAGAATTCTGCACCTGTGAGTCAACATATGTAATATATAAGCCTTGGTGTCCTTGTGGACTTGTATATGTGGGTGAGACCACTCAAATGATTAAGTCTCGCATTTCAGAAAACACAGATCTAGTATACAGAAGAAGGTAAAAATGTAGAAATTACCTGTCCCTAAACATTACATAGAGGCAGGCCACACTGATAGCGAGCTGAAATTTAGGGTGTTGGAACTGGTGTCAAATCAAAGTAGGCGGGGAGACCGTGGTCTCAAGTTGAAAAGAATATAGATATATATATATATATATATATATAAAAAACAATGTAAATACACCACACTCCAAAGTTATCCTTTATTATGTGGCTCGCTGCATAACAAGGCTACATTTCGGGAACTATATGTCCCCTTTATCAAGCCCACAGCGTAACAGCCATGACATAATATAAACAATATATAATCTACACTACTGGTATGTCCCATATATACCCCTCCCATTTGTCCTGCCCCCTCATGAAACCAATAACATTTAAGGTAATTTTTGAAAGGTTTTTAAAGGCAGGTATCAACTTCAAGTGAATGAACGAGGCAAGGGGAGACATCAAGGCGTCACATATTAATTCCTGAAAGACATAAAAGTCCAACAAAAGATCCCTAAAACATTGACATCCCACACAGCATGATATTTTACAAAAATACATGTAAACCATAATCATGATTAAGCCCTAGAGGATGGAGGGTGCTTAAAGAGTATGTCCACCCTGAAATAAAATTTTTAGTATGTTCTTCCTCCTGGGCTCCCAGCCCCAACCGCATTATTTATTTTTTTAGAAAGCCCCCCAAACTCTACTTACCTCCCCTCTTTCCTGCGCCGCGCTCCCGGCCCTCTGCTTGCGAGGAAATGCAAGCAGAGGGGCGGGACCGTGTTTCTTTAGCAGCGTCTGCTGTATTGTTCATGAGCGGCAGCCAATCACGGACGCGGCTGCCGGCAGCTCATTCCGCGTAGGAAAGCAGAGAGGTAAGTAAAGATTGGGGAGCTTTCTAAAAATAAAATTTATGCGGTGGGGCTGGGGGACATGGGGGAAGGCTGCCATGAAGGGGTTTTATGTTAGGGGGAGGGATAGCAGAACGGGAGGGGAGGGAGGGGGAGAAGGGTGTCGTACGCATGGCAGTGATCTCCAGGAGGCCAGGTAACAGGCAGTGTCCTATATGGACCTGCTAGCTCCTGGTGGGCAGTTTTTGGGACTTTGGGGGGGGACTACAGGAGAACCCTATGGATCTGGGATGTGAGGTAAGGATTAAACTACACTACATGATGGGGCCAGTAGTTGGGGGGATTATAGTTTTGGGGGTGGACATGCCCTTTAATCTATGTACCCACCAAACCTCTCTTTTCTTAAGCAACAGTTCCCTATCCCCCCCACTTTTGGGTCTAGGGACACATTCTAGAACTAGAAACCGTAATTTCGGACTCATCATGGTGAGTGGATCGGTACGGGTAATCTAGTATTCTTGAGTTTGATGCTAGATTTATGCTGCGATATTCAATTTTTTACAGGTTGGATGGTCCCCCACACGCAAATCTTATTACATGGGCAGAGAAGGGCATATACAACGAATTTGGTTTCGCATGTAAAATGACCTCAGAGAGGGAAGGTTTGATTGGTACCAGGGTGTACAAATTCCCTGGTTTTAATAACATGTTTGCACTGCTTGCAACCACGGCACGGGAACATACCATTGGACAAAGTCCCCCTTATTTTTTTGATTGGTACACAAATCAGAACCCACAAAGTGATTGGCCAAAGTTTTACCTTTTTTGTAAAGAAATTAGAGGGGGGGAAGCAAATTCCTGAACTGATGGGAACCCATCCCTCAATAGATGCCAATGTTTATATAAACACTTATTAATCAATGAGCTATGCAACGAATATTGAGTTACAAAAGGTATACGTACACAACCTTCATTTCTAGATCTAGTACAACCCCTAAGGGATTTTGCAAGGGCCTGATCAAGAACCCGAGGGGGATACCCCCATTCCTGAAATTTATGATACATATTGGTCATCTGTTGTGATTTCCGAGATTGATTGGATATAATTCTGGACACTCTTTTAAATTGACTAATTGGTAAAGACTTTTTTGTCTTGGCTGGGTGAAAGCTGCTGTACATAAGAAGCTGATTTCGATCCGTGGGTTTTGAGTATATCTCAGTATGAAAACCCTTATCCTGTGTCACCATCACATCCAGAAAATGAATTATCTGGGTGTGGTATTCAAGGGTATAATTGATGTTGGGGTATAAAGCATTAAACTGTTCGTGGAACTCCATGACCGTCTCAATGTCGCCCCGCCACAGCACAAAGACATTGTCTATGTACCTCCACCAGGCAACACAGTGCCTGTGAAACAGTGGAAGCACATAGACAAGGCCCACCTCCTGCCGAAGTATGAAGGCGTTGGGATATGACGGAGCGACATTGGACCCCATGGCAGTCCCACGCAACTGCTTATAGAAGTCTTTATCAAACCTGAAATAAGACTGGGTAAGTATGATATCAAGTAAACCCATACAAAATAGAATTTGATCACTGTTATAACTCGTTTTGTCATTTAATAACCTCTCACAAGCCGAAATCCCTCTACATTGGGGATAGCGGTATATAAGCTACCTACATCCAATGTCGCCATCAGTACTGGCTCATCGGTAGCCACCTTCACCTCAGCTAACTTGTTCAAGAAGTGTTGGGTATCTCGTATATACGATAGTCCCCGCCGAACCAAGGATGCAAGGAGTACAGAAGTACGGCCAATGGGCAGAACACAGAATCCATGCCCGCCACTTTTGGACATATAGGAGGCCCGACGGGGTCCTTGTGTACCTTGGGCAGGGTATACAGAACCGGAGTTACAGGATTGGGTACCATTAACAGATCTTTAAGAAATGTCTGTATAACACCTTTAGTTACATGGTCTGATAAATATTTCTCAATACACCTAGAGATATCCCAAATGGGGTCTCCTGGCAATTTAGCATACACAGCAGTCAGATAATTGAGTCATAATTTCCCCAACATAATACTCCGTATCTAACATCACGATCGCCCCGCCTTTATCCGACGGTTTTATCCACTTTAAGGAAGCTCACCATGATGAGTCCGAATTACGGTTTCTAGTCCTAGAATGTGTCCCTAGACCCAAACGTGGGGGGGATAGGGAACTATTGCTTAAGAAAAGAGAGGTTTGGTGGGTACATAGATTAAGCACCCTCCATCCTCTAGGGCTTAAAGGGCATGTTCACCCCTAAAACTATAATCCCCCCACTATTGGCCCCATCATGTAGTGTTGTTTAATCCTTACCTCACATCCCAGCTCCATATGGTTCTCCTGTAGTCCCCCCCCAAAGTCCCAAAAACTGCCCACCAGGAGGATAGCAGAGTCCACATAGGACTCTGCCTCCTACCTGGCCTCCGGGAGAAGTTTGGCATGCGTACTGCAGCCCTTCTCCCCCTCCCTCCCACTCCTTCCCTCTCCTTCCCGATTAGCATTCCCTCCCCCTAGTGTTAATCCCTTTATATGTAACATTCCCCCTGTCCCCCCAGCCCCAACCGCTCTATTTATTTTATTTGAAAGTGCCCCAAACTTTACTTACCTCCCCTCTTTCCTCCGCCGAAATGAACTCCCGGCAGCCGCGTCCGTGATTGGCTGCCACTCAGCCAATCACAGACGCGACTGCCGGTCCCGCCCTCTGCTTTTGACTTTTCTCTCAAGCAGAAGTGGGTGGACATACCCTTTAATCATGATTATGATTTACATGTATTTTTTTAAAAAATATCATGCTGTGTGGGATGTCAATTTTTCAGGGATGATTTGTGGGACTTTTATGTCTTTCAGGAATTAATATGTGACGCCTTGATGTCTCTCCTTGCCTCGTTCATTCACCTGAAGTTGATACCTGCCTTTAAAGGGCATCTATAGTGAAAAAAACACATTGCCCCTTTGCAAAGTTAAATTCATGTACTCTGTGCTGCCTTAATCCTTTCTCTGTCAGTGACTCTGTTTAACCATGGTTTCAGATCTGTGTGCAGCCCAGACCCCTTCCCCCTCCTCTCTGTTACCTCCTCCATGTCTCAACTCCGGCTAACCAACAAGCTTATCATGTGCAGTAGGAGTTAAAAGTTCAACATCCTGAAAAACACCCCCACGCACAGTGGCCAATAGAAAGCAAGCTGTCCTGGAGATACGGAAGGAGATCAGTACAGTTTACGATCTCTCACTTTGTGACCCATCATCAATCAGTGAAAGCTATTAAGAAGGGGGGTCAAGTGCAGCCTTATAACTACCATGAAAGCTACCTCTCTCCCCTGCTAATGCTGTTATCTCTATGTTTATTACAGAGCAGGGAGGGGGGATCACGTCACAGGGATTTGATTGACAGTCCAAGTAGGAGTAGAGGAATGCAATCACGTATTCTTCTAACTGGTGTAACTCAGTACAGAGAGGGAATCTGAAAAAAGTGATGACACTGGGGGTTGTGGGGAATTATAGAACACATGGAAAGATAGAAAAAAAAGTTCATTTTCCCACTATAGATGCCCTTTAAACTACATATTTTGAGCTTCCACTTTGATGACTACATGGACTGTGGGCTGTACTGCCAATAACACGAAAGCCTTCTTAGTTACAGAATCTATTACTTACACATTTATCAACATTGAATCTCATCTGCCACTTAGCAGCCCAATGTGACAATCTATCTAGACCCCCCTGCAAAGATTGCACATCCTCTGAAGTTTTTAATAGTCGACAAAGTTTTGTGTTATCAGCAAACACAGAAACCTTGCTGACAATACTCACTTCCAAATCATTAAAAGATTAAATAGAAACAGCCCCAACACAGAACCCTGACTTATATGAGGTTTTGAACCTCATATAAGTCAGTTCATTTGAGAGATTTAGCTTGAGCGATTTTCTTTCAAAGGGATTTTCTGTTTTAAAGGGGTTTGTTTGTATTTAAGGGGTGTGCGTTAAGAAACAAAAGCGTTTAAAACAAGAAAGGGTTTAAGAACAACACTGCTATGTCTCTGCTGTGTATAGCTGATTCTCTTGTGTGTATTGCTGTTGCTGTGTATTGCTGTTAAATATGGACAGTTTTGTTGGGGCCACACAATGTGTATCCTGCCGCATGAATGGTATCTTGGAGCAGACGCCCCAAGGGTCCTATGTATGTGTCAGATGTGAGTGGGTTGCCCATTTGGAATCTGAGGTCCAGAATCTAAAGGGGAAACTTGCAGCATTGCAGGGCTTGGCAAACCTGGGGGAAATGCAGGTACTGGCAGGGGCCAGTAAACTGGAGGGTGGAGATGGGCAGATAAGGTGGTAAAAGAAGTAAGGGTCACCAGGGGAAGTAGGGGACGGAAGGATAGGGGCGCTTCTTTCCAGTTGGTCGATCCCACCAGATTTGCCATTTTAGGCGAAGATGTGGGGGGGCGATGGTTCGGAAGCAGCATGTATGGAGCGGGCCTTTCCCTTGAGCACCCAGGGGACGGCCATCTCCAATTCAAGGGAGGGAGAACTGGGGGCTAGGAAGGATAGGCAGGTGGTAGGGGACTCCAATATTAGAAGGGTAGATAGGGTAATCTGTCGCCAAGACCCTGCATGCCGAACAGTGTTTTTTCTGCCTGGTACTAGGGTTTGACATGTGGTGGATTGTGTAGACAGATTATTGGGTGGGGCTGGGAGTGACCCGGCGGTCTTGGTTCACATTGGTGCCAAAGTTAGAGGTGGAGGTGAGGTCCTTAAAAATTATTTCTGAGAATTAGTGGCCAAGTTAAAAGCAAGGACCTCAAGGGTAGTGATTTCAGAAATACTACCGCAGCCACGTGCTACGCTAGGGAGGCAACGGGAGCTCAGGAGTATAAATGCGTGGCTAAGAGGGTGGTGTAAGGAGATGGGGTTTGGGTTTTTAGAGAACTGGGCTGACTTTTCTGTTGGCTACAGGCTCTTTAGTAGAGACGGATTGCACCTCAATGGTGATGGTGCAGCTGTTTTGGGGGAGAAAATAGCTAGGGGGTTGGAGGAGATTTTAAACTAGGTATGGGGGAGGGTACGTTGAACTACACAGGGGTGATAGAGAAATTAGGGATCAGGGGGCTATTAACGCAACGGATGGAGAAGGGGAGGGCGGAGCATAGAGGATAAGGAGGCATGTACGACCATGTATGGAAGTAAATCAATTGATAATCTAAAATGTATGTTTACAAATGCAAGAAGTCTGTCTGGAATAACCGGGGAACTTGAAATAATAGCTTTAAAGGAAAGGTATGATGTGATTGGTATAGCAGAATCATGGCTAAATGTTTCACACGACTGGACAGTAAATATTGAAGGATATTCCTTATTTAGACATGACAGAGTTAATAAGAAAGGAGGAGGAATATGTATGTATGTTAAACAGGAATTGAAGCCAAATTTAAAAGATGGAATAGATGGGGGCGTAAACGATATGGCAGAAACAATATGGGTGGAACTGTGTACAGGAAGCAAGAAGGTAGGTAAATAATTGTTAGAGTTGTTTAGAGCCACCAATGTCAGGGGGGAAGGTGGAAATGAACTTTCATATGCCAAGTTGGGCGAGGCTTCTGTAATGGGGCATGTTTGATTATGTGGGGAATTTTAACTAACCGTTGACATAGATTGAGAGGTAAGGAACCACTGAATCACCTCAACAGGTATTTTTCAATTAATTATTCCTATATTATGCTATTTTCTTTTCACATGTGTAAAGTATCGCTGCTAAGAATGAAATCGTTGTTTCGATCTTGTGATATCTCATAACCCTGAGCTCATTTTGGAGATGAAGGTATAGGGGAAGCTTAGGAATAGGGACCGAATGGGATATAGTGTCATTAATAATGGTTAACAAAACTTAAAAGTGCACTGGGTAACAAAAACTTTTAACATGATTTAGGAATAGATAATTTTATGTCCTGTTAAGGATCACTCCTGCTCATAGACGGGGGAGATTGTTTTCAGGTAAAGATACAGAGCAGTAATGGGGCCTACTTTTAAGGATATTAAACTATTACATTTCCTAATATCGTCCCGCTTTAGGAACAAGTGTAAAAAAATTAGGTCCACCTCCGTCATGGCTTATCTCATGTTAAAAAAAAAGTATACAAGGCTTTTCAAATTTTGAAACAAGAAGGAACGATACAGCTTACGAATGAAATCAGCAAAGTCTGTAATAAAGAGCTAAAGAAGGCAATAAACTAGCTAAAATAGAAATGAAATAGCGATTGCCGAACAAAGGCATCCTAACCCCAAAATGTTTTTTAAATTATAATAAATGGTAAAAAGATGAGGACTGAGAATGTTGACGCATTAAAATAATGGGGGCCTGAGATGGTTTAATGATGGCAAAAAGGCTATCTCTAACCGTTTTTTTTTATCATGCTTTTTATCGGTTGAGATATCCTTGTCCTTAGCAGCTGGGATTGTAATTTGTACGTTCAAAAAAGGTAGTCGTTCACAAGCCTGTATAACTATAGACCTGTAAGCTAACATCAGTGTAGGGAAAGGTGCTGGAATCTTCGTTACGGCGACATAATCCTTGACTTTGTCTCCACTAGAGGCTCATTTTATTAAGTATATCGCGCATGGATTTATGAGAAATAACTTCATCCAGACAATTATGTAATTGGTTTTTATGAAGAAGGCAGTAGAAGTTAGATTCAGGCACAGCAGTGGGATGGGGTAACTTGGATTGAGAAAGCTTTTGATACTGGCCACTAGGCGACTATTAGTAAACTGAGGACTGTTTGCCTTGAAGTAAAACATTTGTTCACTGATGAGAGACCTGGTTATTAGATCGCAAACAGAGGTGGGGTTAAGTATGGGCCAAATCTATGTGGGCTAACGCTCTAAGCGGATGCCTCAGGGTCTCTGTCTTGGGCGCTTCTGTTTAAATATGTGTTATAAATGACTTAGGAAAGGGGTCATGAGGAGCAAGGTCTCTGTTTGTGTGTGACAACTACCATATAGCTAGACTTTGGATAACTTCAAATGATGTGCAAGGCTGCAAGCAGTATCCTAGATAGATTCATCAATGGCAGGCAAGAATGTACAGATGAGATTCAATGTTGATAAATGTAAGGTGATGCTTTAGGATTAATATCCCTGTGCTCACCTTTACACCATAAATAACTCTTTAAGTGCATCTGTAATGGAAGAAAGCACTAGCCAAGATATATGTCTTGTATAAAGAGGGGAATTAAATTCTAGAGAGCTAAACATTGATTCTCCGTCTCTTTACAAGGCTACTGGTAAGGCCTCTATTTGGAATATGGGTGCAGTTTTGGAAATCCCATATACAAAAGGGACAATCGTGGAAATGAAGCAGTTCCAGAGAGAAGAGCAATTAAATTAATAAGTGATGTAAGGGCTATTGAATATCAGGCAGATTCAGACAAGTTAGGTCTGTTTACCAATGGGAAGCGACGTTTGCTGGGGACTTGATAACGCTTATCAAATATATTAATGGGCGCATACGATTGAATCTCTGGGCATTGATTACTAATAAGTCATATCGTAGGACTCGTGACATGCCTTTAAGGTTGGATAGAAAATATAGATTCATCTTCATGGTCAGGAAGATTTCTCACAGGTGATGTACGGTGGAACTGTTGGAACAGTCTTCCAGCAGATGTTGGTAAGCTGGCAAAGTTTCATTATAATAGCTTTTAAAAAAAAAAACCTATAAGCTTATCTATAAACAAATAATATTGAGAATTACTGGATTAAATGCATATAAGATCTTGGTTGTCCCCAGGGATACTTTCCGATTGGAGTCAGGATAGAATTTTTACCCGCGTTTTTAGCTGTTATTGTTTGCCTTCCTCCTGGATTACTATTTAGGTATGGGTTAAAAAAACAAAAAAAAGTTAGGGAATAGGTTGGACTTGATTGGAGTTTCTGTTTTATTCAACCTTAAGTTAGTCATGTTACTATAAGTCGGTGCATCCTTGGGCAGGGTCCATGCTATCCTCTCCTGGAATCGGTACGGAAAAAGGTTCAGGCGCCTGGTCAAATCATCACATTTGTTCGATTGCTTTTATATGCGGCTAATCCGCTAAGAACTTTTCTCGTCCAGACTCTCGGGCACCTTACTAAATCACCTTAAGCCTAAGCAAGTCACGCGCTGTTTAGACAGCAACGGCTCCAAAAGGTTTATACTATTGGCTCAGTCGTCGTGATGTACCTAACAAATAGCCCACCCATCAGATCACTCATGTTTGAATACCCAAGGCCCATCGGACTCACGTCCAGATGTGATACCCAGCCAATCAGATTGACAAGTGGCTAAGGGGATGGGGAGAGTGGGTGAGCAGCCGTCGAGAGACTCGGGTGGTGAGGGGGCTGTAGCCAGTGTGGCTTGTGTAAGGGGGTTTGAGAGGGAAGTTAAGAGTGGGGTCTATGACCACGCTACCAATTTGTCCAAATGACTGATGGAACTCTAAAAAGATTCAGCCTGCCTTTTGCTTTGAAGGATGAAGATGCGGCGCAATCACAGTCATGAGCGTTCTACCCTATAGAAGTACTAGGGAGATCTTGCGTACTGTCCATACTGGCTGCATTTAGTGATTGACTACATATTATTTGTTGCGGACGTCATTATGCACTACCCTTGCGGATCCCGCAGTGGGCCTCCTTTATTGAGAGGGATGGTGTGAGTGGGTAACGCATGTTGTCCTTGAATTTCCTTCGTAATTAACGTCCAGATAAACCAAACTGCCAAAAACCTGCAGTCACCGTGGAATACAGTTGGGGGCCTCGACTAGGTCCTCTCTGACCCTTTTTAACACTGTCGCCGAAGTCATTTGTATTAATTACTGCGTGGGAGTGCTCACGGCGGTCGATGATTGTGTTCTCTGCTCATGTGGGGTACATCCTGTAGCGCGTCGGTACTGCCCCATTGACTATGCAAGGTGGGGGGTGGTGGTGGTGCTGGTTATGTGGCTTGTGTTGTGGGGCAGGGGGCCGCTTTGACGACTGTGCTGCGAGGGGTGCCCTCGTGGTTTTGGCTCCTGGGTGTGTGTGTCTGCGTGCGCCGTGCCCCAGTTCGAAAGGCTCTATCCTGCGTTGATTCGCTCTCATCCATCTGGCCGCGGAGTCCGGCTCGATCTCACTGGACCTATGATAAGGTTTCGTTCCTCCGCCCGCACCCCCTGGGGTCCGGGAGGGGAGGGTCAGGCCCGAGAGGTCTCGTCGACAAACATTCTAATTTTTGCCCTCGGGCGTGATCTTTTCTCTTTATGCGGTTGCACCTTTCGTCTCTCGCACCGCCTCTGGGTTTCTTCCTTTGTTTTTTACCCCTACATATACTGTATCCTCTTTCTTTTCTTTCCCCCCACTACGTCAGTTACTGCCTCGCTGACTTTTCCACCGTTTACAAATACGGTTCCCCCCGTTTTTTCGTGATTGTCTCACCCCGCCTCTCTGCTCTGCTCATTCCACACGGTCATGAAAATTACCCCCAATCGGTTCTTCCTCCCATTCTAATTGTAAACAAGCCCCTCATTGTCAAGCCTTATGAACCTCCAACCGTGTTACCGCTCCCCCGCTACTTTTCTAGTCTCCCTCTTCGCTTGCCTTTTGTCACTCCGCACCGTTCGTCTTCCCATTGGTTGTTCCCCGCGAACCCGGCAGCAGACAAGGGACAGGGGTCAGGAGTGGGGGGGGGGGGGGGGTGAGATAGTCGAATGGTTCCCTTATTCCCAACAGTTGGAGATTGAATTATGGCTCAAATCGCATCTCTTATCAACCAACAGAGGGTAGATTTAATTTATGCTCAATCCGTGTAAGACCTACGTTAACCCCAAGTCATTTCTAGTGGGTTTTTACACGGATTTTCAGGGCACAGCGCTCTCTTTCCCAACGGAAGTTCGCAACGGACCCTAGCGCAAGGGCCGAACATATCAAATCTCCTCGAATTGTCAAATTAAAATCATGCTACGTTCCTCTCAGTCCTCACTGTCCCGTGGGAATTGCTGAAAGAGAAATCAATAAAGGAGATGTACAAAAAGGCCACATATGTACATACCCATCCAATCACGTACTCCAGATTTGAATAACCCAGCCCGTCTGACACTCCAGTATGTGAATACCATCCGTCAGGTCACTCCGAATATGTGACAACCCTACCCCCGCCCATCAGATAGATCCACTCCCAGATGTGACGACCAACCCCTTGGATTTATGAGAAATAACTCATGCCAGACAAATGTAATTGGTTTTTTGAAGAAGCGAGTAAGAAGTTAGATTCAGCCACAGCAGTGGATGGGGTATACTTGGATTTTGCGAAAGCTTTTGATAGTTGATAAATGTAAGGTGATGCATTTAGGATTTAATAATCCCTGTGCTACCTACACCATAAATAACTCTGTGTTAAGTGCATCTGTAATGGAAAAAGCTAGCAAGATATTGTCTTGTATAAAGAGGGGAATAAATTCTAGAGAGAAAAACATTATTCTCCCTCTTTACAAGGCACTGGTAAGGCCTCATTTGGAATATGCGGTGCAGTTTTGGAATCCCATATACAAAAGGGACATCGTGGAAATCGAAGCAGTTCAGAGAAGAGCAATTAAATTAATAAGGGGAATGGAGGGGCTTGAATATGCAGGCAGATTAGACAAGTTAGGGCTGTTTACATTGGAGAAGCGACGTTTGCGTGGGGACATGATAACCTTATACAAATATATTAATGGGCCATACAATGAACTCTCTGGTGCATTGATTACTAATAGGTCATATCGGAGGACTCGTGGACATCCTTTAAGGTTGGAAGAAAAGAAGATTCATCTTCAGGTCAGGAAAGATTTCTCTACAGTGAGAACGGTGAAACTGTGGAACAGTCTTCCAGCAGATGTGGTAATGGCAAGTTCATTAAATAGCTTTAAAAAAAAAAAAAGCCTGGATAGGTTTCTAAAACAAATAAATATTGAGAATTACTGGTATTAATGCATATAGATCTGGTTGATCCAGGGATACTTTCCGATTGGAGTCAGGAAGGAATTTTTTACCCCTTTTTAGCTGTTTTTTTTTGCCTTCCTCTGGATTAACTATTAGGTAGGGTAAAAAAAAAAAAAAAAGGGGGTGAATAGGTTGGACTTGATGGACGTATGTCTTTATTCAACCTTAATTACTATGTTACTATGTTACTATGAGGGTGTCATCCTTGGGCATAGGCCATGCTGATCCTCTCTGGATCGGTACGGGAAAAGGTTCAGGGCCGCCAAAGCGAGTTCAGGGCCGCAAATATCACATTTTTCGATTTCTTTTATAGTGCCACATCCGCAAGAACATTTCTCTTAGGGTGACTTCTCGGTCACCCGGCCACCTTACTAAATCCCTTCACCTACGCACACCGCTGATTTAGCCACAACCAGGGCTGGATTTATATTTTTTCTCCCCTAGGCCAGCTAACTTGTACTGCCTGTACACCTGTACGCTGTCATTTATTAGCTGAAGCAGAGCTTTGTGCAAAATCCCCGAAAGAATACTTAAACATAACTTGGGGTGAGTATACTGATATTTACTTGCTAAACAATCCTTACCTAGAAATAACGCCCAAAAATTATGATTTGAAACCTACCTTCAGCTCTGTTAATGCAAATTTTAGTTCTTATGATCATTCAAAAACCTCTAAATCTCAAACTTCTTGACCTGAGATGTGCGCCCAGAAAATAACCTGTATTAGGGTTGCTACAGATTAACTTTTGTCGATTTTCCCTTACATTGGGTGTTATGGGTTTTTCCTTTATTGCCACAGTGTCAAACTCAAGGCCCGAGGGCCACATCCGGCCTTCAGCCCTTTGTTTGTGACTCCCAGTGACAGTTACAGCATCCAAGCCCTACTACACTGTGCAATCCCCAACATTGGTGTTAAGACTATAAACTCTGCCTGGCGATTGGGTGCACCTTATAAGATAGGCGCGTTACCTAAGAAAACAAAAAAACTGATTGTGGGTTAATTCTATAGGCAAATATATAGTTAAGACGCTGCTCGGGACTGCACAAATGGATAGCAGTGTAGTAGACTTGGGCTGCAGTCACCGCTGTAACACTGATTGCATATCTAGCTGTCACATGGGCAGGAAGGTATGAACAGGGCCTTCCATTGGAGTTGGCTTCCATTACCCCACTAGAAGAGGGTGGTGGTGTGTGTGTGTGTACACACATCTATCTCAGAGTATGAGTGTGTATGTACATACACTCATATCTCAGAGTAAAAACCATTGTCACTCAAGATTCAGAAATTGGCACCTAGTAAAATTACTTCGATTTTTATTCCGTAGAGAAAAATATAAGTGGAAATGGAGTTTTGAATGTCAGCAGGACAGGAGGAATGTCTTGGAAACATGATGGAGGTTTGGCATATATATTTACACTGTGTGGTGTGACCAGAAAAGTAATGGGGGGAGATAGACTGTTTGTTCCTTAATCCATGCATCTTCTAGAATGGAAATGGATCTTTAAAAAAACAAATATATAAATCTAATTTTGTTGGAAGCGCTGTATGGAAATTATTCCAATTAGGGGATGGCTAGCCATGTGCTAATTTAAAATTAGATATGGGGTTTTGGTTTGGGTTGGAAACAATAAGTGCCGATCAATGGAAAGTTTTGTTTAAACAGAAACTGAAGGCATTTTCTGTTTGGCGGAGTACTCGGGGGCCAATTAAAACATGATAGTTTCTAACAAAAGATTTGCTCGTAGAAAATAATAGCTTAAGCTTGTAAAGACATATGATTCTTCCAAGACCTGCCAATCCCCCCCCAGCGCATTCATACGTGTTCATGAGCAGCTTTTTGGAGGCAAATCGCTCTGTTGTATAGTCACTTGGGGGACATTCATTAATCCACCACGGGTCGTGAAAGAATAGGCTGTACGAAGCTTAAGCACCCACCCCTGCACTTATTCGTGTACTTGCTATATTACAGACATAGCACTGAAAGTAGATTGATTTTTTTTTTTTTTCCCCTTTTCCCCAATGCTTAGGCCTGCCTTATTCACCTTTGGCGGAGATGTATACAAATACTTTCCAATTATCTTCTGATGGAATTTTCCAGTACGTTACAAAGTCTTTGGAAATGGTAAGTTTAACTGGTTTGTTTTTTTTGTTTAAAAAAAATTAGAGTTCGACTGTATATAGATTAATTAAGCACTTTCGAACATTTTTAGACAAAACACTGGCATGTATTTCAGGATTGGTCAATTAGGCCAAAAAAATCATCCACTTTAGACCCCATACCTTCTCTATGGTAAAACAGATTCATCCAGCGAGTGATTGATAAGTTGCAACGAAGTATTTTTTCTTTTATGACAAGAATGGAAAGTATATGGGTTCAAAAACTGTTCAATACAATAAAAAGCAGTTTGGAATGCTTGTGTTCTGTTGCCAGCCATAGGAATAAAAGTGGTGTTGGTGCTGTACACTGGTCCAGTAAAAATAAATTTGTAAAAGCTTGCCATGTAAAAAATTTCCCCAATGGAGAAGAAGATGTGAAATATCGCACAATATATAGATGTTTTCCATTTAGTAACCATTTAAAGTTATTTGCTCTATTTAAGAAATTGTGGTTGTTATTGCAAAATATGTGGGAACCTGCCCCCCCTCCCTATTTGGTGGGGGTATGGATGTGTGTAGCCCACTTAATTAAAAGCATATTTCAAATGCTAACGCGCTATATATCTCTATAGTAAAAGAGAAATATAACATAGGAGCCTGGCCCCATATAGGTATGAGTGGTCATAAATGGTATGACAGCTGCCTAATTTTACAATAAACCCGCAGTATCACAACTTACAGATGCCGCGGTGTATAAAAAGAGCCATTGGATTCTAGATTACGTTCAAAGTGGGTAACAAGAATATGTGATTAGAAACTGCAAAGGCTCAATCTCACAATAATGTCCGTTGTTGGTATTGATGGTTAGGAATCTGGAAAGATCTCCAACAATTTTTTCTAATGATCATGGAAGGCAGGCACAAAGCATTTCCTCTTTTATGCTTTTTAACAATTTGGTTCTAAGTTTGGTCGTAGGTAGCATTGAAGCTTAATTGGCGTATTAACAATATGTGGAGCTTTATTATCTGCTCTTAAGTTTAATTACCTTCAGATAGCGATGGTGTTATTTACTTAAATTTGGTACACTTAGAGAAATCATTGACAGAGCTGTGCTAAGCTCAGGTTCACTTCATTATCTTCCCTCTGCAGCTCTGTACATTTTGTTATTCTATACCCTATAAAAGGGTAATATTAAAGGGGAATGCTTGATAGAAGGAAATCGTGGAGGACTATGGCAGATGAAAGCATTTTAGTAGTATATAGGTTGCCATATCTAGGAGACTAGAAGATATAAATTGTGAAAAGCTGTGAAGCCAAACATTGTGAAAATGTACATTTACATGGCTGTACTGTAAAGCCGTATTGACAAAAGTATGGTTGAAATTATCATAAGGATAGTGCCAACATCTTGTGGTTGTTTTACAATGTCACACATACACAGGGTAATACATATATACAAGTCATATTATTACAAACACAGGTAATGCATAATATAAGTTACACAGACCGATGAGTTATTTACAGCAATACGTGTAACAATAGGAAGAGTGTTCTTTGACACTTGACAAAGACCAGGGGTTCGAAACATGTGTGATGAAGTTTGCACTAATAAACAATACCTGTTGGATTGATTTAAGACCTGCTGTGAGGATCATTTTCTTCATTTATCATGGTTATGCTGTGAACAGGGCAGATCCCAACAGCAGGCAGCTAGACGGAAGACGGAGCAGATTTATATAATCAATAGGAAAGCGGACCCTGCCAAGACCTTGCAGTCTAGAGGAAATGGGGGGAGACATGTTGAAGTAATCGGTAGGCTGAAAATAAATCAATCTGTGGCAGTGGAGTGTGATAAGCGGATTGGGTCATTGCGAGGGGTAATGTCTAGGCCAGAATATATGACTCGAAGAAATGTCCTTAGCACATCCACACAGCAGAGGGCGCAACTCTTCCAACCCTACCCCTAAGGTTAATAATATCCACTATAGTCGGTAGAATTTTGAAGGATTGCACACCTTGTAAATATAAACAAACTTTTATCGAACATCAACAAACAGCACAAAGTTCGAGGGGCTCTCCGCCTTAATCAGGTGCTGAAGCACCTGATGAAGGGGGGGAGCCCCCGAAACGTAAATGTGCACAAACGTTTATTGAACGTCAACCTAACGCACAAGGTGTGCGAATCCTTCGAAATTCTACCAAATATAAAGGATATATGCTTTCTTGAAGAGGTCGGTTTTGAGGTTACATTAGAAGGTATTAAAGGATTGTGAATGATGGATGAGGAGGAAAGTTCAATAGAAGAGGGGAGCATAGGAATGGATGATGAAGAATATCATTGGCAGAGCAGAGTTTATGCCTAGGATGGTATCTGTAGATCAGTTCTGAATGTATGGAGGGGACTGTACTGGATAGTGCTTTATAGTATAGGAGGGCAGCTTGAAACTGGATCCTTTGTGATGGGCCTGGATCATGCTTCTAATGTAAATACCAACATTTTATGTGTCGGTGTCTTAAAGGGAAAGGTGACAACTAGTTGCCACATCACTTATTTTTTTCTGTTAGGGACACACTATTATAATTAGTAGGGTTGTACTGATTTCAAAGTGATTGCATTTAAAGGAGAAAAACTCAGTTTTTTTTTTTTAAATCTTAATGTGAAAGCTTCTCCTCAGAACACCTATACGTTGAAAGATTCTTCTCTAGTAAGTTGTATTTTGTGAATGTTCTCATTCATCCAGCATTAAGTCTTTACTGGGACATTTCTCCCCGGGGCGGACCGGCGGGGCAGAGGTCAGTGATGTCACTCAACCTACTGGAAGCAGGAAGTTTAACATTCACCCAATGTAATTTCTCACAGGCTCAGCCAGAGATGTGATTGTCGGCTCCTTTTAAAGGGGAACTGTGGTCCCGTTTCTGATCTACAAACGTTCCCTTGTATACCCCCTGAATGTTGTTTGGCCATTTAATTACCTTAAATAATACATTCCGGTCTTAAAACGTAGAAACAACTTCACATTCAGGCGCCGCCATCTTGTTAATTCACAGTTCCGTTTCTTAAAAAGAATACAATACCCTGCATGCAATTCTAGCGAGTAGTGACATCACACCTAATTCCTTGAAAGTATGGGAAATAGCCATTTTAAAGGCATCCTGCCCCTTTACTTTTTACAAACACCTCTTAAGAAACGTGAAGACTTATTGCTGATGAGTGCTACATAGATCATCTTACAGGTAGGATATTGGCTGTTTTACTATATGCCTGTATCTAGACCCCGTTCCCCATTATAGTAAATACTGCAGGCTTTCATTTAACCCTAACTTGTTTTGAGACCACAGTTTCAGTCAGTTAATCTAACTGAATACAAACAGATATTGCATTAAGTATACTGTATAGTAATAGATTGTTACAAAGATGCTTCCATGTTGTTGCCAGTACAGCTCATAGCCCATGTGGCTAGAGTCATGCCCCAGTTTTTAGCTTTTGTTTCTATGGAAATTTTCGTGCTTTCCCAACGAGTGTCGGCCAACCCGATCGTTCGATGGCTGTGCGCTCGTCAGGAAACGAAGGTACACACATAAAGCCCCGAACCATCGGATCCGACGGTATTGTTTATTGTTACTGGTGTACCTAGCTTTAACGATAAGAAACTTTTATTGTATCTCCCTGAAGTTTCTGAATGTACCTGTATTCCTTGTTGAGTTGCTGGTGTGCACGTTGTAAATGCCAGGTTTTTAGAACATACCGCCAAGTCACAAGTTCAAACCCCTAGTTTACTTATGAAACAATACAATATACTCTACTCTCTGAGTTTATTGCTTCTTTGGGGTTCCATTATGTTTCTGGAAAATATAAAATTCTACATATATATACAAACTTATTTATAGCAGCTCTGTTTTTTATTTACCAACCGGCGTGATTGCTGAAGCCTTCCTGGAGCAATAAAAATAGATGCAAGTACATTTCAGTAAAGTTTTTTACTGATCACTTGTGCAGAGGTGGCATGCCTGCTAAAGTGCTGGGTTTGGAAACAAACGGACCATTAGGACATGGGTTCAATTTTGCAGGCTTACCTTTTTTTTTGCTTCTATTATGCTTCTAGCAAAAGATAGATTCCACATTTACTGATATCCCCCAATAGCCCTTGTGGCATAGAGGTAGAAAGCTTTAATTTTAGCAAAACACAGTATAGAAGGGCAGGTTCGATTCCCCATACTTAATTTATTTTTGAGTGAAATGTTAATATTCTGTTTCTTACAGCCAGCTAGCAAGAATAAACTGTAAATATTACTTTTTTGTATGAAAAGCAGGGCATTTATCATTGTTAGGGCCAGGAGCATTTGTAAAGTGTCTACACAAAAACTGCACCGAACAAACCTGTGTCAGAGGGAGGGATGATCTCTGAGCTGTAACATGATTGGCTTCAGCTTCCAGTAAGCAAGGCTGCAGCTTCCTGTGAAGTGTACGGCGTACACTTAGCAGGTGTTCCCAAATAAGGCGACTTAAGGGAGCTGACCCAGAGTACCCACAGGTTATTTTCCAAATCGCCTAGCATCCACAGCAAAGAGGTGAGGCACCGCCTTTTGTATATTTGTGATGTGTCTTTTCTATTAGGGCAAGTTGTCTGGAGACTTTAGTTCCACTGTAAACAAACATTAATTCAGCCATGCTACATGTGTTAAGAGTGTGTTCCTACATGTCTTTATAAAGTGCTAAACAGCTTTGTAATGTAGAATTGCAAAGGTTTTCTGCCATAATCTGTCACGAGCCACAAGATTGCTTTTAATCTGCCAAGTATCCTAGATATTGCTTTCAGTTTGCCCAAATCTTCTGAAAATTGCTTTCAATCTGCACAGTCTCTCACAGATCACATATCCTTTAATAGTTAATTATAAAATCAACATAGTACAAATCAGCAGGGGGAGAGTAATGCAGTGACCCATCTTAAACAGCTCTGTGCAATAGGACCTATCTGAAAGTAAATGAAACTTTTATTATCTGAAGGTGAATGAAACCTTCAGAGCAAGTTAATATCCCAATTAAGCACTGACCCACTGACAAGCTTGAATGAGAGTGGATGATCTCACTGAAATACAGTGAGGAAATTAGACTGGAAATGACAGGAGGGAACAGGGAAACTTGAGTAGTAGAAAAAACCAGGTGAGTGAAAAAAAGTGTGTACGAGCCCTTTAAACGATTAATAGCTATACAGTATAAACACATTTGTTTCCAATTATTTCGTGCGTAGTGTGTTGGGCTCATGCACCAGAAATAGAAGATAAAACTATTTGGGACTGTGTGAACGGGGATCTGGGAACACAGCTGATGCACGAGAATGCCCACGGACAGATGGACTCAATCCGCCTCACCAATTTGTGCCATGGATTGTGTTAATGGAGTGAGTACTAAGAGGACACAATTCACAAAAAAATACTTCTACAGTTAAAATCCTGTACAAATGTGTTAAGCCTTATGTAAAGTTCATTAATGCTACCAAGCCCTTAGTTTTGAATACTGATGTATATAATAATGTTTGGAACATTTATAATTTATGCTCAATGCATTCTGTAGCAGCCTACAGTAACAACCCTTTGATACAGATGATCCATTCACCTAGTTTCTAGTTTTCACTGCTTTTATGTTTATTTTATATATATTATTTTTATGCTTAGTGCCATATTGAGTGAGGCAGAAATTAGAGTTGCATTTATAAAATAAATAAAGACTAGGGATTACAGATGACCCTTTTCCTGGATTCCGTCCTCATTTTGAGGTATGAATCTAAGGGTCCGGGCAGAAATTTCAATTCTGAACTTAATGCTCAGCTTTTTAACCCTTTCACTGCCAGGAGATTTTCATTTTTTTTTTTTGCGTTAACTGCCAGAAGAATTTCAGGATTTTGCCCTCAATCGCTTTAGACTAATTTTACAGTAGGAAACCTTGCAGTAAATCAGGAATATTATACATGGGTTTTTTTAGCACAAAGTCTACTTTAACATGGTAACAGAATTTTGTAACTTTTCTGGAAATTTTACTGGAATTATGGGTAAAATATGTAAAAAAAAAAAATGAAAAATTTTCATGGATTTTTCCCATTTTTACTTATAGTTATCTTAAGGTACACACAAAAATCTCACTGTTTCTAAAATCTCAGATACTCCCGAGTACACGATACCAGATATATGTAGGTACCCGACTTTTCCTGTACAGGAGACCCCCCCCCCCCAAACTAAAACTGCACCTTCAAAGAATATTACACCAAATAAAATGTATAACCACTACTGACAGTTAACATAGAATATCTTCCAATTAACTAAAATATCCCCACAAGTGAGAGATTTTTAGAAACTACCACCGCAGGATTTTATGAGTGAGGTTAGTTTAGATCAAAATGCAGATACCCGGACGCAGCTCTTCGTCCAATTGTAAGTTTTTTCTCACATTTTCCTTTTTTTCCTCAACTGAAAATCAGAGACAAAATCAAATGCGAATTTCAGCTAAAACTGTGGAGGAAAGTTCAAACGCATCTCAATATGAAAGCCTAACCCTCCCGATAAAACGGTATGCCACATTCATGGGTGTACCCAGAGACATGGCTACAACTAACCCAGAGCGTGAGCAGTGCCAAATGTCGAAGCAGCAAAAAAATTAGCCAGTTTTGTATTTGAACAGTCTGCAGTTTTTCCACAAAAAACCCCCCCCAACTCAGAAATACCCCCCACAAACTATATATCCTGAATCTACACACCTTCAGCTATGTAACGCTGTAGTTCGTTCATTCATACCATCAATGGTGGGGCGCAGTTCTTCGTAGAAGTTTGCACTTTTACCAGATTTTCAAAAAAATGAACATCAACAACATTCAAAAAGGTAGAAATCATGCCCACAAACACCATGGAATGTAAAAAAAGTTACCAAATATCAATCTCCCAAATGTCCTGAATAACCGCTATGCCATATGTGTGGTTACACACGCGGACGTGGAAGCGAAAGCCACAAAGTGAGACAATGCACGATGGCTCAGAAACGGCAAAAATATTTAGCCACTCCGAATTTGGACAGTCTGCAGTTTTTTTCAACAAAACAACCCCGTAACTTAGAAATAACCCCACAAACTATATATCCTGAATCTACACACCTTCAGCTATGAACACTGTAGTTTGTTCATTCATACCATCGTGGGCGCAATTCTTCGTAGAAGTTCGCATTTGTCTGAAAAATGAACAAAAACAACTTCAAAAGGTAGAAATCATGCCAAAACCTCATGGAATGTAAAAAAAAGTTACTAAATATCAATCTCCCAAATGTCCTGAATCAAACGGTATGCCATATGTGTGGTTACACACGTGTACTGGAAGCGAAAAGCCACAAAGTGAACAATGCATGATGGCTCAGAAACAGCAAAAATATTCAGCCAAATCTGAATTTGAACAGTCTGCAATTTTTCCCCACAAAACAACCCCCACAAACCATATATTTCTCAAATCCACACACCTTTATCTACGAAATTCTGTAGTTTGTTCACTTCGTACCATCAATGGTGTGGGCGCAGTTCTTCGTAGAAGTTCACAGTTTTTTAGCAGATTTTCTAAAAAATTTGGAAAAAAACACTCTCAAGGTGAAATCATGCCAAAAATCACAAGTAATGTAAAAAAAGTTACCAAATATCAATCTCCCAATGTCCTGAATCAACGGTATGCCCTAGTATGGTTCAACACGCAAACTTTTTGTAGCCAAAGTGAGCCAATGAACAATGGCCCAATTACAGCAACTTTTCAGATTTGTCAGACTAAACACCCCTCTATATTAGAAATACCCCCCAAACTATATATTTTTGGAATCTACACATCTTCAGCTACACAATGGTGTGATTCTTTTATGCATACCACCAATGGTATGAGCGCAGTTTCATGTAAAATTTCGCTTTTTTACCAGATTTTCAGGAAAAATTTATAAAATACAATTCAGGTTAAAAATCATGGCAAATTTCCAGTCATGTAAAAAAAACTTGTCAATTATCAATCTTCCAAATGCCTGAATCAAACGGTATGCCATATGAGTGGATGTACACAGGGACATGGCCACCAACTAGCTCAAATGGGACACATGCACAAGTGTATTACAAGAAAAAAATCAAGTGCTCTGTAATTTCAAACAGCCCCAAAACTTGGAAATGCCCCCCACTAAATATCAATCTCCCACATGTTCTGAATCAAACGTTATGCCATATGCGTGATGCACACAGAGACTGGCCACCAACTAGCTCAAATGGGACGCATGCACAAATGAATTACAAGAAAAAATCAAAGTGCTCTGTAATTGAACAGCCTACACTTTTCTAAGGAAACAGTCCCGAAACATGGAAATTCCCACAAACTATTATTTTTGGAATCTACACACCTTCAGCTACGTTACGCGCCATGCTTTCATACATACATGAAGAATTCCAGACCCACTGATCCAAGAAGTCCGTGTTTTTAGGAGGTTTTGTGAAAATAAAATAGATAATTTAAGGGTTGAAATCCTACCTAAACCCTTTTGACAAGCAAAAAAACCCACTAAATGTCAATCTCCCACATATCCTGCATCAAACGGTATGCCATATGTGTGGGTGCACACAGAGACGTGGCACAACTAGCTCAAATTGGACGCATGCACAAGTCCAATTACAAGAAAAAAAATCAAAGTGTTCTGTAATTTGAACACCTAATCACTTGGAAATACCCCCCACAAACTATATATTTTGGAAGCTACACACCTTCAGCTACATGATGGTATCATGCTTTCGTATATACATGAAGAATTCCAGGCGCTGTTATCCATAGAACTCCGTGCTTTTAGGAGTTTTTGTGAAAAAATAAAATAAGAGGACTCAATGGTTGAAATCCTACCTAACCCACTCGGCAAGTAAAAACCCACTAAACGGCAATCTCCCACATGTCCTGAATCAAACGGTATGCCATAAGGTGGGTGCAAACAGAGACGGGCCACAACTAGCTCAAATGGGATCCATGCGCAATTACAAGAAAAAATTAAAAAAACGCCACAACCCACCCCCCACCCCTATCCCCACTCCCCTTTTAGTGGAAAACAGTTAGTACGGAGAGTCACACAAGTTTTTGCACACTTTACTGATCCTAAAAAATCAATATGGTCTTTTTTTGGTACCTCTGCAAAATTTCCTACTAAATAGGCTTAGTTTCCCTTGAATACCAACAATAAATGATCCGCGTTTACTTACCGATATCACCGGGGACATTGGGAAGCTTGAGAAGAAAAAGTTTTTTGCTTGAATGCTGCCCCCGATCGCCCCTAGCAGGGGGAAAAAAATTTTGGGGAGGGGGGAAGCCACGATCGTATATTCACGATCTGTGGCAGTTTGAGTATTCACTGCACAGATCGTGATATACGATCTGTGGCAGGGAAGGGTTAAAAGCTGTTAGCTGTCGGACTGCGACAATCCCATTGCGCATACATAGCTCTCCCCACAATACACTTCCCATGAAGTGAAACAATTACATGCTTATCTGGCCCGGAGAGACCTACACTACAATACCATATATTGAGCACAATAAAAGTAAAGAGGGGGAAAGAAATTCCTCTTTGATTTCCTGAACCGGGAGATGGGTTGGTCTATGCATGAGTGTGTACCTGCTACAGTTAACTACTAACTGGGGAGGGGTGACTCAGCACTTCTGAGCCCTGTAGCACAGACCATCTCCCTTCAGCTTAGTCTCCATTATAACACCCCCATCTTGTCATGTCCTTCAGCAGAGAGAAGTCTGGGACTGGTTCTCTGAGCTGAACACAGCAGTGAAGGGTATGTAACAGACTGTTTTTGCACCATCTATGTGTGCAATTATTTTGCCTGTGTCGGGACTGCTGGGGCCAGTCATTAACTCACACTGCCAGCAACAAAGAGAGAGGTGAGGCAAATTTAATCACTCGGCAAATACAGTCCTGCAACACCTGCCATGATCTATAACAAGATCCTCAAACTATGGCCCTCCAGAGTTTGAAAACTACAACTCCAGTATTCCTGAATTCACTCTAAGGCATGCTGGGATTTTTAGATTTCAAACATCTGGAGGACTATAGTTTTTAAGGTTCGTACACATGCTCAATTTGCGAGCGAGCAATGCCCCCGACCAGGGGGATCAACGAACGACCCCCGACCGAACGCATACACAAGGACGATTCTAAGTCGAAATGGCCATTCCTCACGTGTAGGGCTCAGCCATCGGGGGTCATTGCTCGCTCTCAAATTGAGCGTGTGTACGAACCTTAAGGATCCCTGAACTATAAGATACCCCTTCAGGTGGGTCTTTACACTGATAATAATTGTTAGTGCTCAAATACAGCATTCAAAAGTATTTATTAATGGCCAGATATACAGCTAAATAAGAAAGTCTTTGCTGTCTGATAGTGTGTGTAAATGTGGCAATATGTGGAACTGTGTGTGCCTGTCTGGAAAAGAGTGCTGTCTGTGAGTAAGTTTCTGTATGTGTGCATGAGTGCCTGTCTGAATGTAAGTGATAGAACATTTGAGTGTTTGTCTGTGATAGAATTTTAATTACCTGTGCATAAGTGCCTGCTTGTGATAGTTTTAGTGCTGCCTGTGAGAGTTTGAGTGCCTGTCTGTGATGCATTTAAGTGCCTGTACATGATTAACTGTCTGTGATATAAAGTTTTAAGTGCTTGTGCAGGGTCGGTCTAAAGAGCATTTGAGTGTCTGTGTGTGCATCTGTGAGAGAGTTTGAATGCCTGCCTGTGAAAAGTATCAGTGCTGCCTTCTGTGATAAAGTGAATTTAAGTGCCTGTCTGTGATAGAGTATTTGTGTGCCTGTCTGTGAGTTGTCCAAACACGGCTGCAGGTAAGTAGAGGAAGCCGAGGGAACAGGTTGGGTAAGTATTTCTGTGTTAGTTTTTCGTTTATGGTGGGGGGGGCCCCTACAGTGTATGAATTGCACTACATTGATTTGAAATTTTAAGGGGAACTGTGGTCCCGTTTCTGATACTTTTACAAAGTTTCCTTGTTAATATAACCCCCTGAAATGTTGTTTGGCCATTAAATTACCTTAAAGGGACTGTAAACTCCCCTAAACTCCCAAAATAATTCTGTGCCATTCGTTTCTATTATTCACAGAGAGGTGAGAACGCTTTTATCTCACCTCCCTGTGAATAATAGGATGCTCGGAGGACCTGGAACTTAACCTTACCCGCCGCTCCACTTGCATCCGCTCCTTCACTGAACAGCTGTTCTCTCCCGATCGCGCGGCCTATCTTTTGTATTGGTGCGCATGCGCCTAAGGGTGCGTGGTCGGGACAGAGCGGCTGTCAGTGAAGGAGCGGCTGCGAGTGTAGCGGCGGTAAGGTAAGTTCCAGGTCCCCCGAGCGTCCTATTATTTACAGGGAGGTGAAATAAGCATTCTCACCTCCCTGTGAATAATAGAAACGATGGCACAGAGTTATTTTTGATGGTTTAGTGTTCCTTTAAATAATGCATTCCCGGTCTTTAAAACGTAGAAACAAATTTTACATTCAGGTGCCAACATCATGTTAATCACAGTTATTTCTAAAAAGAATACAATACCCGGCATGCAATTCTAGTGAGTTAGTGACGTCCCACCTAATTCCGATTGGATGCACGAAAGTATAGGGGCGGGTGAAGAGGGCGGCTTTGTTATAAGGCACGCGGGTAGAGGATTGGCGCGCCTACTAAAGCAGGCCACCATTCCCCTTTAACAGGTGCAGCGCTGCGGAGTGAACATGACTCCAATCTGCGAACTGTGTGGGCGTGCAGTGAAGAACCAGAAGTGGGTGTGTGTACATCCCAGCCTCAGATTGGATTACCCATCGCTGACTTGCTATTGGCTGGCGGAATGGACAATCTCATTGGAGGAAAGAGATTGAGCGACATGAGAGCGGAGAAGGGAGTTTCCGTTCCATGGCTGCAATTAACTTAATTGAGGATGCGTCTGTGGCGGAACATGGGAAATATCGCCATTTTAAAGGCATCCCACCCTTTTACTTTTTACAAACGCCTCTTAAGAAATCGTGAGCAGCACTTACTGCTGATGAGTGCTACGTAGATCATCTTACAGGTAGGATATTTGCTGTTTTTACTAATCTGCATCTAGACCACAGTTCCCCTTTAAGTCCAACTTAAAGGGGAAATGTGGTCTCCAAATAAGTTGAGTTAAATTAAAGACAATCTTACTACCTTAAAACGAGCCATCAACCACCTCTCTACGTGCTCCACACCACAGCCCAAGATATAAAGAAATGACTGACCAGCAAGTTAATGGGTGGGAGGCTGACATGTAACATTCCTAAGGCTTCTCCTGCACAGTGCCGCTGGCGAGCACAGCCTCAGACTCCCCAGTGTATGAGGGAGACAGGAAGTCCCTCCTTCTCTCTGCTGTGTGAAGTCCTGACAGTGGGAAAGAAAGTAGATTCCTACCTTACCTACTCTATGTGAAAACAGCCTTTTCAGGCAGAGTTCTCACTCTGCCTGAAAAGGCTGTTTCCACAGAGTTTTCTGTAGGGTGGTGGTGTGTAAGTGGCCCGGCAAAGTGTGTGCACCTACCAGTGGGCGGAGCTTAGGCATCCACAACTGGGTGGATTTTAGGCACCCAGGGTGGGTGGGGCCATGGCAGGGCCACATGGGCTTAAGAGAATGGGCCAAGGGAGGCCTGCAACTGGAGGGACCATGGGGTCCATGAGTGGGAGGACATGGGGCTGCAAAGGGGAGGAGGAGAAACAGGGCAGATTGACCGACATGGTTTCAGAGCAGGAAGTGGAGGGGACCTTGGTGATGCTGCGCCATATCACACACAAAAATATAAATATCTTCAAAACTATGCAAAACAAACAATGAAAATATATTGCAAAAATTCTCAGGAGAGCAATTCCTATCAATTTACCTAAAGTCATTTTTGGACCTCAGTTCCCTTTTAAGAACACAGGTGTGCCTCTTTTGCATTGCCATGATCTGAAAGTTTGAGAACCTCTGCGTTAAGTGGAAGGATGAGCAGGCACCAGATTACACACAGGAGGCTCCTACTCTTAACTGGACTTTGAACAGGCACTGCAGGAGCAGAGGGAAATGGTAAGTATTTTTAACACTACAGACTGGGGCCAGCAGTGGGGAAATATTAGTTTTGGGGGTGGACATGCACTTTAAGGTTGTATGTTAAAGTGTGTGTGGTGGTGTGTGTGTGTGTGTGTATAGATATAATATATATATTATATATTTATATCTCTCTCACTATAAACACACTAATATAGGGCTAGACCTAAATCAGAACCCCCATAAATAGCACTCTAACCCTTGAAATTCCAATTTGAAAATTACCATCAGTCACATAAACCCTGTGTGGGAGGTAGTGGGTATAAACGGATCCACATGTACCAAAACAATATAAAACACAACTTTATTATCACATAAATACTACTATCTAAATGTACCATAACATAAAAATCGGGCGTCCCGGATATGTGGCTAGACTACCAACCCAACTTAGATGCTGAGTACCGGATCCAATAAATAAAGTCTCATATGTTCTATAAGTCAAGATCTTGTATTACTATATAACTCGATGTAATTCGAACATATATGGAAGAATAGTATCAAATTTTCAGGTATCTCCATCCAGTTAGAAATAACCATATATCCAATATTTTGTAGTATAGTAGGGGATTCTGATGTGTAAAACCAAGGTAGGTCTGTTCCTATATCTTGCTGACCAAATACAGTCCAATGCCTTACAAGATAGTATTTATAGGGACTTCATACGGTCATTTGTACACAATCATATCACAATCAGTCATATATAAAGTGGTAGATATACTTGTCCAACTTTCCAGACCACTGTGATACAATTCTCGAAGTGATAAATATCGGGACTTTGTCCTGGCAATAAGTTAAACAGTTTTATCACAATACACCATACTTAATTCTACAATGCTTGGTACAGTGTTAGGGTGATGAGAGTTGTTTTCCACGGTGCTGCAGGTTTTTGGAGTTTATCTGGACAGAAATTAAAGGGCAACCATGCTGTTCCCACTCACACCCCTCTCAATAAAGGAGGCCCAAGGGGGTCCGCAATGGTAGTCATAAGACCGTCACGACAATATAATGGGTCAATCATAAATTGCAGTCCATAATGACAGTCACGAAAGATCTCCCTATACTTTCATAGGGAGAACGCTCATGACTGTGTTGCGCTCCTATCTTTCAAAGACGGCAGGTGGAATCTTTTAGTTCCATCTGCATTTTGGACAATTGGTAGCGTGTGTACCCACCTTTACTCTCCCTCTTCAAAACCCCCCTTACCGCTCTCACCCTCACACCCATTCTCGCCTGCTCACCCACTCTCCCCATCCCCTTGCCCACTTGTCATCTGATTGGCTGGGTATCCACATCTGGAGTGATCCGATGGGCTGGGTATTCAAATCCTGGAGTGATCTGATGGGTTGGGTACATCACGACGACTGGCCGTATAAACCCTTTGGAGCAGTTGTGTCTAAATCAGCGGTGTGCGTAGGTTAAGGGATTTAGTAAGGTGGCCGGGTGACCGAGAAAAGTTCTTGCGGATATGGCACTATAAAAGCAATCGAAAAATGTGATATTTGCGGCCCTGAACCTTTTCCCGTACCGATCCAGAGAGGATCAGCATGGCCCTCGCCCAAGGATGCACCCCTCATAGTAACATACTAATTAAGGTTGAATAAAGACATACGTCCATCAAGTCCAACCTATTCACCCTCTTTTTTTTTTTTTTTAACCCTACCTAATAGTTATCCCAGAGAAGCAAAAAAAACCAGCTAAAAAGGGTAAAAAATTCCTTCCTGACTCCAACGGAAGTATCCCTTGATCAACCAGATCTATATGCATTAATACCAGTAATTCTCAATATTTATTTGTTTTAGAACCTATCCAGGCTTTTTTTTTTTTTAAAGCTATTTAATGAACTTGCCATTACCACATCTGCTGGAAGACGTTTCCAGTTTCACCGTTCTCACTGTAGAGAAATCTTTCCTGACCTGAAGATAAATCTCTTTTCTTCACCCTTAAAGGATGTCCACGAGTCCTCCGATATGACCTATTAGTAATCATGCACCAGAGAGTTCATTGTATGGCCCATTAAATATTTGTATAAGGTTATCATGTCCCCACGCAAACGTCGCTTCTCCATGTAAACAGCCCTAACTTGTCTAATCTGCCTGCATATTCAAGCCCCTCCATTCCCCTTATTATTTAATTGCTCTTCTCTGAACTGCTTCGATTCCCCGATGTCCTTTTTGTATATGGATTCCAAAACTGCACCGCATATTCAAATGAGGCCTTACCAGTGCCTTGTAAAGAGGGAAATAATGTTTTTTCTCTCTAGAATTTATTCCCCTCTTTATACAAGACAATATCTTGCTAGCTTTTTCCATTACAGATGCACTTAACACAGAGTTTTTATGGTGTAGGTAGCACAGGGATTATTAAATCCTAAATGCATCACCTTACATTTATCAACATTGAATCTCATCTGTCATTCTGCTGCCCTTTTTGATAATCTATCTAGGTCTGCTTCAGCACTTGCACATCATTTGAAGTTTCCAAAGTTCTGCATAGTTTAGTGTCATCACAAACACTGAGACCTTGCTCCAATGCCCCTTTCTAAGTCATTTATAAACACATTAACAGAAGCCGCCCAAGTACAGAACCCTGAGGCACTCCGCTTAGAGCGTTAGCCACATAGATTTGGCTCCATTAACCACCACTCTCTGTTTGCGATCTAATAACCAGTTCTCTATCCATGAAAATGTTTTTCTTCAAGGCCAACAGTCCTCATTTATACATTAGTCGCTCTATGTGGCCACAGTATAAAAGCTTTTCGCAAAATCCAAGTATACCCCATCCACTGCTGTGCCTGAATCTAACTTCTTACTCGCTTCTTCATAAAAACCAATTACATTTGTCTGGCATGAGTTTTTTCTCATAATCCATGCGGACTACTACAAAAAATGAGCTCTGGAGACAAAGTCAAGGATATGCTCCCGTAACAAAGATTCCAGCACCTTCCCTAACACTGATGTTAGGCTTACAGGTCTATAGTTACCAGGCTGTGAACGACTACCTTTTTTGAAGGTACAATTACAATCCCTGCTGTAAGGACAAGGATTCTCAACAGTAAAAACCGATGTAAAAAAACGGTTTAGCAGATTAGCCTTTTTGCCATCCTCTACAACCATCTCAGCCCCATTATTTAATGGTCCAACATTCTCAGTCCTCATCTTTTTACCATTTATATACTTAAAAAACATTTTGGGGTTGGACTTGCTTTGTTCGGCAATCCGTATTTCATTTTCTATTTTAGCTAGTTTTAATTGCTTTCTTGCACTCTTTATTACAGCTTTTGTATTCATTGTAAGCCGTTCTGTTCCCTCTGTTTTCAAAATTTGAAAAGCCTTTTACTTTTTTTTTAACTGAGCATTAAGCCATGCAGGAGTGGACCTAATTTTTTACACTTGTTCCCTAAAGGGACAGATTTAGAAATGTAATAGTTTAATATCCCTTTAAAAGTGGCCCATATCTGCTCTGTATCTTTACCTAGAAACAATTCCCCCCAGTCTATGAGCAGAGTGATTCCTTTAACAGCATAAAATTATCTTTCCTAAAGTTAAAAGTTTTTGTAACCCAGTGCACTTAGTTTTTGCAACCTATATTAAATGACACTATATCATGGTCCCTATTCCCTAAGCTTCCTATTACCTTCATCTCCAAAATGAGCTCAGGGTTATTAGATATCACAAGATCGAACAACGCATTCTATCTAGCAGGAACTTCTACCATCTGTGAAAGAAAATGCTCATATAGGAAATTTAAATTAAAAATACCTTTTGAGGTGATGGCAGTTTCCTTACTCTCAATCTATGTCAAGGTAGTTAAAATCCCCCATAATCAAAACATGCCCCATACCAGAAGCCTTCGCCAACTGCATATGGAAATTCATTTCCACCTCCCCCCTGACATTTGGTGGCTTATAACATACTCTAACAATTAATTTACCTACCTTCTTGCTTCCTGTACACAGTTCCACCCATATTGTTTCTGCCATATCGTTTACGCCCCCATCTATTCCTATTTTTAAATTTGGCTTCAATTCCTGTTTACTACATACATATTCCTCCTCCTTTCTTATTAACTCTGTCATGTCTAAATAAGATATCCTTCAATATTTACTGTCCAGTCGTGTGAAACATTTAGCCATGATTCTGCTATACCAATCACATCATACCTTTCCTTTAAAGCATTATTTCAAGTTCCCCGGTTATTCCAGACAGACTTCTTGCATTTGTAACATACATTTAGATTATCAATTGATTTACTTCCATACATGGTCGTACATGCCTCCTTATCCTCTATGCTCCGCCGCCCTCCCCTTCTCCATCCGTTGCGTTAATAGCCCCTGATCCCTATTTCTCTATCACCCTGTGTATTTCAACGTACCCTCCCCCATACCTAGTTTAAAACTCCTCCAACCCCCTAGCTATTTTCTCCCCCAAACAGCTGCACCATCATCACCATTGAGGTGCAATCCGTCTCTACTAAAGAGCCTGTAGCCAACAGAAAAGTCAGCCCAGTTCCTAAAACCCAAACCCCTCTCCTTACACCACCCTCTTAGCCACGCATTTATACTCCTGAACTCCCGTTGCCTCCCTAGCTGTAGCACGTGGCTGCGGTAGTATTTCTGAAATCACTACCCTTGAGGTCCTTGCTTTTACTTGGCCCTATTCTCAGAAATAATTTTTAAGGACCTCACCTCCACCTCTAACTTTGGCACCAATGTGAACCAAGACCGCCGGGTCACTCCCGCCCCACCCAATAATCTGTCTACACAATCCACCACATGTCAAACCCTAGTACCAGGCAGAAAAAACCTGTTCGCATGCAGGGTCTTGGCGACAGATTACCCTATCTACCCTTCTAATATTGGAGTCCCCTACCACTGCCTATCCTTCCTAGCCCCCAGTTCTCCCTCCCTTGATTGGAGATGGCCGTCCCCTGGGTGCTCAAGGAAAGGCCCGCTCCATACATGCTGTTCCGAACCATCGCCCCCCACATCTTCGCCTAAAATGGCAAATCTGGTGGGATCGACCAACTGGAAAGAAGCGCCCCTATCCTTCCGTCCCCTACTTCCCCTGGTGACCCTTACTTCTTTTACCACCTTGTCTGCCCATCTCCACCCTCCTTTACTGGCCCTGCCAGTTACCTGCATTTCCCCCAGGTTTGCCAAGCCCTGCAATGCTGCAAGTTTCCCCTTTAGATTCTGGACCTCAGATTCCAAATGGCAACCCACTCACATCTGACACATCCATAGGACCCTTGGGGCGTCTGCTCCAAGATACCATTCATGCGGCAGGATACACATTGTGGTGGCCCCAACAAAACTGTCCATATTTAACAGCAATACACAGCAACAGCAAACACACAAAAATCAGCTATACACAGCAGAGACATAGCAGTGTTGTTCTTAAACCCTTTCTTGTTTTAAACGCTTTTGTTTCTTAACGCACACCCTTAAATCACAAACAAACCCCTTTAAACAGAAAATCCCTTTGAAAGAAAATCGCTCAAGCTAAATCCTCTCAATGAACTGACTTATATGAGGTTCAAACTCCTCAGATAAGTCAGGGTTCTGTGTTGGGGCTGTTTCTATTTAATCTTTTAATGATTTTGGAAGTGAGTATTGTCAGCAAGGTTTCTGTGTTTGCTGATAACACAAACTTTGTCGACTATTAAAACCTTCAGAGGAATGTGCAATCTTTGCAGGGGGGTCTAGATAGATTGTCACATTGGGCTGCTAAGTGCAGATGAGATTCAATGTTGATAAATGTAAGGTGATTCATTTTGGACTTAAAAATCCTTGTGCTGCTAACCGTATATACTCGAGTATAAACCGTCCCGAGTATAAACCAAGGTACCTAGTTTTACCTAAAAAAGGAGAAAAAAGAGATTGACTCGAGTATAAACCGAGGGTAGAAAAAAATCCCACATAGTAACCCCTACTAGTATTTGCCACTTAAGATGTTTGGAAACTACAACTCCCAGCATGCTTTAACATCTGCAGAAGCGAATACTTGCAAATAGGGGTAAATCCTCCTTTATTTGTGCATACAGTATGCACAAATAAAGAAGGTTTTACTCTTATTTGTAAATATTGTGTGCACTGGTGTTCCTGTGGTATTCTCCTACCTTGTCCGGCGGCCGCTCGCGTCCACATCCTCTGTGCTTCAGGATGATGTCACTACTCGGGCGCCGCAAAGTGAGAGCGCTGGGTAGGTGACGTCATCCGAAGCGCACTGAGGATGCGGATCGCACGGCGCCGGACAAGGTAGGAGAAAGATTGACTCGAGTATAAACCGAGGTAAGATTTTCAGGCTTTTTTTAAAGCCTGAAAACCTCGGTTTATACTTGAGTATATACAGTATACTATAAATGGCTCTGTGAAGTGAATCCCTGTTGGAAAGGGATCTTGGAGTTTTGGTGGATAACAAACTTAAAGGAAGCAAGCAGTGCCAGGTGGCAACAGCCAGAGCCAGTATGACATTGTCTTGTATAAAGAGAAGTATGGATTCCATGGAGGAAAATGTTATTCTCCCTCTTTACAAAGCATTGTTAAGGCCTCATTTGGAATATGCAGTGCAATTTTGTAATCCTGTGTACAAAAAGCACATCTTTGAAATGGAAAGGGTTCAGAGAAGGGCAACTAAATAAATAAGGAGATTGGAGGAGCTTGAATATGAAGAGAGACTGGAAAAGTTACAATGTACGCTGAAAAAAGGTGCTTGCGTGGGGCAGGGGCATTGTTCACCAATAGAGCATGTCAGAGGACACGTGGCCATCCCTTAAGTCTTGAAGAAAAAAGGTTTAGGCTTCAAGTCCGGAAAGGGTTTTTAACTGTGAGAACGGTAAAGCTATGGAATTGTCTTCCAGTGGACGTTGGTCAGATAAAAAAAAATGCTGGATGAGTTTCTGCAAACAAGGAATGTTGTAAGTTACTGTATGATACCATAAAGTAGAGTTTTGTCCAGGGAAATTACCGATGCCACTTGGTCGAAGGAATTTTTTTCCCCCTTCATAAATTGGGTGGTTTTTTTTTTTGCCTTCATCTGGATCAACAGTTAGGCAGGAAATGAGGATATTGCTAGATGGGTTGGACTGGATGGACGTATGTCTTTATTCAACCTCAAATACTATATATATATATATATATAATATATATATATATAAATAATAGACAATGCCGCACTCCTTCTAGGCAGAGGAGGTTGGTGGGTGCCGGTGCCTCCGCAGGACTGTAGCTAAGAGTCCCTTGTATCACAAAACAATGTAAATACAACCGCACTCCAAAGTTCAAGCAAGTATCCTTTATTATGTGGCCTCGCTGCATAACAGGCGCTAGTTTCGGAACCACATGTCCCCTTTCACAGCCCACAACGTAACGGCCATGATATAATATAAACATATATAATCCACAATACTGGTATATGTCCTATATACCCCTCCCATTAGTCCCGCCCCCTCATGAAACCATAACATTTAAGGTAATTTTTTGAAATTCTAAAGGGCATCTATAGTGGGAAAATGAACTTTTTTTCTATCTTTCCATGTTTCTTAATTCCCCCACAACCCCCAGTGTCATCACTTTTTTCAAGATTCCGCTCTGTACTGATGTAACAAACCTAGGTTTAGACAATAGTGATGTTCATTCCTCTGATACTCGCTACTTTGTGTGGTACTCTGGTCAATATCAACTCCCCTGTGACTTATGTATGTTGCCGTCCCGCGTCCCGGGCTCATGAGACCTGAGACATGCAGTGAAGACATCAGGGGTGAACCGGGTAGGGAGGGTCGTCAGGTGGGGTAGTTAGGCTGGCACTTGCCCCCTGTGGTTAATGATTTGGGGATATGATGATGGTCTAGCTAGTGAGTGATGTAATCTGTGTACTGGGTCCGTGGCTTCGGCGTGAATAGCGTGTCACATTGGAGTGTATTGGGCCAAAGTGGTGGAGGGTATCGATGTATGGTCGCGGCTTAAGGTAATTGTTTGCTTCAAACATGTCTGTGGTGGGTTTCATGGACTGGTAGACATGATAACTGTGTTGGATTCGTTCTACTGACGAGGAGGATGTGTGGGGGTTAGCGGGGGGGAGTGAGAAGTTTGGTAGTGTGGTCGGAAAGGTGGGGAAGGTGGCTGGGCTGACTCACAGATCTGAAACCATGGTTTCAACAAGTCAACTGACGAGAAAGGATTAAGGTCAGCGACAGATAGCATGAATTTAACTTTGAAAGTAGTGCAATGTGTTGTTTTTCACTATAGATGCCTTAAAAGGCTAGGTATCCGGACTCTCGTGTAATGACGAAGGCAATGGAGTAGACATCCAGGGCGTCACATATTAATCCATAAAGACATAGTAATGTAGGGTCCCCACAATCATCCCGAAAAATGACCATCCCAACACAGGCATTGATATGGGTTGTGGAAAGAATGACATTGTAAATCTGTATCAATATTTAAAGGGTATGTCCACCCATTGTCTTGTGCTTGAGAGAAAGAGTCAAACGCAGAGGCGCGGGACCGGCAGTCCGCGTCCCTGATTTGCGAGTGGCGCCATCATGGACGCGGCTGCCGTGGTATTTTATTTCGGCGGAGGAAAGATGGGGGTACGTAAGTTTGGGGCACTTTCAATATAAATAAATAGGCGGTTTGGGGGCTTGGGGGACAGGGGAATGTTTACATATAAAGGGATTAACACTATGGAGGAATGCTAATCGGGAAGGAGAGGGCATGAATGGGAGGGAGGGGGAGAAGGGCTGCAGTACGCTGCCAACGTCTCCCGAGGCCAGCGTGAGGCAGAGTTCCTAGTGGAACTCTGCTATCCTCCTGGTGGGCATTTTTTGGGACTGTTGGGGGGGGTTACTACAGGAGAACCGATATGGAGCTGTATTGTAGAGTGTTACGATTAACAACACTACATGATGGGGGGCCAATAGTTGGGGGTTTATAGTTTTAGGGGTAGAACAGCTTTAACGCCGGGTCAGGACTGGAGGGTGCGTTAGTCTATGTACCAACACCAAGACCTCCGTCTTTTCTTAGATCATAGTTTCTCCGCTATCCCCCCCCCCACGTTTGGGGTTCCCTAGGGGGCCTGACATTCTAGGGGACGTAGAACCCTAATTCTGGGGTGAGCGGACTCATCATGTGGAGCTTCCTTAACCTAAAGTTGTATAAATCCGGGGTCGATACAGGCGGGGCGACGTGATGTTTTAGTACGGAGTATATTATTTTGGGGGAAATTAGACTCAATTATCTGACTGCTGTGTTCTAATCTGCCAGGATCCACCAATTTGGGATATCTCTGGTGTAATGAGAATATTTATCAAACCAATGTACTAAAGGTGTTATAGAGCATATTCTTAAAGATCTGTTAAGGGTACCCAATCCTGTAAACTCCGGTTCGTATCCCTGCCAATGGTACACACAAGGACACCCGTCGGCCTCTTATGTCCAAAGTGGCGGCTGGTGGAAAAATTCTGTGTTCTGCCCATTGGCGTACTTCTGACTCCTTGCATCCTGGGTTGGTCGGTCGGGGACTAGTCGTTTATACAGAATACCGTCATACACTTCTTGAACAAGTTAGCTGAGGTGAAGGTGTCTCCGATGAGCCAGTACTGATGGCGACATTGGATGTTAGGTAGCTTATAAACCGCTATCCCAATGGTATGAGGGATTTCGGCTTGTGAGAGGTTTTACATGACAAACCTGACGTTTATAACAGTGTTGCATCAAATTCTTGTTGTATGGGAGGGTGGGGGGTGTTCTTGCTACATATCTTACCCAGCTCTTATGCAGGTTTGATCGAAGGGGAGACTGTCTATAAGCAGTTGGCGTGGGACTGGGGGGACCATGGGGTCCAATGTCGCCCCGCCTACTCCGTCATACCAGAGGGGGCCTTCATACTTCGGCAGTGTGGGCCTTGCTATTGCTTTCCAACGTGTTTTCACCAGGCACGCTGTGTTGCCTGTGCGTAAGTGTACATAGACAAAATGTCTAATCTTGTGCTGTGGGAAGGGGAGGGCGCACACTATTGCAAGGGCCACGGTCTGGGGCAGTTCCACGACGCAGTTTTTAATGGGTTATGGGTGACTCGCGGATAAGACATCGAACAGTCATTACTTTGCGGCCATTGAAGTAGTACCAGCATGGGGGGCGTGGAGGGCGGAACCCAGATAATTCATTTTCGTGATTGAGGGTGACTCATAGGGCTAGGAGGGTGTTCTCGCTGGGGAGATTATCTGCAAAACGCCGACGCATCGCGGAGCAGCTTTCTTTATTGTTAAAGGGCCACGCTGGTCGACCCAGCCAAGACAAACAAAGTCATTTGACCTAAGTTAGTCAATTGAAAAGCGAGTGGGTCACCAGGAATGTGTTGCATTCCGCAAAGTCAAGTCTCGTAAAATCACAAACCCAGAATAGCCGCACCAAATCTGTACATCTAATTTCAGATCGGGAGGTAAGTCCACCACGTCATGTGCAGTTTACTTGCATCATGCCCCTTGCCAATCCCTTAGGGGTTTGTGACTAAGAGTCTAGAATGAAGGGTTTTGTACTCGTGGGAGTGACATTTGTAACGCGAATATTCGTGAGGTGCATACTTGGTAGCTCATGGGGTAATAGTTGATAGTGTTTTAATAATTAGAGACATGTGGGGACATCTTGTTACTTTGAGTGGGATGTGGTTGGCCCGGGACTGGGTCGTTGGGGGGGGAGTGGTGTCAGGGTAGGGGTTTTGGCGTTCCGTGCGGTCGCCCGGGCGGTGCGCATTGAGGTCGATACTTTCGGTTACAAACAAGGTAATGACGTTGGCCAATCACTTGTGGGTATCTGATTTGGGTACAAGGCAAAAAAATACGGGGGACTTGGTTCCATGGCTATGTTTCCCGTGCCGAGTTGTTGCACAGCAGTGGCAAACATGTGTTAAACCAGGATTTGTACAACGGCCTGGTACAACCAATCAGAACCGTCCCTCGGTCGGAGGTCAGTTTCATGCGCCACACCAATTCGATTGGATATGCCTTCTCTGCCCCTGAGTAATAAGAACTTTGCGTGTGGGGGACCTTATCCAACCTGTAAAAATTGAAGTATCGGCAGCATAAATCTAGCATCAAACTCAATCTAGATTACGCCTTACCGATCCCTCACCATGATAGAGTCCGAAATAGGTACGTTGTCTGGTCTTCTATTCTAGGACTGTTACCCTAGACCCCAAAGTGGGGGGGATAGGGACGGTTGCTTAAGAAAAGGAGTTTGGTGGGTACTAGATAAGGGATTGCCACCCCCAAAACTATAATCACAACCGCCTCAACTACGGCCCCATCGATGTCGTTAGTTAATCCTTACCCTCACTACCGCAGATCCTGTGGGTTCTACTGTAAGTCCCCCCCAAAGTCCCAAAACTGCCCACCAGTACAGGCTAGCATGTCTCATATAGGCACCTGGCCTGTTACCAGTTTGCCTCCTGGAGAATCACTGCCGACTGCGTACTGCAGCCCTTTCTACACCCACCCTCCTCCCCTCCCTGTCTGCTATGCCTCGGCGCCGCCATAAAAACCCTTCATTGGCAGCTTCCCCATGTCCCACATCCCGGCAACCGCATAAATTTTATTTTTAGAAAGCTCCCCAATCTTTTTACTATTACCTCTCTGCTTTCTCGCGGAATTGAGCTGCCGGCGCCGCGTCCGTGATTGGGCTGCCGCTCGCCAATCACAGACGCGGCTGCCGGTCCCGCCCTCGTCTGGTGCATTTCCTCGCAAGAGAGGGCCGGGCTGAGCTGCGGGGGGGGTGGGGCGGGGCGGCGGAAATATTGGAGGTTGATAGTTTGGGTGGCTTTCTAAAAAAAATATAATGGCCGTGGGTGCTGGGAGCCCAGGAGGAAGAACATACTAACAATTTTTACTTTCACAAGGGATGGTAACCTCTCTTTAATCAACCCTCCATCCTCTCAGTGCTTAATCATGATTATGGTTTAACATGTATGTTTTGTAATATATCATGCTGTATGGGATTGTCAATGGTGTGATTTAGGAGGTGGACGATCTTTTGTTGACAGGTGGTTTCTGTCTGTTCAGTAATTCTATGGCCGCCTTGAGGTGGTCTCCCCTTGCGACGTCGTCATTCACGTTGAAGTGGTTATAGGGCCTGTGCGGGGGTCGTTAAAACCTTTGCAAAAGAGCAAATTCAGGCTCTAGTAGATGTGTTTGAGGGTTGTGTTCGTTTGGGGGGGGCAGTGGACAAATTGGAGGGTATTATATTTGGACCTACGCAGATGTAGATAGATATTGTTTATATTATGGCAATGGCTTTACGCTAGTGGGTTGACAAGGGGCATATATTTCCCGAATGTAGCCTTTTATGAGCGACGCCCATAATAAAGGATGACTGGGAGTTGTTTATTTACTGTTTTTTTATATATATATTTATATGAGATATATCTATATGTCTTTTCACCTTGAGACAACGGTCTCCCCGCCTACTTTGATTTGACAAACGCAGGTTCCACCTCCTAATTATGTCAGTCGCTATCAGTGTGGCCGCCTCTAGTAATGTTTAGGGAACAGTAATTTCTACATTTACCTTCTTCTGTATAACGTGAAATACTGTGTTTTCTTAAATGGCGGGAGACTTATCATTGAGTGGTCTCACCCACGTATACAAGTCCACAAGGACACCAAAGCTTATGATAGTTACATGATGTTGACTCACAGAGTGCAGAATTCCTCTATTAACGGTAATTCTTGCGCCGCACAGGATGTTTAAAAGTGGAAACCTTTATCAAAACCTACATTGTGTGGCAGTGTAGACAGGGCTGCTACAGTTTTTTTACCAAGGAATTGTATCCTCGTTGCCTGTATATAAGCCCTCTCCGATAAAGTATTAATGGTGACATCTTAATTCCGCGTACATTGGGGATACAGCGACCTGGTAGTGTGGCCAAGGCAACGGGCTACGTTCTTTTTCCCCCAATTGCTACTTTTGGGGAGAATCCTAGGTTCACAGGGTATGTAGTGGGTACAGATGCGGTTACATTGTCCACAGTCCCCTACCAACCCCTTATGAACAAAAAGCATTCGGAAGGGGCTAAGCTTCCCTGCTACAACATTCATGCTTTTTATATACATGTCTGGCCCCACATAATAATCGTGGGAGCTGCAGGCGGTCAGGATTGTTTCTGATATGGGGGTAAATCCTGAAGCTCGGTACTGCCCCATTGACTAGGCAAGGTGGGGGGGTGGTGGTGGTGCTGTATGTCTATCAGCCAAGTGACTACTGGTCTGAGGGTGTCATCCTTGGGCAGAGGCCATGCTGATCCTCTCTGGATCGGTCCAGGAAAAGGTTCGGGGCCGCCAAATCGAGGCCAAGGTGAAAAAATCTATTTTTTCCGATTGCTTTTATAGTGCCACATCTGCCTGGGACTTTTCGCTTAGGGTGACTTTTCGGTCACCCGGCCATTTTACTAATTCTCTTCACCTACGCAGACCGCTGATTTAGCCACAACTGCTCCGTTTAAACGGCCCCGTTTTCGTGATTTACCGCCGCAAACGTCAGAAAATACCCATGTTTCCCCCATATGTAATTATGCAAATGACCAACTGACGCCCAGCTACAAGCAGCAACAAGGAATGGATGAGATATCGCAATGTCCTTATCAACCAACAGAGGGAGATTGAATTATGGCTCAAATCGCAATGCTCTTATCAACCAACAGAGGTAGATTGAATTATGGCTCAAATCCGTGTAAGACCTACGTTAACCCCAAGTCATTTCTAGTGGGTTTTACACGGATTTCAGGGCACAGCGCTCTTTCCAAACGGGATTGCGCAACGTGACCTAGCGCAAAGGGCGAACATATCAAATCTCCTCGAAATTGTCAAATTAAAATCATGCTACTTTCTCCTCAGTCTCACTGTCCGGGGGAATTGCTGAAGAGAAATCAAGTAAAGAGATGTAAAAAAAGGCCACAGTATGTAAATACCCAGCCAATCACGTCACTCCAGGATTTGAATACCCAGCCAGTCGGACAACTCCAGATGTGAATACCCATCCAATCAGGTCACTCCGGATATGTGACAACCCTACCCAGCCCATCAGATCACTCACTCCAGATGTGACGACCCAACCCATCAGATCACACCAGGATTTGAATACCCAGCCCATCGGATCACTCCAGGTGTGGATACCCAGCCAATCAGGTGACAAGCAGGCAAGGGGATGGGGAGAGTGGGTGAGTGGGCGAGAATGGGTGAGAGCGGGTAAGGGAGGTTTTGAGAGGGAGGGTAAAGGTGGGTACACACGCTACCAATCTGTCTAAGATGACAGGCGAAATCTAAAAAGATTCTGCCTGCCGTCTTTGAAAGATAGGAGCGCAACACAGTCATGAGCGTTCTCCCTTTAGAAAGTATAGGGAGATGGTTGTTGACTGTCATTATGGACTGCAATTTATGATTGACTACATATTATTGTTCGTGACGGTCATTATGACTACCATCGCGGACCCTCTTGGGCCTCCTTTTATTGAGAGGGGTGGGAGTGGGAACAGGATGGTTGCCCTTTAATTTTATGTCCAGATAAACCCCAAAAACCTGCAGCACCGTGGATCTTAAAAACTACAACTCTCATCACCCTTAACACTGTACCCAAGCATTGTAGAAATAATCGTGGGAGCTGCAGGCGGTCAGGATTGTTTCTGATATGGGGGTAAATCCCGATGCTCGGTACTGCCCCTTTGACTAGGCAAGGGGGGGGGGGTGTTTGTATGTCTGTCAATGTCTGTCAGCCACGTAACTACTGGTCTGAGGAAACAGAGGGAACAGAACAGGCTAACAGGGAGTATAAAAGCACCAGAATTTTGTTTTATGTATTATATTTTTGGTCTCAAGTTGCACTTTAATATGGATGGACAACAGCCCAATTTTCTATATATTGTGTGTTACATTGAAGGTTTGACCAAGCCTTCTGGGAAATTGTACTCCACCCAGAGTTAGGTCATGTGCTCGTTTGAGCAAGGTACTTTAAACTAGAGAGTCCGCTTCAAGCATCCAGGCCACAAAGGAGAAGCTGTCAGCTCATGCAGCCAAAAAGGCAAGTGAAGTACCAGAGGTAAGGACCAGTTAAAGAAAGCAACCTTGACATGGTGACTGGGCTTAAATTAATTTGGCCAATTTATTGAACTAATTGCTTTTATTTATCCAGGGTTTAGCAGACTGTTTGTAGTCGCAACCTTATGGAGGTAGCCAATATGCAATTAGAATGTTTGTGCACTAGAATTTGTTTTTTGTGAGTATAAAAGCTGTAATAAAGAGTGCAAATAAGCAATTAAACAGCTAAAATAGAAAATGAAATACGATTGTCGAACAAAGCAAGTCAATCACAAAGTTTTTAGTATATAAATGGTAAAAAAAGGAGGACTGGAAATGTGGCCATTAAATGGGGCCGAGATGGTTGTGGGGATGCAAAAGGCTAATTGCTAAACTTTTTTTACATCGTTTTACTGTTGAGAATCTGTCTTGCATTGTAATGTAATGATGTAGAATGATAGAGAGATGGGGATTAAAATGATGGCTAAATTATATGAGATGCGGTGAATTTAACAATTATGAACCTACGTATATGTTGAGATTTTATGGCGTAATAATATGAGGGTAGAAGAAATGATGAGTATTCATATTGGCTAACAGAGGATATGGTACGGCAACAATTAGACAAAGTTAATATCAATAAGGCCCAGGACCAGATGGATTGCATCCTCGGATTTTAAAGAGCTTAGTTCAGTTCTATCTAGACCACTGTTTCTCATTTTTCAGATTCGCTTTGGTCTGGGGATGTACCGCTGGATTGGAAAAAGCCAATCTAATACCAGTGTTCAAAAAAGGGTAGTGTCACAGCCTGGTAACTATAGACCTGTAAGCCTAACATCAGTGGTAGGGAAGGTGCTGGAAACTTTGTTATGGGGCATATCCTTGACTTTGTCTCCAGAGCTCATTTTATTAGTAGTAGTCCGAATGGATTTATGAGAAATAACTCATGCCAGACAAACTGGTTATTAGATCGCAAACAGAGAGTGGTGGTTAATTGGGCTACATCTATGTGGGCTTACGTTCTAAGCGGAGTGCCTCAGGGTTCTGTACTGGGGCGGCTTCTGTTTATAAAATGACTTAGAAGGGGGCATTGAGAGCAAGGTCTCAGTGTTTGCGATGACGCTAATCTATGCAGAACTTTGGAAACCTCAAATGATGTGCAAGTGCTGCAAGCAGACCTAGATAGATTATCAAAATGGGCAGCAGAATGACAGATGAGATTCAATGTTGATAAATGTAAGGTGATGCATTTAGGATTTAATAATCCCTGTGCCACCTAATCCATAAATAACTCTGTGTTAAGTGCATCTGTAATGGAAAAAGATTGGGGGGTTCTGGTAGATAACAGACTTAGCTATGCAAACAAGGTAGCAACGGCTAGAGCTAGCAAGATATTGTCTTGTATAAAGAGGGGAATAGATTCAAGAGAGAAGAAAAAACTTATTCTCCCTCTTTACAAGGCATGGTAAGGCCTCATTTGGAATATGCGGTGCAGTTTTGGAATCCAATTACAAAAGGGACATCGTGGAAATTGCAAGCAGTTCAGAGAAGGGCAACTAAATTAATAAGGGGAATGGAGGGGGCTTGAATATGCAGGCAGATTAGACAAGTTAGGGCTGTTTACATGGAGAAGAGACGTTTGCGTGGGGACATGATAACCTTATACAAATATATTAATGGGCCATACAATGAACTCTCTGGTGCATTGTTTACTAATAGGTCATGTCGGAGGACTCGTGGACATCCTTTAACCTTCACTGCCAGGAGATTTTATTTTACCATTTTCAATTGCCCTTCTAGACTATTACGCAGAACAGATAGAAATTCCACAAAGTTACAGACAGAATTTTGTAACTTTTCTAATTATAATAAAAGACAAATAAATGATAAAAGATTTGTAAAAGTTATGATATATGTTTAATTTTTGAAATTTTAAAATTAAAATATGTAAAAAAAATGAAAAATTTGCAAATTTTCATGGATTTTCCCATTTATATTATAGTTATCTTAAGGTTACGCACAAAAATCTTAGTTTCAAAAGCTCAGATACTCCCGAGTACAACGATACCAGATATATGTAGGTACCCCACTTTTCCTGTACAGGAGACCCCCCCAAAACTAAAACTGCACCTTAAAGAATATTACACCAAATATTATAAATGTATAACCACTACTGACAGTTAAATAGAATATCTTCCAAATTAACTAAAATATCCCCACAAGTGAGATTTTTTAGAAACTACACACCCGCAGGATTTTATGAGTGAGGTTAGTTTCGATCAAAATGCAGATACCCGGACGCAGCTCTTTGTCCAATTGTAAGTTGTTTTCTCACATTTCTTTTTTTCCTCAACTGTAAAATCAGAGACAAAATCAAATGCGAATTTCAGCTAAAAACTGTGCAGGAAAGTTCAAACACATCTCAAACATGAAAGCCAACCCCTCCTGAATAAAATGGTATGCCACATTCATGGTGTACCCAGAGACATGGCTACCAACTAACCCAGAGCGTGACCAGTGCCAAAGTTCAGTAGCAGCAAAAAAAAAATTTGCCAGTTTTGTATTTGAACAGTCTGCAGTTTTTCCACAAAACACCCCCCCCAACTCAGAAATACCCCCCACAAACTATATATTCCTGAAATCTACACACCTTCAGCTATGTAACGCTGTAGTCGTTCATTCATACCATCAATGGTGTGGGCGCAGTTCTTCGTAGAAGTTTGCACTTTTACCAGATTTTCAAAAAAAATGAACATCAAACAACATTCAAAAAGGTAGAAATCATGCCAAACCCCATGAAATGTAAAAAAAGTTACCAAATATCAATCTCCCAAATGTCCTGAACAAACGGTATGCCAATGTGTGGTTACACACGCGGACGTGGAAGCGAAAAGCCACAAAGTGAGACAATGCACGATGGCTCAGAAACGGCAAAAATATTTAGCCAACTCCGAATTTGGACAGTCTGCAGTTTTCAACAAAACACCCCCGTAACTTAGAAATAACCCCACAAACTTATATTCCTGAAATCTACACACCTTCAGCTATGTAACACTGTAGTTTGTTCATTCATACCATCAATGGTGCGGGCGCAATTCTTCGTAGAAGTTCGCATTTGTCTGAAAAATGAACAAAAAAACAACTTCAAAAGGTAGAATTCATGCCAAAAACTCATGGAATGTAAAAAAAAGTTACTAAATATCAATCTCCCAAATGTCCTGAATCAAACGGTATGCCATATGTGTGGTTACACACGCGGACGTGGAAGCGAAAAGCCACAAAGTGAGACAATGCACGATGGCTCAGAAACGGCGAAAATATATAGCAATTCCGAATTCAGACCGTCTGCAGTTTTTTCCACAAAAACACCCCGTAACTTAGAAATAACCCCCACAAACTATATATTCCTGAAATCTACACACCTTCAGTATGTAACACTGTGTTTGTTCTTCATACCATCAATGGTGTGGACGCGAGTCTTCATAGAAGTTCGCATTTGTCTGAAAAAATAAACAAAAAACAACTTCAAAGGTAGAAATCATGCCAAAACCTCATGGAATGTAAAAAAAAGTTACTAAATATCAATCTCCCAAATGCCTGAATCAAACGGTATGCCATATGTGTGGTTACACACGGGACGTGGAAGCGAAAAGCCACAAAGTGAGACAATGCACGATGGCTCAGAAACAGCGAAAATATTTAGCCAATTCCGAATTCGGACAGTCTGCAGTTTTTTCCACAAAAACACCCCCGTAACTTAGAAATAACCCCCACAAACTATATATTCCTGAAATCACACAACTTCAGCTAGGAACACTGTGGTTTGTTCATTCATACCATCAATGGTGTGGACGCATTCTTCATAGAAGTTCGCATTGTCTGAAAAAATGAACAAAAAACAATTCAAAAGGTAGAAATCATGCCAAAACCTCATGGAATGTAAAAAAAAATTACTAAATATCAATCTCCCAAATGTCCTGAATCAAACGGTATGCCATTAGTGTGGTTACACACGCGGAGTGGAAGCGAAAAGCACAAAGTGAGACAATGCACGATGGCTCAGAAACAGCGAAATATTTAGCCAATTCCGAATTCGGACAGTCTGCAGTTTTTTCCACAAAACACCCCCGTAACTTAGAAATAACCCCCACAAACTATATATTCCTGAAATCTACACAACTTCAGCTATGTAACACTGTGGTTTGTTCATTCATACCATCAATGGTGTGGACGCAGTTCTTCATAGAAGTTCGCATTTGTCTGAAAAATGAACAAAAAACAACTTCAAAAGGTAGAAATCATGCCAAAACCTCATGGAATGTAAAAAAAAGTACTAATATCAATCTCCCAAATGTCCTGAATCAAACGGTATGCCATATGTGTGGTTACACACGCGGACGGTGGAAGCGAAAAGCCACAAAGTGAGACAATTCACGATGGCTCAGAAACAGCGAAAATATTTAGCCAATTCCGAATTCGGACAGTCTGCAGTTTTTTCCACAAAACACCCCCGTAACTTAGAAATAACCCCCACAAACTATATATTCCTGAAAACTACACACCTTCAGCTATGTAACACTGTAGTTTGTTATTCATACCATCAATGGTGTGGACGCAGTTCTTCGTAGAAGTTCGCATTTGTCTGAAAAAATTAACAAAAAACAACTTCAAAGGTAGAAATCATGCCAAAACCTCATGGAATGTAAAAAAAAAGTTACTAAATATCAATCCCATATGTCCTGAATCAAACGGTATGCCATATGTGTGGTTACACACGTGGACGGTGGAAGCCAAAAGACACAAAGTGAAAACATGCACAATGGCTCAGAAACAGCAAAAATATTCAGTCAAATCTGAATTTGAACAGTCTGCAATTTTTCCCCACAAAACAAACCCCACAAACCATATATTTCCGAATCACACACCTTTATCTACGAAATTCTGTAGTTTGTTCATTCGTACCATCAATGGTGTGTGGCGCAGTTCTTCGTAGAAGTTCACAGCTTTAGCAGATTTCTAAAAAATTAAAAAAACACTCCAAAGGTAGAAAATCATGCCAAAATCCCAAGTAATGTAAAAAAAAAGTTACCAAATATCAATCTCCCAAATGTTCTGAATCAAACGGTATGCCCTATGTATGGTTACACACGCAGACGTGGAACAAAATAGCCACAAAGTGAGCCAATGAACAGTGGCCCAATTACAGCAACTTTTCAGATTTGTCAGACTAAACACCCCTCCATATTAGAAATACCCCCCAAAAATATATTCTTGGACTATCCACACCTTCAGCTACACAATGGTGTGATTCTTTATGCATACCACCAATGGTGTGGGTGCAGTTTTGTGTACAATTTCGCTTTCTTACCAGATTTTCAGAAAAAATTTATAAAAATACAATTCAAAGTTAAAAATCATGGCAAATTTCCATGTCATGTAAAAAAAACTTGTCAATTATCAATCTTCCAAATGCCCTGAATCAAACGGTATGCCATATGCGTGGATGCACACAGGGAACGTGGCCACCAACTAGCTCAAATGGGACGCATGCACCAGTGTAATTACAAGAAAATATCAAAGTGCTCTGTAATTTCAAACAGCCCCAAACTTTGAATGCCCCCTGCAAATAAACCCCCCCACAAAATATCAATCTCACAATGTTCTGAATCAAACGGTATGCCATATGCGTGGATGCACACAGAGACGTGGCCACCAACTACTCAAAAAGGACGCATGCACAAATGCAATTACAAGAAGAATCAAAGTGCTCGTAATTTGAACGCCTACACTTTTCTAAGAAAACAGCCCGAAAATGGAAAATTCTCCCCACAAACTATATATTTGGAAGCTACACACCTTCAGCTATGTGATGGTATCATGCTTTCGTATAACATGAAGATCCAGGCGCTGTTATCCATAGAACTCCGTGCTTTTAGGAGATTGTTTGAAAAATAAAATAGAGGACTCAATGGTTGAAAATCCTACCTACAACCCACCGGCCAGTAAAAAACCCACTAAACGCAATCTTCTCACATGTCCTGTCAATGTTCTGCCTAAGAGGAGAAGCTGTCAGCTCATGCAGCCAAAAAGGCAAGTACCAGTAGGTAAGGACCCAGTTAAAGAAAGCAACCTTGACATGGTGACTGGGCTTAAATTAATTTGGCCAATTTATTGAACTAATTGCTTTTATTTATCCAGGGTTTAGCAGACTGTTTGTAGTCGCAACCTTATGGAGGTAGCCAATATGCAATTAGAATTGTTTGTGCACTAGAATTCTGTTTTTTGTGAGTATAAAAGCTGTAATAAAGAGTGCAAATAAGCAATTAAACTAGCTAAAATAGAAAATGAAATACGGATTGTCGAACAAAGCAAGTCCAATCACAAAATGTTTTTTAAGTATATAAATGGTAAAAAGATGAGGACTGAGAATGTGGGACCATTAAATAATGGGGCCGAGATGGTTGTGGAGGATGCCAAAAAGGCTAATCTGCTAAACCGTTTTTTTACATCGGTTTTTACTGTTGAGAATCCTTGTCCTTACAGCAGGGATTGTAATAATATGCAGGGTAGAAATGATGAGTATTCATATTGGCTAACAGAGGATATGGTACGGCAACAATTAGACAAAGTTAATATCAATAAAGGCCCAGGACCAGATGGATTGCATCCTCGGATTTTAAAAGAGCTTAGTTCAGTTCTATCTAGACCACTGTTTCTCATCTTTTCAGATTCGCTTTGGTCTGGGGATGTACCGCTGGATTGGAAAAAGCCAATCTAATACCAGTGTTCAAAAAAGGTAGTCGTTCACAGCCTGGTAACTATAGACCTGTAAGCCTAACATCAGTGGTAGGGAAGGTGCTGGAAACTTTGTTATGGGAGCATATCCTTGACTTTGTCTCCAGAGCTCATTTTATTAGTAGTAGTCCGAATGGATTTATGAGAAATAACTCATGCCAGACAAACTGGTTATTAGATCGCAAACAGAGAGTGGTGGTTAATGGTGCTACATCTATGTGGGCTTACGTTCTAAGCGGAGTGCCTCAGGGTTCTGTACTGGGGCGGCTTCTGTTTATAAATGACTTAGAAGGGGGCATTGAGAGCAAGGTCTCAGTGTTTGCTGATGACGCTAATCTATGCAGAACTTTGGAAACCTCAAATGATGTGCAAGTGCTGCAAGCAGACCTAGATAGATTATCAAAATGGGCAGCAGAATGACAGATGAGATTCAATGTTGATCAATGTAAGGTGATGCATTTAGGATTTAATAATCCTGTGCCACCTAATCCATAAATTAACTCTGTGTTAAGTGCATCTGTAATGGAAAAAGATTGGGGGGTTCTGGTAGATAACAGACTCTAGCTAAGCAAAACAGGTAGCAACGGCTAGAGCTAGCAAGATATTGTCTTTTGTATAAAGAGGGGGAAGAGATTGCAAGAGAGAAAAACATTATTCTCCTCTTTACCAAGGCACTGGTAAGGCCTCATTTGGAATAGCGGTGCAGTGTTTGGAATCCCAATATACAAAGGGACATCGTGGGAAATTGCCAAGCAGTTCAGAGAAGGGCACTAAATTAATAAGGGGAATGGGGGGCTTGAATATGCAGGAGATTAGACAAGTTAGGGCTGTTACATGGAGAAGAGACGTGTTTGCGTGGGAGGGACATGATAACCTTATACAAATATATTAATGGCCATACAATGAACTCTCTGGTGCATTGTTTACTAATAGGTCATGTCGGAGGACTCGTGGACATCCTTTAACCCTTTCACTGCCAGGAGATTTTCATTTTTTTTTTGCGTTACAGCGACAGAAGAATTTCAGGATTTGCCCTCAATGCTTTAGACTAATTTTACAGTAGGTTACCTTGCCAGTAAATCAGGAATATATACATTGTGTTTTTTCAGCAAAAGGGTACTTTAACATTGGTAACAGAATTTTGTAAACTTTTTCTGGAAATTTTACTGGAATTATGGGGTAAAATATGTAAAAAAAATGAAAAATTTGCAAATTTCATGGATTTTCCCATTTAACTATAGTATCTTAAGGTTACGCACAAAAATCTTACTGTTTCTAAAAGCCTAGATAGTCCCGAGTACAACGATAACAGATATTGAGGTACCCACTTTTCTACAGGAGCCCCCCCAAAACTAAACTGACACCTAAAGATATTACACCAAATTATAAAGGGTGTATTTACCAAAAAAACCCCATAAAAACTACTGCAGTTAACATAGAATATCTTCCAAATTAACTAAAATATCCCCACAAGGTGAGATATTTTTAGAAACTACACACCCGCAGGATTTATGAGTGAGGTAGTTTCGATCAAATGCAGATACCCGGACGCAAGCTCTTTGTCCAATGGTAAGTTGTTTCTCACATTTTCCTTTTTTTCCTCAACTGTAAAATCAGAGACAAAATCAAAGCGAATTTCAGCTAAAAACTGTGCAGGAAAGTTCAAACCACATCTCAAACATGAAAGCCTAACCCCTCCTGAATAAAATGGTATGCCACATTAGGGTGTACCCAGAGACATGGCTACCAACTAACCCGAGCGTGACCAGTGCCAAATGTGCATAGCAGCAAAAAAAAAATTGGCAGTTTTGTATTGAACAGTCTGAGTTTTTCCACAAAACACCCCCCCCAACTCAGAAATACCCCCACAAACTATATATTCCTGGAAATCTACACCACCTCAGTTATGTAACGCTGTGTTACGTTGTTTTCATTATACATCAATGGTGGGCGCAGTTCTTGTAGAAGTTTGCACTTTTACCAGATTTTCAAAAAAACATGAACTCAAACAACATCAAAAAGGTAGAAATCATGCCAAACCCCATGAAATGTAAAAAAAAGTTACCAAATATCAATCTCCCAAAGTCCTGAATCAAAACGGTATGCCATATAGTGTGGTTACACACGCGGACGTGGAAGCGAAAAGCCACAAAGTGAGGACAAGCACGATGGCTCAGAAAGGCAAAAATAATTTAGCCAACTTCCGAATTTGGACAGTCTGCAGTTTTTTCAACAAAAACACCCCGTAACTTAGAAAGTAACCCCCAAAACCGATATTCCTGAAATCTACACACCCTTCAGCTATGTACATGTAGTTTGTTCATTCATACCATCAATGGTGCGGGCGCAATCTTCGTAGAAGTTCGCATTGTCTGAAAAATGAACAAAAAACAACTTCAAAAGGTAGAATTTAGAATATGACCAAAACACTATGGAATTGTAAAAAAAAGTTACTAAATATCAATCTCCCAAATGTCCTGAATCAAACGGTATGCCATATGTCTGGTTACACACCGGAAGTGGAAGCGAAAAGCCACAAAGTGAGACAATGCACGATGCTCAGAACGGGAAAAATATAGCCAATCCGAATTCAGACAGTCTGCAGTTTTTTCCACAAAAACACCCCCGAACTTAGAAATAAAACCCCACAAACTATATATTCCTGAAATCTACACACCTTCAGCTATGTAAACACTGTAGTTTGTTCATTCATACCATCAATGGTGTGGACGCGAGTTTTCATAGAAGTTCGCATTTGTCTGAAAAAATGACAAAAAAACAACTTCAAAAGGTAGAATCATGCAAACCTCATGGATGTAAAAAAAAGTTACTAAATATCAATCTCCCAAATGTCCTGAATCAAACGGTATGCCATATGTGTGGTTACAACAGCGGAGGACGCTGGAAGCGAAAAAAGCCACAAAGTGAGACAATGACACGATGGCTCAGAAACAGCGAAAATATTTAGCCAATTCCGAATTCGGACATCGTGCAGTTTTTTCCACAAAACACCCACGTAACTTAGAAATAACCCCACAAACTATAATTCCTGAAATCACACTTCAGCTATGTAACACTGTGGTGTTGTTCATTCATACCATCAATGGTGTGGACGCACAGTTTTCATAGAAGTTCGATTTGTCTGAAAAATGAACAAAAAACAATTTCAAAAGGTAGAAATCATGCCAAAACCTCATGGAATGTAAAAAAAATTGTAATAAATATACAATCCCCAATGTCTGAATCAAACGGTTATGCCATAGTGTGGTTACACACGCGGACGTGGAAGCGAAAAAGCCACAAAGTGAGACAATGCACGATGGCTCAGAAACAGCGGAAATATTTAGCCAATCCGATATTCGGGACAGTCTGCAGTTTTTTCCACAAAACACCCCGTAACTTAGAAATAACCCCCACCAACTATATATTCCTGAATCTACACAACTTCAAGCATGTGAACAGTGGTTTCATTCATACCATCAATGGTGTGGACGCAGTTCTTCATAGAAGTTCGCATTTGTCTGAAAAATGAACAAAAAACAACTTCAAAAGGTAGAAATCATGCCAAAACCTCATGGAATGTAAAAAAAAAGTTACTAAATATCAATCTCCCAAGTCCTGAATCAAACGGTATGCCATATGTGTGGTTACACACGCGGATGGGAAGCGAAAAGCCACAAAGTGAGACAATTCACGATGGCTCAGAAACAGCGAAAATATTTAGCCAATTCCGAATTCGGACAGTCTGCAGTTTTTCCACAAAACACCCCCTAACTTAAATAACCCCCACAAATCTATATATTCCTGAAACTACACACCTTCAGCTATGTAACACTGTAGTTTGTTCATTCATACCATCAATGGTTGTGGACGCAGTGTCTTACGTAGTAGAAGTAGAAGTTCGCATTTGTCTGAAAAAATTAACAAAAAACAACTTCAAAAGGTAGAAATCATGCCAAAACCTCATGGAATGTAAAAAAAAGTTACTAAATATCAATCTCCCATATGTCCTGAATCAAACGGTTATGCCATATGTGGGTTACACACGTGGACGTGGAAGCCAAAAGACACAAAGTGAAACAATGCACAATGCTCAGAAACAGCAAAAATATTCAGTCAAATCTGAATTGTGAACCAGTCTGCAATTTTTCCCCACAAAACAACCCCACAAACCATAATTTCTCGAATCCAACACCTTATCTACGAATTCTGTAGTTTTCATTCGTAACATCAATGGTGGGCGACAGTTCTTCGTAGAAGTTCACAGCTAGCAGATTTCTAAAAAATTAAAAAAAAAAACACTCTCAAAGGTAGAAATCATGCCAAAACCCAAGTAAGATAAAAAAAAAGTTACCAAATACAATCTCCCAAATGTTCTGAATCAAACGGTATGCCCTATGTATGGTTACACACGCAGACTGGGGAATCAACTAGCCACAAAGTGAGCCAATGAACAGTGGCCCAATTACAGCAAACTTTTCAGATTTGTCAGACTAAACACCCCTCTATATTAGAAATACCCCCCAAAACATTATATTCTTGACTTACACACCTTCAGCTACACAATGGGTGTGATCTTTTATGCATACCACCAATGGTGTGGGTGCAGGTTTTGTGTACAATTCGTCTTCCAGATTTTCAGGAAAAAATTTATAAAAATACAATTCAAAGTTAAAAATCATGGCAATTTCCATGTCATTGTAAAAAAAACTTGTCAATTATCAACTTCCAAATGCCCTGAATCAAACGGTATGCCATATGCGTGGATGCACCACAGGACGTGGCCACCAACAGTCAAAGACGCATGGCACAGGTAATTACAAGAAAAATATCAAAGTGCTCTGTTGCAAACAGCCCCCAAACTTTGAAATGCCCCCTGCCAAAATAATAAACCCCCCACAAAATATCAATCTCCCATGTTCTGAATCAAACGGTATGCCATATGCGTGGGATGCACACAGAGACGTGGCCACCAAACTAGCTCAAATACGGACGCATGCACAAATGCACATTACAAGAAAGAATCAAAGTGCTCTGTATTTGAACCCTAACTTTTCTAAGAAAAAACAGTACCGAAACATGGAAATTCCCCAAAACTATATATTTTTGGAAGCGACAACCTTCAGCTAGTGATGGTATCATGCTTTATATACATGAGGAATTCCAGGCGCTGATTATCCATAGAACTCCGTTGCTTTTAGGAGATTTTGTGAAAAAAATAAAATAAGAGGATCAATGGTTGAAATCCTACCTAAACCCACTCGGCAAGTAAAAAAACCCACTAAAACGGCAATTCTCCACATGTCCTGAATCAAATGGTATGCCATAAGGGTGGTGCAAACAGAAACGGGGCCACCAACTAGCTCAAATTGGACGCATGACACAAGTCCAATTACAAGAAAAAAATCAAAAAGTGTTCTGTAATTTGAACGCCTAATCAACTTGGAAATACCCCCCAAACTATATATTTTTGGAAGCTACACACCTTCAGCTACGTGGTAGTATCATGCTTCGTATATACATGAAGAATCCAGGCTGTTATCCATAGAACTCCGTGCTTTTAGGAGATTTGTGTGAAAAATTAAAATAGAGGATCAATGGGTTGAAAATCCTACCTAAACCCACTCGGCAAGTAAAAAACCCACAACGGCAATCTCCAAGTTCTGAATCAAACGGTTGCCATAAGGGTGGGTGCAAACAGAAACGGGGCCACAACTAGCTCAATGGACGCATTGCACAAGTCCAAGACAAGAAAAAATCAAAGTGTTCTGTAATTTGAACAGCCTAATCAACTGGAAATACCCCCACAAACTATATATTTTTGGAAGCTACACACTTCAGCTACGTCTGGGTATCATGCTTTCGTATATACATGAAGAATTCCAGGCGTGTTATCCTAGAACTCCGTGCTTTTTAGAGATTTGTGGAAAAATATAATAAGAGGACTCAATGGTTGAAATCCTACCTAAACCCACTTGGCAAGTAAAAAACCCACTAAACGGCAATCTCCCACATGTCCTGAATCAAACGGTATGCCATAAGGGTGGGTGCAAACAGAGACGGGGCCACCAACTAGCTCAAATGGGATCCATGCGCAATTGCAATTACAAGAAAAAATTAAAAAACGCCACAACCCACTCCCCCACCCCTATCCCCACTCCCCCTTTTAGTGGAAAACCAGTAAGTACGGAGAGTCACACAAGTTTTTGCACACTTTATTGATCCTAAAAAATCAATACGGTCTTTTTTTGGTACCTCTGCAAAATTTCCTACTAAAATAGGCTTAGTTTCCCTTGAAATCCAACAAATAAATGATACGCGTTTACTTTACCGATATCACCGGGGACATTGGGAAGCTTGGAGAAGACAAAGTTTTTTGCTAATTTATAGTTTTAGGGTAAAAAAAAAAAAAGGTGTGTGTATCACTTTAAGATTTTTTTTGTGTGCATTTCCCCTTTTTTTTGGGGATCATTCCCAAAGATGATCATCAAATCATCTTAGGGAATGATACCGAACTTGGAATACGGGCATAAATGCCCGTTTTCCAATTCGAAATCCGATCGGAAAAATCACTTCCCGGAAATCATTTTCCAGGAAGTGATTTTTCATTCATTGGCAAAGATCAATAATTTGGTGATCAGAAGTGATCACCAAATTTTGATCTCTGTCCCCATTTTTTTTCTAAGTCTTCGCTAAGTAGCAAAGACTTAGAAAAAATCCTATTTGTGAATGGAACTTTGAGTTCCATTCACAAAATGTATAGTAAAGCTGGCAGCTTGACAGCTTTTGCTATACTAGGTACTGCAGCTAGATCTACATTTAGATCATGCTGCAGTACCTCCACTAGACCACCAGGGGCAGCATCTTACCTATCTTAGGGAAGACCCCGGTGAAGGAGGAAGTTCCGTGATGTCACCGGGGTCTCCCTTTCCTCTGCAAGTACTTCCTCCACGTGGGACCGGCTTCAGCCTGCGGGACCCGGCTAAAGGTACAGATATCTCCCGATCCCCCCCTCAGATTTGGACGAAACCGAGGGGGGATCGAGGGGGCTAGGGGGGCAGTTGAATGCTGCCCCCCGATCGCTCCTAGCAGGGGGGAAAACATTTTTTGCAGGGGGGAAGCCACAGATCGTATATTCACGATCTGTGGCAGTTTGAGTATTCACTGCACAGATCGTGAATATACGATCTGTGGCAGGGAAAGGGTTAAGGTTGGAAGAAAAGAAGATTCATCTTCAGGTTAGGAAAGGTTTCTTTACAGTGAGAACGGTGAAACTGTGGAACGGTCTTCCAGCAGATGTGGTAATGGCAAGTTCATTAAATAGCTTTTAAAAAAAGCCTGGAAAGGTTTCTAAAACAAATAAATATTGAGAATTACTGGTATTAATGCATATAGATCTGGTTGATCCAGGGATACTTTCCGATTGGAGTCAGGAAGGAATTTTTTACCCCTTTTTAGCTGTTTTTTTTTGCCTTCCTCTGGATTAACTATTAGGTAGGGTAAAAAAAAAAAAAAAAGGGGGTGAATAGGTTGGACTTGATGGACGTATGTCTTTATTCAACCTTAATTACTATGTTACTATGTTACTATGAGGGTGTCATCCTTGGGCATAGGCCATGCTGATCCTCTCTGGATCGGTACGGGAAAAGGTTCAGGGCCGCCAAAGCGAGTTCAGGGCCGCAAATATCACATTTTTCGATTTCTTTTATAGTGCCACATCCGCAAGAACATTTCTCTTAGGGTGACTTCTCGGTCACCCGGCCACCTTACTAAATCCCTTCACCTACGCACACCGCTGATTTAGCCACAACCAGGGCTGGATTTATATTTTTTCTCCCCTAGGCCAGCTAACTTGTACTGCCTGTACACCTGTACGCTGTCATTTATTAGCTGAAGCAGAGCTTTGTAAGTGGGGGAGGGACCTGCTCCCCTTAGCAAATCGGCAATCGCTGCCCATTTCTTATTTAACAAAGCTCTGCTGTGTGCCAACTAACATGCATTGTGTACATTTAAAATGGGGGTGCAATGCTGCTTTACCCTTTTCTTTCTTTCTTTCTTTTTTTTTTTTTGCCGCCCCTATTGGCTGTACCACGGTGGCCTAGTGGGAAATCCGGCCCTGCATGGATACAGTCGGGACTTGTCAATGTAAGCAATTAAACAATTAATTGAGTAATGGGAAGTAAGACTTAGCTTATATAACAACGCTGCACAACTTCTTAAAACCCTTATGGAACACTTAAGGTGCTAGTGCTCAGGGGGATAAACATAGACTATTCCGTAAAAAATACAGTGGGGAAGGTCCCCCATAAAACGGCACAACCATATATCAGTACAAAAACGTTTTATTGGATACATATCTAAGTAATAAAAGCACCCCACACATAAAATATACACCAACTCTTCCGGGCGTCCCCGGTGACCCCTAAGCACACAGAAATAACAAGAGAACAATGTTCCACAACAATTTCGGGGCTTGCAGTGAAAAGCCAAGTCCGACTTTCATACGATACCTCTTTACGGACGGACCATAATTGCAGTTAGCTAAATACCATCAAAGCCTTAAAGAGTATCTGAGCTTCTAATCAGTTACATAGTGACAGCCATATACCTTAAATCCAGATAGTAGCTTTTAACCCTTTCACAGCTTTGCTTCAATTACACATATTCTACACTACTATTGAAACTCGACTGCTGATTTGGTATCATAATATAGGACCATCTGGTTCCCTTACAACATATGTGTATGATAGTCATAGGTAGAAGCAGCATAGAATAAGAGTGAGTACATGTGTCAACTGTTAGTTTAGTTTAGTTATTTAAGACGTTTCGCTAGTCATCCAACTGGCTTTCTCACTAGTGAAATGTCTTCAAGAACTAAACTTCAAGTCCAGTTGATCTAGTTGAATACAACAGATAAACCATGACCTGGATGAATGAGAACCTTCACAAGCATTTAAGAGTGAGTGTAAGAGTGAGTGAGTGTAGGGAATACTCAACATTTAAACTAGTGGAATCTTAATACACCTCATGGTGCATCTATACAATACGTAACACTCGAACTACTTCACTGGATATTGACCCGCCGATGTATTAGACAGGTCACTACTATTAAACACATTTGATACATCCGAATCCCAGTCCAGTTCACATAATGAATATGCCATCTCAACCACACAGATGTGTATCCAATAAAACTAATATTAACCAAACCAGGAGCGTGCAAGAACCCAAGAAATGTTTAATACGCTATAAGGGGATCATATATGTTAGAAGGGAACCAGATGGTCCTATATTATGGTACCAAATCAGCAGTCGAGTTTCAATAATAATGTAGAATATGTGTAATTGAAGCTAAGCAGTAAAAGGGTTAAAATACACTATCTGGATTTAAGGGTTAAGGGTACTATTCTATGTCACTATGTAATTGATTAGAAGCTCAGATACTCTTTAAGTAGTAGAGGCATTGATGGTGTTTAGCTAACTGCAATTATGTGTCATGTAGAGTTTTGTGAACCACTGAATGATTATGTATCGTAAATATGCTTAAGGACACATTTGTTTAATAGCAGTTGCTTGTGGGTGAGATGAGGATCTAATCCTCGATAATATTAAGGTTATTGTATCAACGGGGATGTCATGTTAACGATGCACTCACACCTGTCTAGGTTAATGTGTTAATGCCTTTAATGTTTGGGGTATTAAAGATGGCCCAGTACACCGATCATGTTACATTGTTACCTCCTTTGGAAACACAGTATCCATTAGCGGGACTTCTATGGGACTTATCGATCCGCACGGAACCCGAAGGAGTTGTCCGAAACAGGAGCGAAACTGTGACTGAACTATCGGGTGAAGAGTGTGGTCCGTCCGTGAAGTGGTATCCTATGACTTGGCTTCTCACTGCAAGCCCCGAAATTGTTGTGGAACATTGTTCTCTTGTTATTTCTGTGTGCATAGGAGGTTACATGGTCTGGGGGAGCTTAGCCTGGTTTTTAGGTAGACTGGGAACACCCGGAAGAGTTGGTGTATATTTTATGTGTGGGTGTGGGGTGCTTTTAGTACTTAGATGTGTAGCCAATAAACCATTTTTGTACTGATACCCAATATATGGTTGTGCCGTTTAATGGGGGACTTTAGTGAATGGGGTTCTTCCCTTGACTGTAAGACTTAACGTATTGATTAAGGAGCTGTCTTACCTCCCATCCTTCAATCAATTGATTAGGAGCCACAGAAGTAGATAGAAGATATTTACCTTACACGTGATGATCTTCCAATGCAGCAGAGGAGGATTGCGATAATTAACATTATTGTGCATGTACACTATAGTTATAGTTACTCGCGTGGCATGTAGCAAATTTTATTGGCCATGTCCCCTCGTCCCAATTAAGCTACACCCACTTTGTACTTAATAGAGATGGCCAAAAAGACACAGACAGACAGATAGACAAACACAAATATGGATAGTGATAAACAGACAAAAGACAGAGAAATAGATAGAGATAGAGATAATCGTTGGACAAACTAATGACACAAAAGCACAGTATACTGGCAATCCTTTTTTAAACTTACTGTTGGCCAGGGAGACCTTCTTGTACCTTCTACATGGACTTCTGCCCCTATCTATCTCTTTGACTTCTGCCCCTATCTATCTCTTTCTATCCCTCCCTCTCTCTGTATGTCTATCTCTGTCTATGTATCTGCCTCTTGTCTACCTCTCTTTTTATCTATCTCTCATTCTGTTTCTAACTCTATTTTACTGTCTTTCTTCCTCTTGTCTCTCTGCCTCTTTGTCTCTCTCTATCTCTATCTGTCTCTCTAACTCTATCTATATAACTATATCTATCTATTTATCTCTGTCTGTGTGTGTTTCTATCTATCTCTGTCTGTGTATCTAAATCTGTCTGTGCATCTATCTATCTAACCCTGTGAATCTATCTATCAATCTATCTCTGTGCATCTATATCTCTGTATCTCACTAACTCTATCTATAATCCTCTGTTTCTCTATCTGTCTATCTAGACACTGTAGTGGGAAGTCAGTTTAGCGGGTAGCGCAGGAGCTGCCTGTAATGCGCCAGCGGTGCGCGTGACATCATCACACCAGCGTGTGCGACATGCCGTTGGGGAGTCTGCCAACACGAACTGGCACACACAGGCTGTGTGGGGATGTAGAGGTTATCACTTGGAGGATAGCCCTTCTTGTCCCAATAATTATTGTGTCACACAAACTACAAATTGTGTCCTGTTCCAGCCACCTACAAAGGCTGTTAGGTCTCTCAGAGCTGCCTGGACACGCCCCCAACAGGCACTGCTGCTGGTTGGATTTTTAAGACCAGGACATTTTTAGCCTTACAGAACACACGCCAAACTTGCGCAACACTCGTCCTGTGTCTCTGTAAATAGGCTGTGTTGACAGGTCGGGACAGCAGATCACCCTACATGCTGTGCAAGTCACACTACTCCATATGGAATTGATGCATGGCTGTTTTATTTTTGAGCTAGTGGCTGGTGGGGAAATTTCCCCTGAAAGTTTCTAATACTTTTTACCTAAAAATGTGCTAGATAAATAAGTAGCAGAAATTACAATAGAAAATGAATTGTTGTAAATCCTATATCTTATTTTGTTTATTTTTTATGCTGTCATATATTATTAATGGGAAAGAAATATTCATTAAAGGGCAGTGATCTGAATTAAGTCACATGATCAGCTGGTGACCCTTAATGATCTTTGATTCAGAAATAAATCTTAAACATTAATATAAATTTTTTTTTTTGAATTCAACATTTTTATTGTTTTTCAGTATTGCATATATTTACAATCGTTATTATATTTGTAGCATTTTTCATAGTTGATTTATAATAAAGTAACAGAGATATTAGAGAGGGAAGTAAAGTGGGGAAAGAGGGTGGGGGGGTAGTAGTGGTGGTTGCTCTGGTCTCTTTTCTTGTGGTTTATATATTTTGACATTCTACATTTTATTTTGTATCTTAAGTTATATACTTTTGTTGCAAATTGTTAATTCTGTAGGAGGTTTTTGTATTTGTCAGAGTCCATAAATAGTATCCAAGTAGTGCATTGTTTGTTGAATTTAGGTATTTTGTTAGTTATAATGGCCATAAGTTCTTCCATTCTCATTATTTGGTTTAGTTCATCAATCCAGGCTTTACTTGTTGGGGGGGTTTGTTGCTTCCAGTATCTTGGTAGTACTGCTCTTCCAGCTATTAGGAAAAAGCGGAGAATATTTGTTTTATAATTTGATTGTGCTGCTGGGAACATATTTAGCAATACCATTTGAGGGGTACATGTAATTTGGTCCGATGAAATTTCGTTATATATGTCTATTATATTGTTCCAGTATTTCTGTATTGGGGGGCAGTTGAACCAGATGTGTAAGATGGAGCCACCTGGTTGTTGACATCTCCAGCAGGTGTCCGGGATTGAGGGGTATATTTTATGTAAGGTGGTAGGGCATCTGCTTAGTAGTTTGTAATTTTTTTCCTGGGCCTTGCAGGCTATTGAAAGTTTGTGAGTTGTGGTAAAGCATGTTTCCCATTGTTCTTCTGTGAATGAACAGTTTAAGTCTTTCTCCCATCTGATTGTAAATGCTGGTAGTTGTTCAGCGTCCGAATTTTGTAATATTCTGTATATTTTTGAGATTATATGTTGGGGTTCAGAGTTTTGTTTGCAAATCGAGTCAAATGCGGTGGGAGATGCTTTAAAAGCCTTTTTTGTTCCTTATTGTTTGGATGTAGTGTTGAAGTTGTGCATATTGGAAGAGTGCCATTGTAGATGGGGTTTGATTTTCTAGCATCTTGCTCAGGGGAGTAATCTTATTGTTTTGTATTAGTAGACTGACACGTGGTGTTTCTGATTCTTCCCATGTTAGAAACATATCCGTTTGTATCCTGGTGGGAATTGTGGTGTATGAAGGATAGGTGTCATGTATCCATGCATGTTTGATATTTCATATCTTTTTATTGCTTTGTCCCAGTTTCGGAGAATGTGGGGGAGCAGATATGATGTGTTCGTAGATTGTTTCCGGTCTGTTGTAGGTATCCAGGGGAGTATAGATATTGGCGTTGTGGTTAGTTGTGAGGTTATTTCTACCCATAGTTTGTCCTTTGGCTGGTGGAACCAGTCAGATATGTGAACTATTAGTGCAGCTGTATGATATTTTTTCATATCGGGTAGATTTAGTCCTCCTTTTTCTTTTCTTTTGGTTATATTGCAAAATTTTTGTCTGGGATTTTTTTTCCCCCCCCAGATGTATCTAGTTATTTGTTGTTGAACACTTTTGAAAAATTGTGTTGGCAGGAGAATGGGTATAGTCTGGAACAAGTAGAGCAATCTTGGTAATATATTCATTCGTATTACACTTATTTTGCCAAACCATGAATGCAATCATGTGCACAGGTCTGAGGAAATGACGCCTAGAAGAGGGATAAAGTTTTTTTCGTAAAGTTTATTTAGGTTAGCTGTAAATTTGACTCCCAGGTAGGTGATGTTGTCTTCTTGTATTTTTGAAGGGGAAGTTGTTTTTTATTAATGATATGGTTTCGTCAGGGAGGTTTATGTTTAGACAGTTGGATTTCTGATAGTTAACTTTGAAATTGCTGAATTTTCCGTATTGTTGGATTTCTGTAAGAATGTTGGGGATGGATATGTGTGGGTTTGTGATATATAGTAATAGATCATCTGCATATATTGCCATTTTGTGTGGTGTGTGGTCGATTTTGATACCTGAAATGTCTGGGTTGTTTCTAATTGCATTTGCTAGGTGTTCCATAGTTAAAATATATAAGTAAGGGGATAGGGGGCAGCCTGGTCATGTTCCATTGGATAGTTGAAAAGGTTTAGATAATGTGCCCTTGATTCTGACTCTCGCAGAGTTAGAAGTATACAGTGCCATGATTTTGTTTAGGCATATTGGGCCGATTCCAGCCTGTATGAGTGTCTGTTCGAGAAAGCGGCAATTGACCCTATCGAAGGCCTTCTCCGCGTCTAAGGAGAGAAGGCACATTGGTATTTTGTGTTTCTGAGCTTGATCTATCAGCATAATTGTTTTGATAGTGTTATCCCTTCCTTCTCTCTGTGGGACGAAGCCAACCTGGTCCCTGTTTATCCATGAAGGGATGTGTTTTTGCAGTCTTATAGATATTATTTTGGCATATTCTTTTATATCTATGTTAATTAGTGAAATGGGGCGGTAGCTACCGCATGTAGTGAGGTCCTTGTTGGGTTTTGGTATTACTGCTATGTGTGTTTCTAGTGATTGTTTGGGGAAGGGGTGGATGGGAGAAACTTTATTGAAGGCCTCCAGTAGTAGTGGGATTAGTTCTTTCTGGAATTTTTTATAAAAGGGGGCAGTGTATCTGTCTGGTCCTGGGCTTTTGTTTCCTTTAAGGGTTTTGATTGTTTGTGTCAGTTCCGATATAGTGAAGGGTAATTCTAGTTGTTGTGTTTGTTCTACTGTGAGTGTGGGTAAGGCTGTTTTTGTGATGTATTCCTGGGAGTTTTCCATTTTATAAGCGGTATTGCTAGTAGAAGATGTAGTTTAGCGTAAAACTTCTGGAATTCTTAAGCGATGTCCTCAGACCTGTGCACATCACATCATTAACTGTTTTAACCTTAGGGATATATGTTCTTTGCTTTCTATCCCTTAAAGAGTTCGCCAAGGGTCTGCCGTATTTATCGCTGTATTCATACATTATTCTGTTTTTGTAGTCCTGTCTGAGGCAGTATTTTATGTTGAGTATGTGTAGTAGTTGAGTTCTAGTTTTATTTCATTCTTGTCGAATTTGTGGGTCCCTATGTAGTTTATGATTAATTTCTAATTTGAGTATGTATGATTGGAGTTGCTGTACGTGTTTTGTGGTTTCTTTCTTTATTCTGGTACCGTGTTTTATTAGTATGCCCCTGATAATGCATTTTATGGTTTCCCATTTGATGGGTGCTGATGTTGTGTCGTTTCTGTGTGTTTCTGTGAAAGTCTCGATTGTTTGAGTTATGTCTTGTATGCAGATCTGGTCTTTCAGGAGATGGTCGTTAAGTCGCCAGCTCCAGGCTGTTTTTGTGTAGTTGGGTATTGTAAGTGTTAGGTATATGGGTGCATGATCTGACCATATGGTAGGGCCTATTTTACATTTAGGTTTCCATGACAGTAGGTTATGTGATGTGAGGAGTAGATCGATTCTGTTATAAGTGTCATGGGGAGCTGAATAATATGTGAAGTCTTTGGTAGTTGGGTGAAGGGTTCTCCATGTGTCTATGAGTTGCAGTTCGTGTAGTTTTCGTTTGAATTTGTTAAGTGTTTTATATGGTATGTGTGAGTGTCCTGAGGTAGAGTCTATGTTGGGGTCTATTACAAAGTTGAAATCATCTCCTAAAATAATGTTGCCTTCAGCGAAGTTGATCAGTTTCTCTAAGTATTGTATACCTGTGGTAACTTGAGAGTGATTGGGTAGGTAGAAGTTTGCTGGTGTTAGTATGTGATCATTAAGAGTAATATTTAGTATAATGTATCTTCCGTTGTTGTCAATTAGTGAGTTTTTGATTGTGACTGGGAGTCTTTTGTGAAATGCCATAGAAGTTCCTTTTGTTTTTGTTTCGGTGTTAGAGCTATGGACCCATTGGGTGTAGTGTTTGTCTCGTATTGGTGGGATTAGATTCGTTTTGAAGTGTGTCTCTTGCAACATAATTATGTCTACTCTTTCTTGTTGCATATGATGTAGAATCTGAGATCTTTTTTGTGGGACATTCAGTCCTCTAGCGTTTAGCGTGCAGACCCTTAATTCCGTCTCCATTTTTTTATTTTGGGGGTTGTTTGTTTTATTGACTGATCCAGAGCGTTCACTTTGGAGGAAGAGGGTTAGGGGTATGATTGGGAGGGAAGGGAGGGAGAAAAGGAAAGGGGGGTTAGTACAATTAACTTGTGTCTTATCACGTGTTACCTGTGGGAGAGAAAACATATATGCGTAGCAATTCTTTTCTATGTTGCGATGAGTATTATAGTTAAGACACATTTTTAGAAAATACAACTGTGACATTATCAACAAAAACAGTAAGAAAAAGAAGTAAAGGTTAACTGGCTAGATTGTGGACTGGCCGTAAATCTTCAACCAAGGACCTCTCCTTGCCCTCGAGAGGTAAGATACCCTTTTGGGGTTGTAAGTTGGTGGGTGTCCCATCGGTAGGTATTTTGTCCCTATCTATTCCGAATGTTATAAATAAACGCTGACCCCTTGCGTTCGTAGTGGGGTAGATGTTAAGAGGTAGAGTCCTCTTTAATTATAAGATTTAGTTGGTGTAGGCCTTTTCATTTTGGTAGAGAGTTTTGTGGTGAGTGGTAACGTTTCTCTTTGTGTTGTTTTGGGGACTTCCATGTCTCCCTTTGTTGGAGATATGTGGTGTAGCTGGGTTGGTCCCAGTCTGGGAGGGAGACTTTTGGGAGCCCAAATTTTTCTAGAAATGAGTGTAGGTTTTCTGGGTCTTTTAGTACTGCTGTTCTGCCGTCTTTTCGTGCAATTATTGAGAAGGGAAGCCCCATTTGTATTGAATTTTTTGTTCTTGGAGGATTGTGAGCAGTGGTTTTAGTGCTCGCCTCTGTTGTAGTGTCCTTCTGGACAGGTCTGCATATACAGATATTTTTGCATTATTGAAAATGAGTTCGGTACATTCTCTAGCTTTTAGCATTATTTGCTCCTCAATAGGATAATGATGGATGCAGCAGATCACATCTCTCTGCCTGGTGTCATCTATGTCCCTTGGACGTAGTGCTCTGTGCGCTCTGTCAATTTTTTTTGGTGTGTCCTCTGTTGTCCCTAGTATGGTGTTAAATATTTTTGTAGGACATTAGGCAGTTCTGTTGTGGTTTTAGATTCAAGGAGCCCCCTTACAAAATGTTGTTTCTACGGCCTCGATTTTCGAGGTCGTCAAGTTGGTTGAGTAGCGCACGTGTTATAGCTTTTTGTTCAGATATATCTGTGCCTATTTGGGCTATTGCGTTTTCGTGCTCTTGATTTTGGCTTTCTAGTTCCACAACCCTGTTGCCTATCTCTTTAATATCAGAGCGTAAGGAGGCTATTTCTTCTTTACATGTTTGTTCTACTTTAGTAAGTAAGTTTGCAAAATCACCTTTGGTTGGTAGGGAGCGTAGTACAGAGCGGAGATCATCTATTGATTCAATCTCTTCCTCTGAGCTGGACGAGTCTGGGTTTTCCCCGTGTGCTGGACTCTGGTGCACTGTGCCACTGAGCGCCGCCATCTTGGATTTTGTATCCGCTTTGGTTTTATTGAAGAGGTGGGTAATACTTTGGTTTGGGGGTCCGCTTTGAGAGGCTGGTGTTCTTGCCACTTTGGGCTTCCCTGTGGCTTTGTCGTGGTAGTTTTTAGCTTTTCTGGGAGTTGTGTGCTGAGTTAGATAGGGATCTGGTCCGGGAGCTCTCACACTATGCGTCCGAGCGGGACCCGCGTCAAGCCACGCCCCTCATTAATATAATTTTATGTTTAATCACATCCATAATATCTATAACACTGCATTTGTATTATTATGATGGAAAAAACAGGTGTTTTAAAAGTTCTTATTTCTCTGTTTTTCGATGCACAGTAATGATAAACATAGCGGTAAATGTAAATTGTTGGTTAAAGTTTTTTTTCTACATGCAAACACACACAGAATGATAAGGCAATGAATTATTCTGCCAGAAAAACAAAGTTTCTAATACTTTTTACCAGTCATCTAAAAAGATGCTAGATAAATAATTAGCAGAAATTGCAATAGCAAATTAATTGTTGTAAATCCTATATCTTATTTAACTTTATGATGTGCTATACTATTTGCTGGGCAAGCAATATTCATTAAAGAACAGAGAATGTGGGTAAGTCACATGATCAGCTGTTGGCCCTTAATGATCTTTGATACAGTAATAAATATTGTACATTAATTTAAAATTATGTTTAATCACAAGCCCTTATATCTATAACAGTGCACTTGTATTATTATGATGGAAAAAAACATGTGTAATGTAAAAGTGCTTATTAAAAAGATTCTAGATAAATAATTAGAAATTGCAATAGCAAATGAATTGTTGTAAATCCTATACCTTATTTAAATTTATGATGTCCTATATTATTCATTGGGAAAGTAATATTCATTAAAGAAAAGGTGGGGAAAAGGTCCCATAATCAGCTGGTGAACCTTAATGATCTTTGATTCAGAAATAAATCTTATACATTAATATAATTTTATGTTTAATCACAAGCATTTGTATTATTATGATAGAGTGCTTATTTCTCTGTTAATCGATGCACAATAATGATAAACATAGCGGTTAATATAAATTGGCGGTAATGTTTTTTTTTTTTTTACATGCTCACATATACAGAATGATAGGCAATGAATTATTCTGCCAGAAAAACAAGGTTTCTTATACTTTTTCAATATCATATTATTATGCTAGATAAATAAGTAGACCGCAGATATTGCACAATAGCAAATGAATTGTTGTAAATCCTCTATCTTATTTAATTTTATGCTGTCATATATTATTTATTGGTAAAGCGATTATTCTTTAAGAACAGTTACCCAGATCCCTTTTCTTTAATGAATATTAGTTTCCCAATAAATAATAAAGGACATCATTAAAGTTAAATAAGATATAGGATTTACAACAAATTATTTGCTATTGCAATTTCTACTAATTATTTATCAAGCATCTTTTTAAATAACTGGTAAAAAGTATTAGAAACCTTGTTTTTCTGGCAGAATAATTCATTGCCTTATCATTCTGTGTGTGTTTGCATGTAGAAAAAAAACTTTACCAACAATTTACATTAACCGCTATGTTTATATCATTACTGTGCATTGAAAAACAGAGTAATAAACACTTTTAAATACATCATAATAATACAAAATGCAGTGTTATAGATATAAGGGCATTTGGATTAACCATAATATTTAAATATATTTTAAAAGATTTATGACTGTCTGATTCAAAAACCATTAAGGGCCAGCAGCAGATCATGTGACTTAAATCAGTTCACTGTTCTTTAATGAATATTGCTTTCCTAATAAATAATATGACAGCATAAAATTAAATAAGATATTGGATTTACAACGATTCATTTGCAATATCTGCGGTCTACTAATTTATCTAGCATAGTAATAACATGATAATCGAAAATAAAATAAGATACCTTGTTGTTGTGGCAGAATAATTCATTGCCTATCAATTCTGTGTATGTTTGCACCAATGTACATTAACAGTTCTGTTTATCATTATTGTACACTGAAAAACAAAAATAAGCACTTTTGAATAGTCCGGATTTTTTCATCATAATATTACAAGTGCAGTGTTATTTATACAAGGGCATGTGGATTAACCATAATATTTAATATATTTTACAAGATTCATGACTGATTCAAAAACCATTAAGGGCCACCAGCAGATATTGTGACTTAATTCAGATCTTTAAAGAAATCCACTTTCACAATAAATAACAGCATATATGACAGCATAAAATTAAATAAGATATAGGATTTACAATTCATTTGCTATTGCAATATCTGCGGTCTACTTATTTATCTAGCATAATAATAAGATGATATCGAAAAAGAATAAGAAACTTTCAGGGTTATTCAATAAAAGTTATTATCGTTAATTTTGCTAATTTTGCCCCAACCAATCAGATGTTAGCTTTCAAATATTAAATAAGTTCTGATTGGTTGGTGCAAAATTAGCACCATTTTAAATGATAAGAACTATTATTGAATCTCCCTGTTTGTTTTTCTGGCAGAATAATTCATTGCCTATCATTCTGTATATGTATGAATGTAAAAATAAACAAAAAAACAAACATTACCGCCAATTCATATTAACCGATAGAGAAATAAGCACTTTTAAAAACACCTGTTTTTCCTATCATAATAACAAATATGCTTGTGATTAAACTTAAAATTATATTAATGTATAAGATTTATTTCTCAATCAAAGATCATTAAGGGTCACCAGCTGATCATGTGACTTTACCCACATCTCTGTTCTTTAAAGAATATTACTTTACCAATAAATAATATAGGACATCATAAAGTTAAATAAGATATAGGATTTACAATTCATTTGCTATTGCAATTTCTACTAATTATTTATCTACAATCTTTTTAGATAACTGTTAAAAAATTATTAGAAACCTTCAGGGAGATTCAATAAAAGTTCTTATTCTTTAAAATGGTGCTAATTTTGCTCCAACCAATCAGATCTTGTTTAACATTTGAAAGCTAATATCTGATTGGTTAGGGCAAAATTAGCACCATTTTAAATGATAAGAACTTTTATTGAATCTCCCTGAAGGTTTCTAATATTTTTTTAACAGTTATCTAAAAAGATTGTAGATAAAGAATTAGAACTTTTTTTGAATAACCCTGATTGTTTTTCTGGCAGAATAATTCATTGCCTTATCATTATGTGTGTGTTTGCATGTAGAAAAAAACTTTACCAACAATTTACATTTACCACTATGTTTATCATTACTGTGTATTGAAAAAACAGAGTAATAAGCACTTTTAAATTACACCTGTTTTTTCCATCATAATAATGGATTATAGCTAAGGGCATGTGGTTAAACATCATTTTAAATTAATGTATAAGATTTATTACTGCAGCAAAGATCTTTACAGGCCAACAGCTGATCATGTGACTTACCCACATCTCTGTTCTTTAAAGAATATTGCTTTCCCAGCAAATAGTATAGCTTCTTCTTAAAGAAGATATAGGATTTGCAATAATTCATTTTCTATTGCAATATCTGCAGTCTAGTTATTTATCTAGCATGATATCGATAAGATAAGATGATGTCGAAAAATGATAAGAAACCTAGTTTTTCTGGCAGAATAATTCATTGTCTATCAATTCTGTTCATTACCACATTACCATCAATGTACATTAACAGTTATGTTTATCATTACTGTGCACTGAAAAACAGAAATAAGCACTTTTGAATATGCTTGTGAAGGTTCTCATTCATCCAGGTCATGGTATATCTGTTGTATTCAATTAGATCAACTGGACTTGAAATGTAGTTCTTGAAGACGTTTCGCTAGTCATCCGACTGGCTTTCTCAATTCAGAATGACTTGTACAAGAATCTGTGGCAATTATGTACCCTGGAAAATCCCAATTAGCATATCACAGCCAGGTGTTAAGGGTGTGATTAGATAGTGGCTAAGAGGTGTTATAGGAACGCCCAGAGTAAGGTGTTAAAACAGCATTGTACATGGCAGACAGTTGGTGTCGAACCCCCCCACCTCTATTTAGGCTTGGTTTCTTTATTTTCACATAAATGGCCTCCTTAACACCTCTCTTGAACCAGTCACGTTCCTTCGCCAGTATGTTAACATTACAATCTTCAAAGGTATGTCCTTTATCCTTAAGATGCAGATACACGGCTGAGTCCTGACCTGAGGAATTGGCTCTTCTGTGCTGGGCCATACGTTGATGCAGTTGCTGTTTGGTCTCCCCCACATACAAATCAGAGCATTCTTCACTGCACTGCACTGCATATATGATGTCGCTTTTCTTGTGTTTTGGTATTGGGTCTTTCGGATGTACCAATTGCTGCCTCAGTGTGTTGTTCGGTTTAAAGCAGACAGGGATACGATGTTTTTTGAAAATTCTTCTTAATTTCTCGGAGACCCCTGCTACATATGGGATGACCATGTTCTTCCTCCTGTCTTGCTTTTCCCCTTCACTGTTGGTATTCGTGTTCTTTTCTTTCCTTCTACTTCTTTTGACAAAGGCCCAGTCTGGATATCCACAAGTTTTAAGGGCTCCTCTGAGATGTTTAATTTCTTTAGCCTTCGCCTCTGTGCTCCTGGCCGATAACAACACATATGAGGCTTTAACAAGGGATCCCACCAGCCGTTACAAGAAAAGAGTCATAGACTTACTACAACAGCTTCAAAAGGATAAAGCCATTGACCGAGCAATGTATCATCGCCTCTACCCTGGTGAGGCACATCCATGCATATATGGACTCCCAAAGATACATAAGGAAGGGGCCCACTAAGACCTATAGTCAGCAGCATCAACTCGGTTAACATACAAGGTGGCAAAATATCTAGCTAACACTCTAGGACCTTTGGTGGGAAGTTCTAAGCATCACATCCAGAACTCTCAGGATTTCACCAACAAGATTGAAGATATAGTACTCGGTGTGTAGAAGAAACTATGGTGTCCTATGATGTGACATCTCTCTTCACTTGATACCCACCAAGGAGGCTGTTGACATGGTGAGAAAACGGCTGGGCCAAGACAGCACTCTTACCAGCAGAACTGATCTCAACCCAGAACAGGTGTGTTCCTTGTTGGACTTGTGCCTGAATACCACCTATTTCAAATACAGGGATAAGTTCTATAAGCAAAAACATGGATGTGCTATGGGATCTCCAGTTTCACCTATGTGGCCAACCTTTCATGGAGGAGGTAGAAACACAGGCGCTTAATACCTTTAAGGGCATCACCCAGCCCTGGTTCAGATATGTTGATGACACCTGGGTTAAAATCCACCAGAAGGAAGTACAAGCTTTCACAGAACACATTAATGCGGTGGACCAAACATTAAATTCACAAGGGAAGAGGTACAAAACAACAAACTGGCTTTCTTGGACTGCTTGGTAGAAGTTGAAGGAAATGGTAAACTGGAAGTAGAGGTTTACAGAAAACCAACACACACAGATCAGTATTTGATGTTTGACTCCCACCACCTTAGATCACAAGCTGGGGGTCATCAGAACCTGCAACACAGAGCCGAGAACATCCCCACTAGCACAGAGGCGAAGGCTAAAGAAATGAAAATCTCAGAGGAGCCCTTAAAACTTGTGGATATCCAGACTGGGCCTTTGTCAAAAGAAGTAGAAGGAAAGAAAAGAACACGAATACCACAGTGAAGGGGAAAAAAGACAGGAGGAAGAACATGGTCATCCCATATGTAGCAGGGGTCTCCGAGAAATTAGAAGAATTTTCAAAAAACATCGTATCCTGTCTGCTTTAAACCGAACAAACACACTGAGGCAGCAATTGGTACATCCGAAAGACCCAATACCAAAACACAAGAAAAGCGACATCATATATGCAGTGCAGTGCAGTGAAGAATGCTCTGATTGTATGTGGGGGAGACCAAACAGCAACTGCATCAACGTATGGCCCAGCACAGAAGAGCCAATTCCTCAGGTCAGGACTCAGCCGTGTATCTGCATCTTAAGGATAAAGGACATACCTTTGAAGATTGTAATGTTAACATACTGGGCGAAGGAACGTGACTGGTTCAAGAGAGGTGTTAAGGAGGCCATTTATGTGAAAATAAAGAAACCAAGCCTAAATAGAGGTGGGGGGGTTCGACACCAACTGTCTGCCATGTACAATGCTGTTTTAACACCTTACTCTGGGCGTTCCTATAACACCTCTTAGCCACTATCTAATCACACCCTTAACACCTGGCTGTGATATGCTAATTGGGATTTTCCAGGGTACATAATTGCCACAGATTCTTGTACAAGTCATTCTGAATTGAGAAAGCCAGTCGGATGACTAGCGAAACGTCTTCAAGAACTACATTTCAAGTCCAGTTGATCTAATTGAATACAACAGATACACTTTTGAATAGTCCAGTTTTTTTATTATAATATTACAAGTGCAGTGGTATAGATTATAGGGCATGTGATTATATATTATAGGGCATGTGATTAACCATAATATTAAATATATTTTAAAAGATTTATAACTGGTTCAAAAACCATTAAGGGTCATGTGACTTAATTCAGATCACTGTTCTTTAACGAATATTGGTTTGCAATTTCTGCTACTTATTTATCTAGCATACTTTTAGATAACTGGTAAAACGTATTAGAAACATTCAGGGGAATTCCCCACCAGCCACTAGCTCAAAAATGTGGGCAGAGAAGGTTGAGAGGGCTGTAAGACAGCCATGCGTCAATTCAATATGGAGTAGCGTGACTTTGTACAACATTTAGCGTGATCCGCATTACTCACGTTAGCAAGTCTCAACCTGTCAGCGCAGCCTATTTACTATTTACAGAGAGACAGCACGAGTGGCTGGAATAGGACACAGCTTGTAGCTTGTGTGACAGAATAATTATTGGGACAAGAAGTGATAATCACTACATCCCCACTAATATATCTCACTGAGAGAAGCCTGTATGTGCCAGTTAGTGTGGGAAACTTTTATACCAGTCACTGAGGGAAATGTATGTACCAGTCTCTGTTTGTGGGCAACTTGTATACCAGTCACTGAGGGAAAAGTTGTATGTACCATTCTGTTAGTGGGCACTCTGAATTACCACCCTCCAGTTCACCAGCCACTGCTATGTCTGAAAAAGTTTACTAGAGAGAGCCAGAAAATGGTTTTCAATCCATCAGTGTCAAAGATATGTATTTGAAAATGCAGGGCAACTGCCCTTTCTCCTGAGGAAAAGGATCATATTCAAGTCCGAAACATGTTGTACTGCATTTTCAAATAAATATCTTTTGACACTGATGGATTGAATACCATTTTCCTGTCTCTCTCTAGTTCTCTTTTGTTGTGTTCCGATAATATTGGAACAAAATTGTTTCTATCCATTAAAATTGGGCTGTGGTGTAGAGCCTACTCAGTGAACTCAAATATAGGGAAACAGTATACCTTGTAACAGCAGTACACACGGAGTAGGCTCCAAGTTAACCAACCACTGTTGATTTAAAGTGTCTGGTGAACTGGTGAGCTGGCATAATAATGTCTTCTAAACTGGACGGTTGACTTGTGTGTGATGAACTGAATGGTTGAACTAACAGTGTCAGCTGGGCTGATGTTAGGCCAGCCTTTCAGTTCAGCAGCCAATATCAAGTCAGCCTGTTTAGGTTAGCCCTTCATTCAGTCACTGGTAGATCCTCTGACTCATCTGACTCCCTCCAGTCAGTGGTGTATCTATGTTAAAACATTCAGGGCACGTTCCGGACTCCCCAGTGGCACGTCGCACACTCTGGCACAGCGCATTAAAGGCAGCCCCTGTGTTTCCTGCTAAACTGACTTCCCACTACACTGTCTAGATAGACAGATAGAAAAACAGAGGATCATAAATAGAGTTAGTGAGATAGAGAGATATAGATGCACAGAGATAGATTGATAGATAGATAGATTCACAGGGCATCTATCTAGATGCACAGACAGATTTAGATAGATAGATAGATAGATAGATAGATAGAGAGATAGATAGATAAGATAGACAGAGTTTTATATACATAGATATACAGAGTTAGGTAGATAGATACACAGAGTTAGAGATAGATAGATCGATAAATTGATAGAACGATTGATCGACAGAGTTAGATAGTTAGACAGAGTTAGATACAAGATTGCTACTAGTATATAATGAAATTGCCAGTATACTGTGCTTTTGTTTCATTAATTTGTCCAACTATTATCTCTATCTCTGTCTATTTCTCTGCCTTTTTGTCTGTTTATCACTATCTGGCTGTGTATCCATATTTGTGTTTGTCTATCTGTCTGTCTGTGTCTTTTTGGCCATCTCTATTAAGTACATAGTGGGTGTAGCTTAATTGGGATGAGGGGGCGTAGCCTAAAAAAATTTGCGACATGCTACGCTAGACATACTAGTCTCCAGTTCAGCAGTCATGGCTAGGTCTGTCCTCCTGTTTAGCAGCCAATGTCAAGTCAGTTCTATGGTTCACTAGCCATTGATAAAGTGTATGTACTATTTTTACATTAATACAAGTATATGAATTACATATGTGCCATCCATGGCAATTTGAAAATTGTTCAGATTGGTGGTACTCGTTAGCTATGTGGATTAGTCTTGCTATAACTATTTTTAACCTCTTCCAAGAGGAAAAATGTTTCATTTTCAGCAAGCCCAATGGCTCAGACTTTTTTTTTAATGAAGTAATTTCAGGGCGAACCTCAGGATCCTCGTCGAGGTGTATGACATGAAAGGTGTTGTTACTTTCTGCTGATAAATCTTTTGTGGATAAAAATACTGGCCCTGAAAACCAAGAAGTCTTAGTAAGGTTTGCAGGAGAAATTGATCTTGTTGCAATATCATCCGGGTTTAAATCAGTTGACGCATAGTGCCATTGCTCAGGCCTACTAGATTTTCTAATGCGTTCAATTCTGTTTGCCACATAGACATAAAATCATTTGGTTCTGTTGTATATATAACACAACATTGCTATCTGTGTAAAACTTAATAGAATTGAGTTCATTCTGTAAGAAGTTGGCCACTTCTACAGCCAAGGTGGCTCCACATAACTCAAGTCTGGGAATGTGGCTTTTCTTCAGAGTCAATTACCTTGAGGTAAGAGATGGACTATTGCCTAAGACATGGACCCTCATACGATTTTCAATAATTTTATCACTAGGGTCATTGTTGCATGACATAGGAAACTTAGATAATTCCGGTGATCTTCTCAAACTATGAAACAATAAAACATCTGCTGGATATCAGCCATGAATGCAATGGGTTCCTTTCTGAAACGTGCTAGTATCCCCATCAGGCTGTTAGAAAGGTTTGGCCCTGTGATAAATACATTGTTGAAGGAGACTCCCTTGTATTGTGCACTTGAATCAAACACCACTCTTAAATAAGAGTGGCTTGCTGGCTTGCGTGGATGGTAAACCCCAAAGAATGGCAAATACCAACATTCTTCATTGTATTTTAAAGGCGGAGCTACCTCAGCGTGTTTGTTGTCAAGTATCTTTTGCATGATGCAACAAAATGATCTTTCATATCTGGTTTATTTTTTTAGTGTTCTCTGAACACTAAACCTGAATTCAACTTGTTTGCGGTTGTCTGGGAGGGCGACCCTTGGGATACGAAAGGGCAATGGAGCAAACCAACTTTTGAAATCATCCTTATAGAATTCTTTATCCATGAGGGTAATAAATTCCTTATCTTCTACAGAAGGGGCTACCATGTTGTTTTTGACAGTAATCTGCAAAACCGATTGACCAGATTCATTGTCATTAAGTAACCTTGTATTCAGCTTAGGGCTCTCATTCACATAATAGTGACTGGCACATGGTCTAAAGTGAGAAGTTCTTCCCTTTTTTAATATACTGGTCCTGTAAGAATGTACATAGCAGGGCCTTCGTGTTTTGTCAAGGCATACATCTCCCACAATTACCCAGCCTAATGTGAGTCCATGGGAGTATTACACGGCCCATTGCAAATTATGTCTACCTTCCAAAACATCTCTTTTTAAAAAAGAGCAATAGCATCCTTGTCTAGGGGTGGCTATGCATCTCAAGTGAGGGTGGAGATATGCAGTTTCGGGTATTGGAATCTCTTCTCTGTCATTGGGAAGATGGTCACACTCAATAGTCTTGGTAAATAAAGTCCCTTAGCATCATTTAAGGATTTTAAGACAACGCCGCTAGCCCTTCTTCCTGAAGTTTCTCTTCCCGCCATCAGGAGTGGGTATGTGAGAATAAGTGTGATTTGTGGCCTGGATGGAGAACTGGCTCATGTTTGTCACTGTCACATTCTGAGCACTTAATTGAAGCCTTGCAATCCCTATAGCAAAATGCTCTGTGGAAGCGCAACATCTGAAGCAGATATTGTGTTTTCTTCTTTACATTTTCCTAAAAGAGATTACACGTTTAAAGTCCTTTTGTTTTGAATAAGTACTCTCACGCTTTAAATTCATAGAATTAGGATTGTGTGTCTCAATTGTGCAGAAACTTGGGTCGTTCTTAGTTTTTGCTGAGTCTCTGATGAACTTTGAAAAGAAAGCAAATGGTGGAAAGGACACTTGATAGTACTCCTTATATCTAGAACCCACTGTTGCCCATCTCTCTTGTATATTATAGGGCAGTTTTGCCAGTTTTAGGTTCACTCCATATGAAGTGTCTAAAGTAGCTGAGACCTGGTAGTTTTGGGTCTCTGGGAAATTTCAAGCTCAAGAAGAAGATCACTAAAATCCTGGAACCCTTGATTGTCTTTGTTAGATAATCTAGGAAAGTTCTGTAGTCTCTTAAACAAGGCAAGCTTGATAACTGCAGAGCTTCCATAAATTTGACTTAGTCTTTCTCATGCAAGGCCTTTAGCTGGTTCATGGGTGTAAACAGTTTTATATCTCTTAACATAGACTGGTGACTGAGGACCCAACCATCTGATCATCAAATCAAGTTCTTGCATAGATGAGATTCTTAGGTCCTGGACCACTGACTTAAATGTAGTCTTCCCACTCCTGTAGTTTTCTGGGCAGTCATCAAATTTGATAAGCACTATATTAATAAGTTATATTAATAAGGAGGTTTTAAGGAAGTTGGATTAACTGGATTAGGAAAGGTCTGGCGATGACACATTAGCTGCTACATAGGAGCTTAGCATCTTGGGAGGTAAATAAGTGTCTGATGGACAAAGATAATCTGTAATTGTTGACTGCTGCAGTTTTTTCTACTGATGAATTAGTTGGTGGCAAGTTGGTGTACAGGGATTGAACCCTCCTGTGCAATGGTGTTAACATTTTCCTGGTTTAGGACAAATTGCAAGGTCTGTTTTGCAGGGATATCCAGAGGGTGTCAAACTGGGGCGATAAACTTCTTATTCAACTGCAGCATGCTCATAGACTCTTGCAGCTTCAACTTTAAGGGCTGCTTCCCTTTCAATGCAGTAAACTTAGGACTTTGCTGCCTCTGCTTCAGCACAGGGTGATATAAACTGATTACTTAGGGGTGACTGCTGAGAGCAGGATTTTAGGGATGATCGCTGTGAGTGGGACCTTGGTGATCTTAAAGATACTTAAAGGTAAGAAGCAGTTTCATGCAAGTGTGAAATCCTGTCATTTATTAGGGACTTGGTCTCTAAAAAGGTTAGGTGTCTTTCCTTGTTAAGAGTAGAGATGGCCGAACTATATAAAGTTCGGTCCATTTTCGAACTTTTGAATTTGGACCCATTTAAGTCTATGGGGGAGTGATAGTTCAAAAAGTCTGAGTGATTTACAGCTAAACTAACAGGAATGCAAAGTTTCGGAGTTCATATTGACTCCTTCATTGCTCAGGCATGCTCTTGTATTCTTTGTGTTAATGGTCTTTTAGTCTGCCCAACATGTTTTTTACCACACCTACATTCCAACATGTAAATAACTTGACTAGTCGGACAATATGCTTGTGAAGGTTCTCACGGTTCAGGTCATGGTATATCTGTTGTATTCAATTAGATTGACTGGACTTGAAGTTTAGTTCTTGAAGACGTTTCGCTAGTCATCTTGAAGACGTTTCTTGAAGACGTTTCGCTAGTCATCTGACTGGCTTTCTCAATTCTAAACTTCAAGTCTAGTTGTTCTATTTGAATACAATAGATATACTAGTCGAACAAGTAATTTAGGACTTTTCTATATATTTCTGTCTGCTATTCCTTCATATGTTTGCACATTATACACTAGTTACATTTTCTATTTCGCTGAACCATTTTAACTCCTAATATTATTTTTGGGTTTCAAGTAACTCGGGGAGACCATATCTGTCAAATGTCTAGCCCTTTTAGGTCATATATGGCCTTTCGCCTATTACTTTTACAAGAACTTTATCATTACTAATTAGGTACCAATATTGTTTAAACATTTTGTTTACTCTCCACCATTCTTTATTGTATTGGGAAATACATTTTAAAAAATTAGTTTATTTATATGTTGTTTTTTATGTTTGTTGCAGCCTTACAGGACCTCTTATACCCTCTTTTTATATCTCTTTTGTTCAAAACGTTCTATCGGTTCCACTGATTGTCGTTCAAAGGCCTCCAAGGTGGAGCAGTTCCTGCACACCTGCAGGAACTGCCCCACCTGGATGCCCCCGATTACGTTCCTAGGGTGGTGGCTAGATGCCTGTAAAAGAAAGTTCACTGCAGGTTTTTTGCGGTATACCTCTGCAGGGGCCTTGTTTAGTAATGTTTAAGTCCAAAAAGTTCACACTTTGGGTATCATACTCATATGTCAGCTTAATATTCCATGAATCGCAATTCAGTTTTGTCACAAATTCCGAAAGTTTATATTCACATTATTTAGTTAACTCCTTCAGCACCACCCTATATAGGGGTCCCATACCTATGGTATGATATTTAGGAGCACACCTCCATTTAGATATATGTTCTAATACTTTTTCCAGTCATCTTTTTGCTATGCTAGATAAATAAGTAGACTGCAGGTATTGTAATTGCAAATAAATTGTTGTAAATCTTAGTTAATTTTATGCTGTCATATATTATTTATTGGGAAAGCAATATTCAATAAAGAACAGTGATCTGAATTAAGTCACATGACCAGCTGGTGGCCTTTATTGATTTTTAATTCAGTCATAAATCTTGTAAAATAAATTTAATATTATGGTTAATCACATGCCCTTATATCTATAACACTGCAGCATTTTGTATAATTATGATGGATTCTAAAGTGCTTATTTCTGTTTTTAATGCACAGTAATGATAAACATAGTGGTTAATGTTTTTTTTTTTTTACATACAAACATACACAGGATGATAGACTTTATACCAGTCACTGAGGGAGACCCTGTACTCTGAATACCACCCTCCAGTTCACCAGCCACTGCTATTCTGAAAAAGTTTACTAGAGAGAGCCAGAAAATGGTTTTCAATCCATCAGTGTCAAAGATATGTATTTGAAAATGCAGGGCAACTGCCCTTTCTCCTGAGGAAAAGGATCATATTCAAGTCCGAAACATGTTGTACTGCATTTTCAAATAAATATCTTTTGACACTGATGGATTGAATACCATTTTCCTGTCTCTCTCTAGTTCTCTTTTGTTGTGTTCCGATAATATTGGAACAAAATTGTTCTATCCATTAAAATTGGGCTGTGGTGTAGAGCCACTCAGTGAACTCAATATAGGGAAAAGATATACCTTGTAACAGCAGTACACACGGAGTAGGCTCCAAGTAACCACCCTGTTATTTAAAGTGTCTGGTGAACTGGTGAGCTGGCATAATAATGTCTTCTAAACTGGACGGTTGACTTGTGTTGATGAACTGAATGGTTGAACTAACAGTGTCAGCTGGGCTGATGTTAGGCCAGCCTTTCAGTTCAGCAGCCAATATCAAGTCAGCCTGTTTAGGTTAGCCCTTCATTCAGTCACTGGTAGATCCTCTGACTCATCTGACTCCCTCCAGTCAGTGGTGTATCTATGTTAAAACATTCAGGGCACGTTCCGGACTCCCCAGTGGCACGTCGCACACTCTGGCACAGCGCATTAAAGGCAGCCCCTGTGTTTCCTGCTAACCTGACTTCCCACTACACTGTCAGATAGACAGATAGAAAAACAGAGGTCATAAATAGAGTTATGAGATAGAAGAGATATGATGCACAGAGATAGATTGATAGATAGATAGATTCACAGGGCATCTATCTAATGCACAGACAGATTTAGATAGATAATAGATAGATAGTTAGATAGATAGATAGATAGATAGAAAGATAGATGAAGGATAGATAGATAAGATAGACAGAGTTTTATATACATGATATACAGAGTTAGGTAGATAGATACACAGAGTTAGAGATAGATAGATCGATAAATTGATAGAACATTGATCGACAGAGTTAGATAGTTAGACAGAGTTAGATACAAGATTGCTACTAGTATATAATGAAATTGCCAGTATACTGTGCTTTTGTTTCATTAATTGTCCAACTATTATCTCTATCTCTGTCTATTTCTCTGCCTTTTTGTCTGTTTATCACTACTGGCTGTGTATCCAATTTGTGTTTGTCTATCTGTCTGTCTGTGTCTTTTTGGCCATCTCTATTAAGTACTAGTGGGTGTAGCTTAATGGGATGAGGGGGCGTAGCCTAAAAAAATTTGCGACATCGTACCTAGACATACTAGTCTCCAGTTCAGCAGTCATGGCTAGGTCTGTCCTCCTGTTTAGCAGCCAATGTCAAGTCAGTTCTATGGTTCACTAGCCATTGATAAAGTGTATGTACTATTTTACATTAATACAAGTATATAATTACATATGTGCCATCCATGGCAATTTGAAAATTGTTCAGATTGGTGTACTCGTTAGCTATGTGGATTTAGTCTTGCTATAACTATTTTTAACCTCTTCCAAGAGGAAAAATGTTTCATTTTCAGCAAGCCCATGGCTCAGACTTTTTTTTAATGAAGTAATTTCAGGGCGAACCTCAGGATCCTCGTCGAGGTGTATGACATGAAAGGTGTTGTTACTTTCTGCTGATAAATCTTTTGTGGATAAAAATACTGGCCCTGAAAACCAAGAAGTCTTAGTAAGGTTTGCAGGAGAATTGATCTTGTTGCAATATCATCCGGGTTTAAATCAGTTGACGCATAGTGCCATGCTCAGGCCTACTAGATTTTCTAATGCGTTCAATTCTGTTTGCCACATAGACATAAAATCATTTGGTTCTGTTGTATATATCACACAACATTGCTATCTGTGTAAAACTTAATAGAATTGAGTTCATTCTGTAAGAAGTTGGCCACTTCTACAGCCAAGGTGGCTCCACATAACTCAAGTCTGGGAATGTGGCTTTTCTTCAGAGTCAATTACCTTGAGGTAAGAGATGGACTATTGCCAAGACATGGACCCTCATACGATTTTCAATAATTTTATCACTAGGTCATTGTTGCATGACATAGGAAACTTAGATAATTCCGGTGATCTTCTCAAACTATGAAACAATAAAACATCTGCTGGATATCAGCCATGAATGCAATGGGTTCCTTCTGAAACGTGCTAGTATCCCATCAGGCTGTTAGAAAGGTTTGGCCCTGTGATAAATACATTGTTGAAGGAGACTCCCTTGTATGTGCACTTGAATCAAACACCACTCTTAAATAAGAGTGCTTGCTGGCTTGCGTGGATGGTAAACCCCAAAGATGGCAAATACCAACATTCTTCATTGTATTTTAAAGGCGGAGCTACCTCAGCTGTTTGTTGTCAAGTTCTTTGCATGATGCAACAAAATGATTTCAATCTGGTTTATTTTTTATTGTTCTCTGAACACTAAACCTGAATTCAACTTGTTTGCGGTTGTCTGGGAGGGCGACCCTTGGGATACGAAAGGGCAATGGAGCAAACCAACTTTTGAAATCATCCTTATAGAATTCTTTATCCATGAGGGTAATATTCCTTACTTCTACAGAAGGGGCTACCATGTTGTTTTTGACAGTAATCTGCAAAACCGATTGACCAGATTCATTGTCATTAAGTAACCTTGTATTCAGCTTAGGGCTCCATTCACATAATAGTGACTGGCACATGGTCTAAGTGAGAAGTTTCTTCCCTTTTTTAATATACTGGTCCTGTAAGAATGTACATAGCAGGGCCTTCGTGTTTTGTCAAGGCATACATCTCCCACAATTACCCAGCCTAATGTGAGTCCATGGGAGTATTACACGGCCCATTGCAAATTATGTCTACCTTCCAAAACATCTCTTTTTAAAAAAGAGCAATAGCATCCTTGTCTAGGGGTGGCTATGCATCTCAAGTGAGGGTGGAGATATGCAGTTTCGGGTATTGGAATCTCTTCTCTGTCATTGGAGATGGTCACACTCAATAGTCTTGGTAAATAAAGGTCCCCTTCGGGCATGCGATTTAAAGGAGGGGAAGGGGGGGAGGAAAGGGGAGTGCTTTTCAGCGGACACGCCGACATACTGATTCTGTCCTGTAAACACGAAAGTGTTTCTCTTTGCCCGCCGAGGTCAAGGGGATTGGTGGTAGTGAGAATACGTGTGAGTTGTGCCTGGAATGGGAGAACGGCCTCGATGCTCTTGTGTCACGTGTGCGAGCAATTCTGAGAGGCACTTAATGTGTGAAGGCCGTGTGTGCCAATCGCGCTAAGGGCAAAATGCGTCTGTGGACGCGAACATCGAAGCAAGATATTTGTTTTCTTCGTTCATTTTCCTAAAAGAGATTACACCGTTTAGAAAAAGTGCACTTGTGTGGTTGTTAGAATAAGGAGCGATCACCAACAAAGCGGCGTTTAATTGGAAGGGGCATGAGGATTGAGGAATGTGTGTGCTCAATTGTGCAGAGAAGACTGGAAGTCCTTATCGATTATAAAGTTTTTGCGTTAGGGTCTCGTGGATGAACTAATGAAAAAGAAAGCAACGTGGAAAATGTGAAGTGAGGAAACAGCTTGATGTAACTCCTTATAGTCGGTAAAAACCGGGCACTGTTGGGGAGCCCATCTCGTGCTGTGTAGGTGAAGATATAGGGCAGAGTTGGGCCAGTTTTTAGTCACGGACGTCGCATAAAGTGTCGTAAAAGGGTGAGCTGGATACGCTGGGGAGTTTAATATTGGGTGCCTCGTGGGAGCGATTGTCGAAGGGCTCCAGAAGAAATCCCTAAATCCTGGATACCCTTGGTTGGTGACCTATTGTGTAGAAGTAATCTATGGAAGTGAAGAATATCTGTAGTCTCTGGCAACAAGCGAAGCGTGGTGTACCTGTGCAAAGGGGAGCGCATAGAGGAGGGTTTGAACCTTAGTCTGTATACCAGTCACTGAGGGAGAAGCTGTATGTCCTAGCTACTCTGGGAAGACTTTATACCAGTCACTGATGGAAAACCTGTATGTTCCAGCTACTGTGGGCAGACTTTACACCAGTCACTCAGGCCTTTATACTCTTTGAGGGAGAACCTGTATGTGCCAGCTACTGTGGGCAGACTTTACACCAGTCACTCAGGCCTTTATACTGGGCAGACTTTATACCAGTCACTGAGGGAGAACCTGTATGTGCCAGTTACTGTGGGCAGACTTTATACTAATCACAGAGGAAGAACCTGTATGTGCCAGATACGGTGGACAAACTTTATACCAGTCATCTGTATGTGCCAGATACGGTGGACAAACTTTATACCAGTCATTGAGGGAAAACCTGTATGTCCCACTACTGTGGGAAGACTTTATACCAGTCACTGAGGACTTTATACCAGTCTCTGAGGGAGAGCCTGTATGTGCCAGCCCAGCTGCTGTGGGCAGACTTTATACCAGTCACCGAGGGAGAACCTGCATGTGCCAGCTGCTGTGGGAAGACTTTATACCAGTCACTGAGGGAGAAGGGAGAGCCTGTATGTGCCAGTTACTGTGGGCAGACTCTATACCAGCCACTGAGGTAAAACCAGTTACTGTGGGCAAACTTTATACCAGTCACTGAGGGAGAACCAGTATGTGCAAGCTACCGTGGGCAAACTTTATACCAGTCACTGAGGACTTAGTACCAGTCACTGCTGTATGTGCCAGCTACTGTGGGCAGACTTTATACCAGTAACTAAGGAAGAACCTGTATTTGCCAGCTACTGTGGGCAGACTTTATACCAGTCACTGAGGGAGAACCTGTATGGGCCAGCTACTGTGGGCAGACTTTATACCAGTCACTGGGACCTTTATACCAGTCTTTGAGG